>JADRCH010000329.1:0-179851 GCA_019843965.1 Rhynchomys soricoides | reverse complement strand
ACACACACACACCACATTACACACACACACCACATTACACACACACACACACACACACACACTATTCCCTTGTTCCTCACAGCACCCTAGGATAGACATTGTCCTTCCCATTTGACAGTTGACAAACTAAGGCACAGAGAGACCAGAGCCTGCACACCACCTCCAGAGGGATTTATGGCTAAGCCCCCATCTTTAGGCTCTGTAGCTCATTCGTTTCCAGTGCTCCCTCATCCTTAAGCCCCAGCCCCTGAACTTATCCCTCAACTTCCCCAAACCCCCCACAAGGAGTCACCTGAGAGAGAGAACGCAGTCCCACCCTCTCTGGCATGCTCTCGCTCAGGCCTCACAGCAAGACAGCAGGCTGCTGGAAGGAAGGGTTAACAAGGAGTGTTTGTAGCAGCTGCTGTCTCCAAGGAGAGGAAGGAAAGCAGAGCAGCACACCGCAGCCTACATGCTCGTCTTCCAGGCTCCCTGGCCGGTGACAGTGGTGGGTCCAGAGGCAGTGGATGACCTGTCCAGCCCTGGGAAGAGAGGAGTGCCCTCAACTTCCACTAGTTCCAGAAGCGCTGAACTCTGAATGGACTAGGCAGCTGAGAGTGAGGTCGCTGCAAGCCACCAAAGAAAAGTTCAGGCAGGGACTGAGGAATGTGGGCCGTGGGGGCTGGGCCTGGCCCAGAGGCTGAAGCCCGCAGCAAGCCGCAGAGTCAGAAACCCTGGGCTCTCAGAGGGTAGAGGGGGACCCACTGAATCAAGAAGAACTGGGCCAGAACCTTGACCTAGCAAGCAGTAGAAGTAAAGAGACAACAGTGGGGAACAGGAGGTTTGTACTTCCTCCTATACTTGAGTTTCTGTCATGTCTCAGTATGTGGGACGTGGGAGGAGACCCAGGACCCCAGGGCCTCCTGTGCGCAGCATCCGGCCCTTCAAGTCCAGCGAGCAGTACCTGGAGGCCATGAAGGAAGACCTGGCTGAGTGGCTTCGGGATCTGTACGGGCTGGACATTGATGCGGCCAACTTCCTGCGGGTGCTGGAGACTGGCCTGGTGTTGTGCCGGCACGCCAACACTATCACAGAGGCTGCTCTGGCCTTCCTGGCTGAGGCACCGGAGCGGGCTCAAAAGATTCCCGTGCCCCAGGCTGGGGTTTTCTGCAATGGGGCTGCTCAGCCGGGTACCTTCCAGGCCAGGGACAACATCTCCAACTTCATCCAGTGGTGTCGCAAGGAGATGGGGATCCAAGGTAACACAACCATCTCAGACCTTTATGTTGTAAGGGCAAGAATCACTTGGGGGCTTAAGCTAAGTTAGAGCTGGAGGTCAGGGGTTGAGGTATTCTAGATTTTCCGTGCGGTTGCTTCTCTTTTAGCGTATCAGTTTCTCTCTCACACAGTAAATCCTTAGTGATGACTAATGGACATTCACCAGTGATTAAATCCATGCTGGTTACCTAGAACTGAGGAGAATAGGGGCCAGATGCCCAGGAATGCATGGTCTAGGAAGGCATACAGATAAATAGGTTCAGAAATCACAGCCCAGGGTGATGTGTGCTTCAAAGGCATGTATACGATATGGAATCCAGAATGGGAATAATCAGTCTCACGACATGGTAGTGGGCACCAGCAAGGGCAACAAGAGGGGGGAGATTTGTCCTAAAGAGAGAAGCTTGGGAGAGAGGATTAACTAGTCAGGGAGCAGAGGCAAAGCACTAGGTAGGTGAATAACTGGGAGAAGCTGGCCAGCGAGCAGGAAGGACTGAAGCAGTGGTTCTCGACCTTCCTAAAGCTGAGACCGTTTAATACAGATCCTCATCTGGTGGTGACCCCCCAACCATAAAATTATTTTCATAGCTGTAACTTTGTTGTTGTTATAAATTGTAATGTAAATATATGGTATGCAGGATATCTGATATGTGATCCCCCGGGGTCATGAGCCACAGGTTGAGGACCACTTGACTAAAAGGATGGGAAGGAAGCTCAAGGGAGGCGTCTATAGAGAGGGGCACAGCCCTGCAGGGACTCGAAGGGCTCAGAGAGCGACTGTTTTGGCCTTGGACCCAGGAATGGGATTAGGTGTGACTGAACAATTCTCTAAGCCAAAAGTAACTGGGAGGAGACAGGGAAAGGGGCAGGTTTGAACTCCGGGTTGGTGGAAGGAGGGGAAGGGCTGGATCAAAGGTTAATCAAAGCTAAGGACGTAGCTCTGTACAGATTATGTATGGCATCTTGGGTTCCATTCCCAGGACTGTACCCCAAAACAGCTTCTGCTTTCTGTTGAGATAGACTACACCCCCTCCCCAGTTTTCAGATGAGCACTGGGGCTCTGGGACTAGCTTGTAGGTCATATAGCCACGGGAGATTCCTGGACTGAGCCTTATAGGGTGGGGTAGCCAAAGTCTATGGTCAAGTTAGCCTGGTTATCTAGAGCTAAATTTAAGGTGTTTGGAAGACGAATAGAGAGAGGAAAAACTGCTTCCTGCTCCTGGGATCTTCTTGTTGGCTAAGTGGATGCAGGACAGCCAGATAGGGAGAGCTCTTCTGCCTTAGGATCAGCCAGGCTCCAAATATTCACCAGCCTTGTGTGGACCCTTTCTAAGAGCTTCCTCAACCTGAGATGCTGAGACCCGAGCCACCCTCCTGTGTCCACTACCCCTGCCTTGGGATAGGTTCCAGCAGGGGACTTAAGCCTCCCATGTCCCCTTCTCTCCTTTGTCCCACACCAGAGGTGCTGATGTTTGAGACAGAGGACCTGGTGCTACGCAAGAACGTGAAGAGTGTGGTATTGTGTCTGCTGGAGCTGGGTCGCCGCGCATGGCGCTTCGGTGTGGCGGCGCCCGCCCTGGTACATCTGGAAGAGGAAATAGATGAGGAGCTGAGGCGCGACCTGGCTCTGCCATCGCCGGACCCGCCACCGCCTGTACCCCCTGCCCGCAAGCCTTGCCACTTCCACAACCTGGACCAGATGGTGAGGTGCCCCGCCACGCCCTCAGGCCGAGCATGTGCCCTGCCTTCTTCTTTCCCAGTCCCCACTGCCCTGCTCCACTCTGAGCCCCACCCCTAACCACATGTGACAGCAGCTATTGTTGCTTACCGCTTTTGCACCAGCCTGGCACTGCACCTCTCATTTAGCCCTGAGGACTGGGTGCCAAGAACATGGTATCCTCGCTACCAGCTAACACCCACCGTGTGGCTTTAGGCAAATCATTTAACCTTTCTGATCATCCCTTCTACAGCATGTAGTGTAAGGAGACACAGTACCTATTTTGGGGGGACTGCTGTGAGACTTAAGTAACCCAACATAAAGTGCATGGGACAGAGTGGGATCCCACCATAGAGGAGCTACTTCCTGAGGTTAGCCCTATTCCCATCACTGGGGAAAATGGTGCTCCCAGAGGGTTCCCCCTTTTTTCTTTATTTTTCTTCCCTCCATTTCCTCTCTTCTGCTTTGCTCTTCTCTTTCCCTTCCTTTGCTGTGTGGCCAAATGTGGTCTCTAACTCACCAGCCTAAGCAATCCTTCAGGATGGTTCCTTAGCTGAAGGCCTGTGATGGATGACCCAGTAGCACAGCCATATCCCACCATCAGCAGGAGAAATGGACCGCAGGGGGCTACCCCGGGTGTTTTTAATCCCTTCCCCATCCTACTTGCCTCTCAACCCCCCCAACCCTGACCAGGCTGGTGGCACCAACGCACATCACTTAGCTTGACCCCGTATGTAAATGGACTTGGGTACTCAGGTGGAGAAGAGAGCTGAGCCTCTGCCGCCATTGCCCACAGGTGAAGAGCCTCGTGAGCCATTGCACATGCCCAGTGCAATTCTCCATGGTCAAGATATCTGAGGGGAAGTACAGAGTGGGGGACTCCAACACTCTCATCTTCATCCGGGTAAGTCTGACTTAGGTGGAGGGACATCCAGGGTCAGTGAAATGGGGTTTCTTTTCCTAGAACCTTCACTGAACCTGTGGGCAAGGACAGGAAGTCAGTCATCATACACCCCAAGTCACCAGGCCTTGAGGCATTCGTTCCCTTACCTTGGAAATTTCCAGAAGATTCCAGCCAGAGTTAACAAGCTCAACCCATCCTCCCCTCAGCGCAGCCATCCTCCACCACCTCCGTCAGAGCTGAGTCTACAGGGTGCCCCAGGCAGAAATAGGGTATACAAAAAAGGTACCCTCACTTTCCCACTCTGCAGAATAGGTCAGAGTGAGGTACCCAAGAACATTTTGTGTTCAGTGTGCAGCCCAAGCCATGTGGATCCCAAGCAGCATTGCAGGTCTGGCATGGGCTTCTCGCTAGCCCTTCCCCATGTCTGGCTTCACTTTCTCGGAGATGCTCTATGCTTAGGAATGTGGACAGCAGTTGGGTGTGGTCAAGCCCTTTCCTTGGGCATAGAGCACACCTGGGAGCAGAGCCAACAACAACCTGAGACCCCCTCAGACCCTGAGACAATAAATAATCTTGTGATGTGGGCATGGGCCAGGGGTTGTGGCCCCACTTTTGAACTGTAGGGATTAAGGTTTGGAAAGTCTATAGGACCTGTTTCATTACAGGGGTGAGCAGGTCTCCCACTGTCTCTATCAGGAGTCACAGGGGCATGATGGTCCCATACAATTGCAGGCAGAGACATGTGCAAAGCCCTGTACAGCAATAAGAGTGTCCTGGGACCTGGCTAGTAATCCAAATGCTTATGTGATCCCTTGTCCAGCTGTGGCTGTGCAACTTCCTGTTTAGCAGTTTGGCCCCCACCCTTGACAAGTGATGTCTGATGCCAGTCATGGATAAAACTTAAAAGCAAAATATTGTATCCCAATCACACACGTGTGTAAGGGAGTATAAAGAAATAGGGGAAGTCCTCCACTCAGCTCACAACCTCACCTTTGCCCCCTCAGATCCTCCGGAGCCACGTGATGGTGCGTGTTGGGGGTGGCTGGGACACGCTGGGCCATTATCTGGATAAACATGACCCCTGCCGGTGTACGTCCCTCTGTGAGTTCCCCAGAAGATTTTCCCTATGGGGCTAACTGGAGAGACATAGACATAACTCCTAGTTGAGAGGCCATTTGTGGGAGGGCAAATAGGCCTGATTTCCAGGGGCTCCCCTGTACAGGGATCTGTGGGTGAGGACCGAGAGGCAGTGGTGGCGCAATACTAAGAGTAACCACAAGGTGACGCTCAAGGCACGCAGAAACAACGTTTCTGCCAAGGTACATCTCAATAGAGCTCAAATTTGGCCTTGGAGTCCACACAGGAGGCATTGGAGTCCACACAGGAGGTTTTCAGTCCTTCTCTAATCTTCATCAGTACCTCAAGTCACCCTGAATAAGCATACAAATTTTTTGTTGTTGTTGTTGTTTTTGGTTTTGGTTTTTCGAGACAGGGCTATAAGCATACAATTTGAATAAAAGTTGCAGATTGGCAATGCCGCATAGCTTTCAGTAAATCCTGATGTTGGGCTCTCTGACCAGACTGAGTATGTCCCCTGAGTCCCTTTGTAGAAACTGGGACTGGCACTGTAGGCTCTGATGTCTATACGGGGGCGAGGGGAGACACAAAGAGTTTCATAAACAGGAACTGAATTTGTCTTTCTTCTGCTTTCTCTGGGGCCTACTGTGGTAGCCCACAAACCAGGCAGCTTCCTGAGGCCCCCAGGACCGCCGGTGCAGCATGAAGTGAAGGTGCAGGATGGACCCTCACAGCCCCAGCCTACAATGACCATCAGCCGCTCACAGAGCCCACTGCCTCCAGTGGACTGGAAGACATACACCTCTACCAGCCGCAAGCTGAGGCCTCCCACCCCCTCTTCTCCTGGACCCTGTAGTGACTCCCCAGTGGGGGCCAGAACCCTCAGAGAGATGGCTCCATTCCTAAGGTACAAGAGAGGGACATGGCTGGGCAGTGGTGGTGCACGCCTTTAATCCTAGCACTTGGGAGGCAGAGGCAGGCGGATTTCTGAGTTCGAGGCCAGCCTGGTCTACAGTGTGAGTTCCAGGACAACCAGGGCTATACAGAGAAACCCTGTCTCAAAAAACCAAAAAAGAGAGAGAGAGAAAGAAAGAGAGAGAGAGAGAGAGATGGAAGTGACCCTCATAAGTCTATTCTCAGCGGCGTATCCCCCAAGATAAAGGGAATAATGTTTTACCCCACCAAAACTCACATAAGCCAGATATGATGTCACATGCCTAGAATCCTAGCAATTCAGGCAGCCAAGGCAGGAGGACTGTGAATTTGGGCTCTTCCCAGGCCACTTCAGGAGGCCATATCACAAAACCACATACCACATAGGAACAATTTTCCCCCAGTATGCACAAGGCCATGGACTCTACACCCCAGGGATGCAGAACAAGACAAGGCTTCGGGTGTTTGCAGTCAAAACAGCACCCAGGACTTAAAGATCATCTAGTCGCCCCACACACCTACCCATCTTGTAGGCAAGGAGGCTGAGGCTTTATTCAGTGTTCTTTCATGTTAAAGCTAAGACTGAGACCCGCCCCGAGTATGTGTAACTTCTGATTTTCAGTGTTCTGGTCTAGAATTTTCCCCTGAACAGTCTGAAGCTCCTTTCTATCTGCTGCATGGGAACAAGGGTGCCCAGGCTGCTAGAACGGCTGCATCGGGGCCTCTTGATCTGTCCCAGGGAAGAACACTGGCTCTCTAAGCCTCCATAGGGTTCCCATGGGAAATGCTTCTGATTGCCCTGAGTTCCTTTCAAGCCCGTTTTTCTCCTTTTCAGGTCCCAAGAGAAACCAATGACTCCATCTCCGAGGATGTCATCACCTGGTCCCCAATTCTCATCTACTTGTAGGGGACCAGACCTACAGAGTACCCTGTCAGGGAAGAGAGTGAACAGATGCTCAGGTGAACTGCCCAGAGAAAGGACTCCCACATCTTGGGTTCACAAGGAGGCAGACAGTCAAGGAGCACACACCAAGGCTCCCACACCCCAGAGGCTCCAAATCCCTGAGGCCACTAGTAAAAGGACATCAGCAAGAGAGCCATCTCCCCCACCTCACTCCTCCAGCCTAGCCAACCCTCATACTATCTGGCTCCTGCACCAGGGTGCCTCCCCACAGCTCAGTGAGCCCATGTCTATTCAATCCTCATCCCCTGGCAAAAGGCTCACCAAGATCCCTATCCAGCTGTCCCCTGCCCGACCCCCAACTCCAGGAAGAAGCTCTGTGGGTACTGAAGGTGAAGGATCCATGGAAAGAGGCTCCATCACATCAAGGGCCCTCACAGGGAATCTGGATAGATCCACACATAGGCATCACTCTGTGGAAGCAAGTGGGGACCACCAGACAGACATCCAGATTACTGCAGAGACTGAGGATTCCAGGAGCTTGGGTACACAGAAGTGGAAAGAGAGATACACCTCTCTGCCCCTGGGCAGGACCAGAGAGCAAGCCCTCTATGATAACCTTAAAGAGGAGGTTGTGGCCAACATGAAACTGCTGGAGGTGGGGGCTGCCTGTACTCAGGGTACAATGTCTCAAGCCATTCCTCGAAGTGGGGTCTATGTTCCCAGCCTGGGTGAGAGATGGCCCAAGCCTGGGGGTCCTTATGATAAAGTCATCCAGGAACTGGTTCAGGGTCCCCCACCCCTCCTTAAAGTGGATCTGAAAGCCTGGAAGGGAGGATCTGAACGCCCCCCTAGCCCAATTGTGATCCCAGGAAGCCCCAAAGAGAAGCTAGGTTCCAGAGAGAGAGGGGCAAGGATAAAGGCAAGCCCGAGTGCAGAGGGTACCACAGTGAGCATTATGTCAACTGCTAGAAGACAGGACTGCTCAAGCCTGCCTGTATCTGCCAACCTGGAGGCTCCCACACATTCATGCTCAGACTCCAGTTCTGACAAAGCCAAGGTATGTGTAGGCAAGGGCAAGAGAACTCTCCGCAAGCCCCAGAAGATTCCATCCATTTACAAGCTGAAGCTGAGACCCAGAATCCGGCCCCGCAGAGACCACAGGCCTGAGAAGAGACCCTCCAGAATTCCCAAGCCACTGGCCTACCCCTGCCTGGGTCCAGCCAGGACAGCTCCTGAAAGCAGGCTATTAAAAGCTACACTGGGAGGCAAGGAAGGGGGCACCCGCCAGGTGAATGGAGCAGGTAAAAAGGAGGAAGAGAAAAAGAAAGAAGCTAGCATCTCACTGGAGAGCAGCATCCAGCCTTCAGAGAGCCGGGAGCCTCAGCAGCTTGATGAAACCCCACTTCCACCTGAGGAGGAATCCTGGGTCTGAAGAGCCCTCAGATAAGGAAGAACACAGCAAAACCTATGCAGTGCAGTGTATGTGTGAGAAAGTACAGTCCCTCACTCAGCAGTGTCTTGGCCAGGAATAGGCCTGAAGACCCCACCAGTTGCGCGAAAGGGCAGCCCATACTTCCCATCGAAAGTCAGCATCAAGCCAGGGGTGATAGAGAGGCCATCTTATGGTTGCCACCAAGAACAGCTCCTCAGCCTCTGGACATTTCCACAGCTGTAAGTTATTAAACGCGTGCGGGTCTGTCTTTGAGCCTCAGCTTTTTTGATCCTTTCCCTAAGACTGTAGAAGTGTAAAGAGGTGCAAATTCAAACATGGTCTCTGCTGGAGGCGATGGGGACAAGGTGGGGTGAGCTGTCAGCTAGCGAGGCTTCCTTATCAGGGCCTGGTGCTCAGGACCTTGGACAGCGACAAAGGCAGCACCGCACAGGTTCCTGAAGGCTGGCCACCCATGACAGTGGACTTCAAAGATTTGCCCCTGGTTCTGAGAATAGAGATGGCTCGGGATGACAGCAGGCTGATTGATGGCATCCATCACATTTATGTGTCTAAGAAGCTATGGTTCAAGGCCCCAAATTTGACCCCAACTGGGAGAAAGATGTAGAAGAAGTTAGTCCTGAGTCTTGTAGGCATCCTCGAAGGCAGGTGATGGTACCCTCTGTGTGGCTGTGATTAGCTGGAGGGAAAGAAGTCACATCCAGAACCTTTTCCCTTTGGTCTCTTGGTTGGCTCCAAGCTTTCAGGTGGGAAGCACCACTCTTTCCACATAGCACGTGCAATCACACACACACACACACACACACACACTCTGCAGGAACCCACTCCTTCCTCCATGAGCAACAGAGCTGACACTGAAGTAGAGAAACGAGGGAAAACACTCCCTGATTTTTAATCTGACTTCCAATAACAGCTCAGTGGGTGTCACACACACTTCCAGACCCTGTGTGGGAAACCCTGGTTGGGGAGGGGAAGGACAGAGACTCAGAATGGGGGTGGAGGGACCTGAAATCCAAGACCTGGGGTGAAGAGGAAAGGGTGAGGAGGTACTTCCAATGACTCCCCAGTGAAGGCAAGCCAGAGGTCTGGATCCCCCACCCTCACCTCGAGTGCCTCAGAGTTGGGGGGTGATTGGGCACAAGGGAGGCTGCCATCTTTACCCCACACCCCGAGGAACCAGTGGTGGGGCTGCAGGAGAGGAAAGTGGGCACCCTTCCTCCTTACCCTTCCAGCCACTCTGAAGTGTGGGGAAGGGGAGCCACCGCCTCTGTTTCAGAGGGAGGCTCAGAGAGGGCAAATCACTAGCCCAAAATTGTGCAGGACAGCAAGGACTAGAACCCAGAACTCTGGGCCATCCACAGTGAGGGCTGCTGTTGTACTGCAGTGCCCCTGCTGGGTAGAGGGAGTGAGATTCAGTAGGGAAGCAGAAGAGAGAATCATAGATTCCCTCCCACACGGGAACACCATAAATTCCCCATCCCACCCTGCCCCCAGATTCCTCCCCATCACCTCTCTGGGTACCTGATTTCCTGGTCTGTGCATTGCAGCCTTGGCAAAGGCTATGTACCCCTATGTACCCCTCTTGACAAAGGGTCCTTATTATGCTCCCAACTGGACCAGGGCCGAGGCTGAGGGTTCAGCCTCAGAAACTTTCTTTGGCCGGGGCAGGGGATGTGGAACCACTTCTTCCTCCCTCCAAGTCCCCGAGCAATCCCTCTGGCCATTCCTGGAAATCTCCATTATTATTATTTCTAAATCGGTACAAAACTGACAGTGATCAGCTCCGGTGACGAGAGGTAGAAACCCGGCCAGGCAGCCGGGGAAAATGGGGTGGGTGAGTTAGGGCATAGGGCCAACCTGGTGTTGGGATAAGGGGTCAGATCCTGAGGGCCTCCACCTATGGGTGGGGATGCATGCCTATCTCTCCCAGACACAACTCCCTCAATCTTATTCTTTTCCTGGCTCTGCCTCTACACAGACTGATCAAGACAACCTGAGAACTGATGGAGGCAGTCTTAGGCAGTTGGACTGAGATGGGACTGGAACATAGAATCATCGCTAGCATAACGTGACGCCCTCCCGGGCACCATCTCCACCCACCCCGTGCCCCACAAACTCCACATCCCCCAACGTAGCAGCCCATCCTAGTGCAGGAGATAACAGAGAAGTGGGACCTAGCATCATGGAGAGAAAATGATCCTTTGAGGAGTTTCCTCTCCACACGGTCAAACAAAACAAAAAGAATTTTAGCCCGGGGGCAATCTGGCTTTGGGGTCAGGAAGGGTGAGGGGCACCCGGCAGGGACCATTGAGTTAAGGCTGGAAGGTAGGTGGTTACGTCTCTGGGGGCTGCTGGGCAGGGAGGTCTCCCTGGATGAGGGAGAGCTCAGCCTTCTTTCCCTGACGGCTGTCGGACCTCAGCCCTCGGACCCCTCGGCTTCGGTCCTTGGGACACTTGCATCTCTCTGCCCTGTGCCGGTGGTGCTGCCGGGGAGAAGGCCTGGCATCAAAAACCTGCCAGGATCCGCGACAAGGGGATGGACGAAATAAGAGCCCTGTGAGCGGAGCTGGGGAGCAGGAAGAAACACGGGAGGGTAGATAGGACAAATGAGGACTGACAGACACTTGAGAGGACAGACATTGGAAAAGAGGACGTGGGATAAAAGACAGACACACTGTGGAGAAGATGGGCAGGGGCCCGGCCAAGACAGCACCTCCTCACCCCACCCTCCATTTCACACGCTCACCCCTTAGCCAACAGGTTGTGGCCCCTCCTGGCGCCGGGCACTACACTACAGCACTGAAGGTGACTGACCCAGGGAGACCCAGGTGGGAGGGAAGGACTGGGGAGTGGCGGGGAGGCTCCCTCTTGCCCTCTGATTCTCATGGGGAGGTGTGTGGCTGTAGGGGTGCTTCAGGCCCGGAGCCCAGAGTTCTCTTCCGGGGGTTCCGGGCTCTGGACCTGGTGTCCCGCGGGGGTCTGGCCCCGCCCCACCCCGCCCTCCCTTTCGCTGGGACAGTGCTGCTGCAGGGCGCACGCGGCGTCACATGATGGCGCAGCGGTTGCGGCGCAGCGCGCCCTGGAAGCGCAGGGCAGCGTGCACGTGTTTGCAGCGGGCGCAGCCCACACTCTTGAGCAGCTCGCTGAAGAGTAGCAGGATGTGCCAGTTGTACTTGGCCGAGCACTCCACGTAGCCGCACTTCCAGGTCTTGCGCACCAAGTGAGACACGTTCCAGCGTGGAATCACGCGTCCGCGTTGCAGGTCGCGCTTGTTGCCCACGATGATGATGGGCGTCTCTGAGGTGCCGATCACCCTGCGGGTTGAGGCAGAAATTTGGGGGCCCTGCCAGTCTCGCAACCACTGGGCTCCGCGCTAGCGTGTGCTCTGTTCCAGGTGCAGCCCCAACCCCTTGAGGAAGGTTACATCTTTAAAGAACACATCCAAAAGAGTCGATACTATTGTACTGCCTATTTTACAGACAAGAAAACTGAGGCTTATATGTCAAAACTGATCCGCCACCAAGCACTCCCAGCCCCTGCTCTTCACTATTAGTGTAGCCACTGTCATAAGTCGGGGTCCCAAAGTGAGTCAATAGAAGTGGGGAATGTGACCCACACCTGTAATTACAGCATTCGGGAGGCTTGAGGCAGGGGGATTTCGAATTCAAAATCAGCTTGGCTACATAGTGAAACCCTGTCAAGAAAAGAAACAAGAAAAGAAAAAAAGAAAGGGGGTGGGGACTCACAGGAACCAGAAAATCCAATAAATTTCATCCGTGACCCATCCTCCGGTGCCCCCATCCGTGTGTCCCTTCCCTTTTGGAGACAGGCTAGCATTAGGGCATCCACTGAGATAGCAATAGATTGTCACAGCTCCTCACCTCGTCTCCAGGATCTGCTGACGGATGGTCTTGACGTACTCAAAGCTGTCAAAGCAGCAGATGTCATAGACCAGGATGTAGGCGTGGACGCTTCGGAGTCCCCTGCAGCAGGCATCCGCCCACTCCTGCAACACCCCCGGCCAGTACCACAGTCAGAGCAGCCATGAGGCCTCCCAGCCTCCAGCCACCCTGTCAAAGGAACACCAAACAGGTCTTTTCTGTCCTCCACCCTCCACCCCCAGAAAGCCAGGCCCTAGGAACACAGGTGCTCAGAGCTGTAACTTACCCTCCCCTGTCAGAGTAAGCCACAAGCTGGCTAACTTGCTGGCCCACCACACTATCTTGTGGGGATCTGGAGGTTGGATCTGTCTGATCCATCCATGTAGTCCTTTGTTCAAAGTGCGTTAATAAATTCCTCTAAGAGCACAGCCCTGATCTAGTGGTTGTACCTACTACTATAATATCTTCCAAGGCTTAGCGGAAGCTCCAATTTACCACTTTTCCTGCGAGCAGGAGACTCTGCCCATCATCTCCTCTGTCTGAGGCCATGGATTACATACTCTGGCTACAAATATCCTATTTCCGGTTCCCCACAACTGTAGTGAACACCCAAGAGGGTCAGGACCCGGTTATTTTCATTTTACACACGTCCTCTTTCTGTCCCTTGTTTAGTGAGTCTTTAACTTTTAAAGCAAGCTCTCTCCGTGGTGCTGAATCCCACAGCCACCAAATCCCCCACCTCTGCAAGCCCAAACAAGGTAGGTTCAATTCCTAACACAGCCCTCAGGTTGCCGTCTGAATGCAAGCACGGAAAAAAAAGATTGAAACTGGATGCATAACGGGGTGGGGTAGGGGAGAGACACAGGACTCTTGATCCTCCTGCCTCTGCCTTTCAAATGCGAGGATCACAAGCATGCATTACCAAGCCTGGCTTGACTATTTGAGTATTTTAAAATATTTTTGTCCAAGAGAACGTCTCATGGAGGGTATCGTGGAGCTGAAGCCCAAGAAGAATAGGCCCATGGAAAGGCTAAATATGTTAACGAGAAGGTTCCCTAAGAGATTAATTAGCTAGTTAGTCTGCCAACAGATATAATTGCAAAAGCCTGTTCAGGAAGGCAGTTTGCAGAAAGGAGGTCCCCGAAGCTTTGGGGCAGAGACCTTGGGAGGCAAAGGAAAGCAGGGCCTCCTCTCATGAGGCCCAGAGACAAGACTAGAAGGGACAGAAAGGGGTGCACTGCAGTCTTAAAGTATGATCTGGCATGCCTGAGGCCCTGGGTTGCAGCTCCAGTCCACACAAAAGGAAGAGCAGAAGGAGGCAGAAACAGGTCTCCAGGCCCAGCCAGCTTGCTCGTGGTTGAGGTAAGAGTTTCAGCTGAGGTAGAAGGGGCAGACTTGGGTGGCAGCTGTGGAGGGTGGAGTTGGAAGGGCATTTCCAACTCAAAGGCTCAGGAGATGCTGCAGAGGGTATCCCTGGGGAGATGATGTGGCATCTTTGTGCTGAGGTTTTAATTTTTGGTGCAGAGGCAGGATCCAGAGCACAGATCTAAGAATGTAGAAAATCACAAACCTGCTTCCTCCTAGACCAGAGAACACTATGTTCATTACCTCGGCATGGGGGGTGGGAAGGACAGGCCCACATGCCTGTACAACTCCCCTCTCACCCTACTTGAGCAAAGGAGATCCCTAGAGGAGGGAGAGAGGGTAGGTTGCATGCTGTAAGCTCTCTTCTGGGTTTCCAGAGAGCAGCTGCCAGACTTTGAGGGTGACAGTTCCACCCCTCCTCCAACACACTGCCTCCTCAAGGGGACCCCAGGATGCCTCCCACTCACTCCTCTCAGGAGGCTCCTAAAGGGAACAGCAGAAAGCTCCAGATTGGCTAGGCTGTCCTTCCACTCCTTAATTGAAAGGTGGAATGGAGAAAGCTCAGTCTTCTTGCCAGTGTGTTCCACGCAGGGTTCTAACTTGTTCCCCTAGAGGTCAGGGCATGGACTGAACATACAGCCCAGTGGTAAAGAATGTGCTTCATGCACAAAGCCCTGGGTTCAGCCCCTAGCTGACAACCACAGAGACTGAGTAGGGGAAATAGAAACTGAGTTGAGCTGCAGGGTCTCAGTCGCCTGGCCTCAGCCATGTGTTTCTGGGCATCTCCTTCGGCAGGTTGTATGTGCCCTGTAACCTCAGCCCTCTGCTCTGGAGGAGAAGGTACTGCGGAAGGCAACGGTCATAGACCACGCATGTATTACTCTATTTCTAAAAGTGGCCATCAAGATTCTTAAGGTTTATATTTGATCGTAAAGTTTTTGAGGTCCCTTCTAACAACTTCCGTACTAAAAGACCCTTAACCGTGCTCCAGGAGTGAAATCTTTGAGATCATAGCACCAAATATAAGGGCCAATCAAGAAGAAAAGGGTCACCAGGTATTGTGGTGCACACCTTTAATCTCAGTACTTGGGAGGCAGAGGTAGGCAGATCTCTATGAGTTCAAAGCCAGCCTGGTCTACAGATCGAGCTCCAGGACATCAGGAGCTATGTATGCAGAGAGACCCCATCTCAAAAACCCAAGAAGAAGAGGAGGGAGAGAATGAAAGAGAGAAAGAAGAGGAGGAGAAGGAGTCACACAAGCATGATACCGCATGCCTTTAATCCTAACACTTGGAAAGTGGAGGCCAGAGGGTTAGGGATTCAAGGACACCCTTGGCTATAGAAAAAAAAGTTTTGGGTCACTTTGAGCTAAATGAAACCCTGAATCAAAAACAAAAACAAACCCCCCAAATAATAAGAACCCAAAACAGGTAAACGATATTAATAGTTCTCAGGGAGAAAACATCAGAAACACAAAAGAAAGCCATATATATATATATATATGCCCAACTTCACTCTCAGTCGGGCATGCAAATTACAGATCATACTGAGAACATCCTCTCTCATATTCTAGGGAGCAGTGGCTCTCAACCTTCCTGATGCTGCAGTCCCTTAGTACAGTTCCTCATGTCGTGGGGACCCCCAACCATTAAATTATTGTATTGTTACTTCATAACTGTAATTTTGCTACTGTTATGAATTATAATATAAATATCTAATATTCAGGATATCTGATATGTGACTCCCCTAAAGAGGTCACAACCCAGAGGCTGAGAACGGCTGTTTTGGTGTGGAAAATGGTTAAGTTTTATAAGACACACAACTTTTAGAGAAGGGCCTCTGGAGATACCTTTCAAATCCCATCCATTCCAGTAACTGATCCTATAAATATCGTGACTTATGTGCAAACCGACTTATGCAAAGGTTGCCTATAAGACTGGAAACCACCCACTTGTCCAATAAGAGAGGAAATCTCTTTGCAGTGGAGTTTTGAGTAGCCACGAGAACGATGATGTCCTCCAGATTGGGACAGGAAGTAGTGGCTTTAGTTACAATTTAAGTGTAGTGCCACACCCCTTTAATCCCACACTCGGGAGACAGAAGCAGATGGATCTCTTTGAGCCTGGTCTACATAGTGAGCTCCAGGACATCCAGGGCCACCTAGAAAGACCCTGTCTCCAAAACAAAACAGAACAGCGACCACCACCCTGCCCCACCACAAAACCAAAACCACCACCACCACCAACAAAATAGTAAAGTTGAAGAAGCAATGGCCAGGCTTGGATGCCTGTTATCCTGGCTACTCTGAAGACTATGCAAGAGGATTTCAGGTTTCAGCCTGGGCAACAGAGCAAGATCTTGCCTCTTAATAAGAACAAAGTAGAAGCCTGGGCATGTAGCTGAGTGGTGGAGTGTTGACTTAATGAGTGGAGATCCTGGGTTCTATTCTAGGCATCAAACAACAACCAAAACAAGACACAGAACATTGGGGGGTTTATTTTTATGTAAAAATAGGGAGGTGGAATGAGAATGCAGCTTCTGGAGAGTCAATGAACAGAGACACTGGCTAGAGTAAGCAGAGTGTGAAGGGGCAGAGACAGGACACGCTGCTCTAGGCTACAGCTCAGGCATCTCAACTGCATCTGACCCGTTCTAAAATTAGTAAAGATAAACACACAACTGAACGTAAAAAGAGTAACTTGGGCTTGGAGCATGTGGGAAGCAGAAGGTTCTGGCCTGGGACTCACTGACCTGACCTCTCAGGCACACTGTGGAAGACATGCTCACATGCTCGGAACAGGTTCAAGTATTTACAGCAGGCTAGATGGAGGCCCTCCTGTTGGGGTTGTTCAGACTCTGCTGAGCTCCTGCAAGCCCCAGCCTGAGATGGCTGAATTTTCTGTTACAACTAGCCAGGGTCTCTGCATACTCTGGCCAGAGGACAATGCAGTGAGCACACACATCTGGGAGCTCAGCTTCCCCTGCAGTCAACTTTCTCTCAAGCCAAAGGCAGAGAGAGATGTAGAGGCCTAGGCTCTAAAAGCTGGGGGAAGGTACCTGAGGATGCAGGTAATAGAGACCTTTACATTTAAACTGCAAGGGGACTAGAAGCAGTCCCAGGGCTGGGCAATAGGGCACCTGGAAGAAAAGACTCTTGGGCAAGAGATCTGACTGAGGTCTCCGGAGTTGCTGAGAACACTCCTTCTTAGGCCTCAGTCTGTCCTGCTGACCCTTCTACAGAAGACAACAAGAGCATGAGGCTGTGGCAGGCAGAGCTGAGTATGAACGGACAGTTAGTGTTCTCTGCTCCTCTCTGCTCCTCTTCCCCTGCCCCTGTTTTGCTGAGACATCACCTTCTATGGCCCCATACTCCCAAGTGAGTGGGTTAGACCCTTCCAACCAGCGCTACTTCAGATCCCTCGTCTCCTTCAAAGGCAACATTCATGATATTGTATAATAACTGCCTGCTAGTCTTTTTTCACCAGACTATGAGTTCCTTGAAAGCAAATTACCATATCTGATTTTGCTGACCATTCAGTCCTGGTGCTCAGTGCAGGGCCTGGCACACATTAAACACTCATCAGACATCTTTTGAATTCACTAGCACACAAATGAGCACCTTCTTGCGATGGCTTTAAGAAGGGAGGCCCAGGGTGTAGTGTAGAACTCCTAAAAGTGTGGCCAGAACTGGGGAGGTAGAGTATAGCCTCCCCTTCCCCATTGCCTGTTGCCCAAGGGAGCTTACCTGCAGTGTGTTGACAGGGAAGGCGCTGATGGGTGGGAAGTCCAGGATCTGCAGGTCGTGCACATGGCCATTCATGACCACAGCAGGCAGGTAGAGGCGGCGGGTGGTGGTGGGCACACAGACCTCGCTGAACTCGTTGTATAAGAATTGACGAACGATGGCACTCTTGCCCACACCTCGCGCCCCCAGCACGGCCACCCGGTAGGTGGAGACCATGCCTCCCGCCCCACTCCGCCACCGCGTCCTTGCCTGGGGCTCCTCCGGGCTGCATATTCCAGGGGCTGGGGGCTCAGCCACCGTCAGGACCAACCATTGCTCCCTCTGCTTGCCCCTGGCCCTCTGTGGCCACCACCTAGACTGGGGGACAAAGGGGGGGGGTGTCTCAGTGCTCTGGCTTATCCCTGGACCTGTGCTGAACTTTCCCACCACTTCCTCTTTGATGAAGCTACCATTGCCACTTGGAAATCTTTCTTTTCCAAGACCCCCATCTCAATCTATCCCCAAGTTCTTTGCCTTTCTTATCCACTCCTTTTGCAACCCTTGATTCTTCTCTGGGTCCGAGTCCCTTCAACCAAAGCATACTTGACTGCACAGCAGACAGAGCACTAGACTTGGATTCAAATTCCAGTCCCAACCCCAAGCCTGGGACAAACGTCAGCTCCTCTCCATCTCATCCCGAAGACAAACACATTATAGTGGAGGCCCTTTTGGCATCCTCAGAGGAGGAAACTCCTTTTTGTACAGAACTGCTCTCATATTCTGGACAACTTAATTTTGAGACTCTCAGGAGATATGTGCCCACAGCAGCCTCCAGTTACCAAGATGACCTAAAATGCCCCCAGCATTTCCCAAAGTCCCATTGAACTAGATGACTGCACTGACTGGAGAGTAATACATTGGAGCACTGGCTGCCAGCCTGCCCACACAGTTACCCTCAGTCAATACAGTACCCCTGAGGGAGAAGTATTCCTATTTGCACTTCAGAGAAGTTCCATGCACTCCAAACCACACAGCTAGGAACCTCCAAGACTTTCTACTCTATGGTTGCTGTGGTTATTACGGTTAAGCTTAGTGATTCTAAACAGTGACAGGCTAAAAGCCAGGTCTGAGTCTGTGACTTCCCTTGGAGCTGAGAGGGCCTGGCAGCACATAGCTGCTGCCCAGGAAGGGGATTGACTCTGGAGACGAATTCATTACCTTTTTGCTTGCTCAGTTCCTGTCACTTTTAGAGCTTGAACACAAACCCCAGCTTTGATGATTTTTAGCTGTAGGTCTGTGGGTAAAACATCTGCTTTGGAGTCATGCTCTGCACATGTGTAGAGTGGAGCCAATAGCCCCCAAGACAACCTCAGTAAATCTCTTAGCTGGAAGGAGAAAACCTTCCTCCTGGGTTGAATGATGAACCCCCTCTTAGTAAGTAGGTGCAGAGAGGTGGCTCTGATGGTTTTTATCATGTCATGTTTTCTCTCTCTCTCTCTCTCTCTCTCTCTCTCTCTCTCTCTCTCTCTTTCTCTCTCTGTGTGTGTGTGTTTTCATATATGCATGGTTCATAGCTGAATGCCCCTCGGGCTGTCCTGGTTCAAAACACTCAATTATGTATGTGTGCACAATGGTAAATAAAGGTCAGGTTTTGGAGCAAGACCCACCAAGGTTTGATTCCCAGCTCTGCCGTTTACCTAAAGGATGACCTTGGCCAAGACACTTCATAAGTATTGTGAGGTTATCCATGGAAAGCCCAGTGCCTGGCACAGAGTAGGTATTGCAATAAACAGTGGCTACTGGTCATCTAAGGTTTTCCCAGGCACTCAGTTGAACCGCCTGGCAATCTAGGAGTGGGTCACTATCTACAGTTGCACGGGCTCATGAACTTGTAGTGAACCTGGGCACCCATATGCATGTAAATGATACCTTTCATCTTATTAAAGAACAAAATCCATCACCAATAAATCAAGACCCAGACACTTAGGGAAGGAAGCTGCCTTAGCTAAGTCTAGGACTCTAACCTCATTTGTGCCTCATGCCTGTCCCTTCCCCAACAGGTGCTCATCTGAGCCTGCTCCCTACCGACATAACTAACCCCCCATCACGTATGTCCCTTCAGGTCCTTAGGCCTCTGGGGCATCCCTGGATGCTGCCAGCTTGGCAAAGAGACTCAGCTGGGTTAATTACATAACAGCACAAGTAGGTGGGGATGGGGGAGTCCTGGGCAGTAAGAGAGGGCAAAGAGCAAGAAAGAAGAACAGGGACTCACTCTGGGTGTGGCGAAGATGCAGGATATACCCTACCTTCAGATTCTCAAGCCCCAAAACCAACTCTTTCTGAGTAGTAGCAGAAACGAAAACCAGGTACATTCTAGGAGTCAAGAAGTGGGTACAAGAACAGCCCCCTATGCACCAGCCAGTCTCTGGAACTACCAGGCCTAAGTGTGGCCCTGTTCCCAACTCAGAGGGGACAGACAGATGCCCCTTTAGTTCTTCCCAGGCTCAGGTCCTGGGTCTAAGTGGTTTACTAAGCCCACATGTCTGGTTATGAGGGGGTGAAAGGTCTGTCCCAGGAAGCAGGGCCCAGTCCCCCTGAGCTCCCCCAGGGCCTGCATTCTGCAGTGAGTCTGCAGACAGCTCCCAGCAAGAGACAGGGGTCACACACTCGGCCACAGTCTCCTTCTAGTCCCTTTCCCGGCCTGGACACCTTGGGTCTCTACCTCACACTGGGGAGGTCAGGGGGCTCTGAGGATCCTAAAGGCCGGGTCGTACGTCCTCGGGTGGTGTGTCCCTACCACGTCCGCGTGGGGGTGGGGGCGCCAGCGGATGCCGGGCTCCCAATGACCCGATCGGTGGCAGGTGTGGGGGCTGCAGGAGCCCCACTGGTTGCCGGCCCCAGCTCTGCTCCCGCGGCCGCTTGCCCGCCGCCCCCCTCCCCGGGCTGCCCCTCACCCCGCGGTCGCCCCGCTCCTCCTCCCGCTTACCCGGGGCCGTCCCGGCTGCCTGCCCCCTGCCCTGGCCGGCGCGGCCGCGCTCCCCCCGGGCTCCGGTGCTGCCTTGGGCTCCCCCGCCCGGGGGGAGGATGAGGGGCGCCGCCCGCGGCCCGGGCGCGGCGGGCTGGGGCGCGGGGGGCCGCAGCACCGAGGGTCGCTCAGCTGCTCGCCCTGCGGAGCGCGCCGCCCCACTCGCGCCGGCGGAGGGGGAGGCGGGCGCGGGGGGTTCCGCTGGGTCCCCGAGCCCGACGGATTCACTGGGGTGCCGCGGGACCAGCTCCCCAATCCCTAACCTCGACCTTCATTCCTCCCCTACGCCCCCGGCCCCCGCGACTTTCCTCTGGGAGAATGTAGCTCCAGCCCGGACAAGTTGGGGGCGGGGACGAGAAAGGCCCTGGAGCCTCTGCCTTCATTGAGACTCCCTTCCCTCACATCCTCGCACCCTGCCCTCGGCAGGGCTTGTCCCCTCCTCCCCACGCTCTGTCTTTCTGACCCTTACCGATACAGTCAGTCAGTGACTGGCAGATGCCCAGCGTGTGTCCTGCCCCGGGTGCTGGCATCCAGATTCTTGCTCTTCCACCCCTGAAGGACGGAGTAGAGGGTGGTCACTCTCACCCTTCACTGCGGCAGGGAACAGCAGGCCTGGCTAGCGCCAAGCAAAGCTGGTTTCCTGCCAAAGCATGACCTCCACTCTTCTAAGGCTGCGGATCCCTCTCCTTTGTGAGATCCCAGCATTTGTCGGGCTTGAGGGAAGAGTTCCTCTTGTATTTAATCTAAAATAGTTCTCACCAACATATTTTTATCAGTAGGTAACATCCCAATGTGGTAAGAGCTTTGCCTAAACCCTCAAGTTAAATCCGTAGAACATTCCACGAAGGAGGTTGTTCCCCCATTTTACAGATGAGATCACTGAGGCTGAGACAGGATGACTAACTCCTCTTAAATGCAAAATGGAGTACTAAGGCTGTCACTAGCAGGGCAGCTACGCTTCGGAAAAGCTCAGCAGACAGCTCACATAGTCCAGTAGAGAGGCCAAAGATGAATCTCTGTGTGAAGTCAGAAAGTGCCTTAGAGGGCAAATCAGGTGGGCCACTTTAGAGAGGTCAGCTGAAGCTAGGAGCAATTGTCGGGTCTTGAGAGTATAGAGACCTTGACAGAATGCTTCAGGCTGGAAGAATGGGGTCAAAAGAGGTGAAAGAGGTTAAGACCTTCTTGACCACTTCTTGTTCCCCTAAAAGGGTCTCAAAGACCCTGTTTTACTTTTCTTGTTGGTGAGACAAGTACCTGACAAAAGTGACTTAAGGGAGATCCTGTTGATTTTGGCTCATCGACAAGGACACAATCTATTGTGGCCAGAAGGCAAAGTGATGGGAATGTGAGGTCCCTGGTGCTGTGACTGCAGTCTGCAGTCTGAACAGAGATACATGCTAGTGTTAAGCTCAAATTTCAGTTTCCCCTTTCACCTTTTTAGTTATCTGTGGGGTGGTGCTGCCTAAGATTCAGGTGGAGTACCCTCTTCAGTTAAACATTGGAAACACTAACAGACTTGCCCAAAGATGTGTTTCCTAGATGGCTTCTATTCTGGTGTACTTGACAAGAAAGATCAGCTCTCACAGACCCAAACCAGGAGTGTCCTCAGTCCTGTACTGGATGGACAAGGACCTCTGAAGCAGTGCACCACAGCTGGGTATTCAGTGCCTCTAGGGTGATAGTATCCATCCACCAAGGGTTTTCCAAATGGGATTGAATCCTCCTCCAGCTATCTCACAGAGCCCACTTCCCTTCTTCCTTTGGAATCTGTGTTTTGGGCATTTTCCCAACTGTTGTCTCCATCTCTGCTGTGCAGAAAGCATGGTGGTCATACGGCTGTGCTTCCTAGTCAGACAGCTCAGTATTTGACTTCAGTTCACCCTGCTCTGTCAGACTGAGGCAAGAAACCTGTGCTGCTTGAAATAGATTCCAGTCCTTTCTATCAGCAGTGCAGACTGGACCTAAATGAGCCACAGTTTGTGAAGTCTTCACAGCACCTGACATGGAGACCCCAGTGTGTGGCCGGCTCTCTCAGGATGAACAGCACGGTGGGAAAGCATTTCCATTTATTCTAGGTGGGCCCAAGAGTTTCGAAGTGGGTTTGAGAAGGCCTGGAGCAAACGCTGAAACAAGATTGGGACTGGGAAGGTCAGGGCCCCTCTCTCAGGACCACTTTGGGGCTGGGTGGGAATCAGATGTGACTGTTCCCAAGGGATTCCAGAGGAGTCACTGACATCCTCTTAGCTTGATTAAATCATCTAGGACACTCTTTCTTACTGCATTAAAAAAAATCTTTCACCCTCATCTTGCCTGAGGATACAGGCTTTCTGTTATTCCCCCAGGACATAGGTCCATTTCAGCTTGAGAGGGACTAGAAATAAGAAACCTAGCAAGGCTGTCCCCTACAGATTATGAAACCTCATACTAGCCTTCAGTGGGATGTCATTTAAAGCATTGCTTTTCTTTATAAACAAACAACAGTAGTATCTTTATAAAATGGTCCATTTGCCCGAATTTAAGCTAATTCATTCTGCATTGCTGAGAGCTGATTTGAACCTGTTTACTCTCCTTGATCACTAAGGATAATAACCTTGCTGGGAAAGTTCAAAGGGTTTGGTCCTTTGATCTGTCTGGTCTTGAGCCTCTTGTGGCTGTGGTTCAGCTAAGGGTACCGGGTGGCTGAGATGCAAGTTCATAAACTCAAGTTCTAGGCAAGCAATTGTGTGTGCCCCTCTGTAACATCTCAAGCCAGGGCATGGAAGAAGACAAGGGCCAGACCCATCCCTGTCCTATCAGAACTGAGGACCCTCACGGGGATAGCAGAGGCTGGCTGTGAGTAGGTCATGAGTGGAAGGACAGCCAGCTGATACTGAACTTTCACCCTCCCATCTTCCATACAACAGTGGGGGATGGGAGTCACACTTTCTTAATTCGGGTGTTGGGGTTCTGCCCGGAGGGTCTGATCCTAGTGATGGCAGTCTTGTCCCCAAACAATGCTCCCCAAAACAGCTCTTTGGAGCTACTTCTTCAACTAAGAATCGAGGTCTACCCCCCAGCCCCCAACTGAGGCTTTCCCTTGTTGGCAGCATCAAGAACAGCAGAGCAAAAGCTAAATGAGAACTGAGAAGGCAAGTTCAAAGCAACTTGAAACTTTTCAAGAAACATCCTTGTTGCTAATACCATGTCTGGGGGCTGGCTGGGATTCTAGGATTAGTGCTCAGGAGGTAGAAATGGGTAACAACGGGGGAGGTGTGATCATTCCCAAGTGCCATACCAGCTATTAAAATAAACAGGCTCTTGCTTCTTAGAGCTGAGGGTGGCAGGGAAACATCTGGGTCCAAGCAAGACAGGAGCACTAAAGGCATGCAGTGGGCAGACGGCCCGCACTGGAGAGTCCTCAGAAACAGCAAACCTGAGGCCCATTCTAGGGGTAGAGAAAAATGTAATATCAGGTTTAAGTCTGGGGGTGAGGGAACAGCTGCTCAGAGCTATCTCAGGACTCAGCAAAGGTGGATGTAGTGAGTAGGAGACCCTTTTATGGAGTGAAAGAGGAAACTGATATTGTAGTTAGATATGGTGCCTCATCTCTCCTGAAAAGCAGGGGATGCTGAATTCAGATGGGAAGGGAACAGGATAAGCAACTGTTGTGGGCATGAGTGCTTTACTGAGTTCTACTGAGTCAATGCACAAGTATCACCGGGTGAGTGCAGATGAACAGGCACAAGCCCCTCTTTCCCAGTGAGTCCTAACTGGCTCAATATTAACCTTGGGTATTATGTTTTGTTTTGTTTTTTTAAATGCCTGTGTGTGACACAGGAATGCCATGGTGTGTGTGTGTGTGTGTGTGTGTGTGTGTGTGTAGGTCAAAGGGAAACTTTTGGGAGTTGGTTCTTTCCTCCCACTACCAGCACACGTTCGGGTTCTGGGGACGTAAATCAGAGAGCTAGGTGCCTTTACCACTGAGCCACCTCACCCTCACCATGACCCACTCATTAAACATGACAGTGTCATTTCTGAAAGCTCACCACATGACTTGTGTACCTGAGCTGGGTCCATGTTTGACTGTCTTACAGACAGACCTCAAGACTGCTCTTCAGATGCCTTTTCCTTTCCAGGGTTTCCACTACAGCTTGGAATCCCAGCAGAGTCAATAGTTGCCAAGGGCAGTTCACCAGAAGCATCGACTGAGCGCCCAAGTGCTGTAGACTGCAAACGCTATCTATACTTGAGATGTACAAGGACTTGCCCAAGGGCTACTTGATGTTCCTCTCTACACTCTTCCCCAAGGTGCAGGCTATAGGAGACATCAATGCTGCCAGCTCAGCAAACCACACAGGTGCCCCGAGCAATACAAGTAGTTACGGACTCCTTGGGATGATTTCTTTAAGGCAGTGACTATCCTATTTGCTTGGGAACATGCAGGCCCTGGGTTCAAAAGGCTGCACAGGTGCCAAAGTAGCAGCTCAGCTATGCTTCTGTCACTGGTTTTGCTGGCAGATACTGACAACCCAGGAGGAAGGCCACTGCCATTCTACCTAGTGTCCTGGGAACAGCTGCCAGAGCAATTCTTCCATGCACACCTTCCTGAAGTTATGGGACTTGAGTCTTAACAACAGGTGACTTCCTGATATAAATACTTTTTTCCTCAATTCTAATTTCAACTGGCTGAACCCCTTGGGAGGGCGAGGCCATTTAAAACAAAAACAGTTCCTATGGTCCTTTCTCTAGCCAGTATTGTCCTGGGCTGTGAGTCCTGAGAACAAAGTACATACCACAAACTTTATTTTGTGTAAATGAGTTTATTGATGAACACACAAGGCAAAGGCTCCCCAAACCCCACCCTCCCCAACAACAGATCCCCACAAGAACAGGAAAATAAGCATTCTTGGGACAGCTTTTACCTTCCCGCGCCTGGCTCCAGCCTCCTAAGCCTCACTATATGGACCAGGCTGGGGACAAACACTTGGGGAATCTGACCAGAAAGAGCCCTGGTGTGTTTGCTTCCCTGCCCTCTGTGCTTCAGCTTTCAACAGAGACACACTTAGGCCAAGGAGAGCGGATACAGAGTAATCTGACCCCAGTTCTCCCAAGGGAGCTTCAGGAAGGCAACAGAGTCTCTTCAGAGGTCCTTCCATCTTCCTCTCTCTCCCCCGGATAAAATGAGAGGTGGCCTCCCAAGGCGTCAGACAGCATGAATCGGCTCAGGCCAGCAGAGAACCGAAGCTGTTATCTGTCACTGGTGGAGGCTGAGAGAGGCCTCAGTTTCTGGGGCGGACACATTCTGGATAAACGTTTCTCTTTGCTCACCCTGACCCATTCTTCTTTTGGGAAGTACAGTTTGCTTTGAGATGGGAACACTGCTTGGAGGGGGCCCTTACAGTACTCATATCCACCTGACCCCAGAATCAGCACTGACAAGGGAACGTGGTCAGCTTGCCTTTCCACCCAACCTACCACCAACCTACCTGCCTCCCTCACAGCCCTGCAGTATTTCCTATTCCCCACATGGGGAGGGAGGGAGGGAGGGATGGATTGATTTCTTTTTCACCAGCCAGCAATCCTCTTAAAGATTCTCAAGGTTTAAGGAACTTGAGAGAAGCTTTGTAACTGGGAGGAAACAGGACCACTCCAGTCACCTTTAAAGGAAGCTGGTTTCTACTCTGATCTTTCCAGTCTCTCCTCAGGATCAGTGGGTCAGGTCTGTTCCTGCATGAGGTCTTTGGACCCTGGCATGCTTCTGACTTGAGTGCAGAGGACTCTGAATGGACCCTGAATACCAGGTGCCAGGCTGTGTAACAAGTGCCCCATCTCAAGCAGTGTGAACAGCACTGAGCAGGGCACTGAGTATGGGGTTTTCTTTGATAAATCATATCAGTGTGTTAGGGAGGGGACTTCACCTCCCCAGCTCTTTTGAGATGACAAGAACTACATGGCCTTCTGGAATGATCTTACTCTGTTTTGGAGCTGGAGTACCATGGATGAAGGGTAGATCAGTGAGCTGAGGGACAGTGAGAACTGGCTCCAGGAAAGCCTGGCAAATGTTAGCTCTGCGTTCACCCTTGTTACCTGGATGCATACTCATGTAGCTGAGATGTCAACTGCCACCTGACCCCAGTGAATGCGTGGAGCACCAAACTCAGTACGGAGTGTGCAAAGTGCCACAGGCAGGCACAGGGAAGGCAGAAGGCTTTGAGGAAAAGAACACTGAGCCGGTCACATAGGGAAGATGATGGAGCGTCAGGGAACCAGTCTCAGCTCTGCTACTCAAGAGCCAAGAGGCCTCGATAACCCACTTTTTGCCTATTACCTTTCTTTGTAGAAAAACAGGGTTGGATAAGTCATTAAAGTCTGTTTTGACTCTGAAACTCTGACTTTAAATCTGACAAGCCCTGAAAAACACAGGGAAGGAGTCTAGGGAAGGGCACTGTGTTCTTCCTCATGTCTACTCAGCCTCCTCAGGATGACTCCTGGGCTAGCGCCATGCACAGGAGCACAGATCTACCACCTCTCAGCGTCGTGCCCATATGTCCAGTGTCCCTGCACTCAGAAACATCAATGAGGACCACCAATGCCATACATGGCGTCGTCAAACGAGACAGCATGGGCATAAAGGAGCTCGAAGG
Organism: Rhynchomys soricoides; assembly: GCA_019843965.1. NCBI lineage: Eukaryota > Metazoa > Chordata > Mammalia > Rodentia > Muridae > Rhynchomys > Rhynchomys soricoides. The sequence continues at coordinate 152,991 of JADRCH010000329.1, read as the reverse complement.
CTTGGCCAAGGAAAGAATCTGGACAGAGGGGCAGAGTGAAGAGTGAAGATGCAAAAGACCAGGAGCAGGGTCACCCTCCTCCCTGCCCCAGAAGGGGCCAGGGCCATCTGTGTACCTCCGATAAGATTGTGTTTGATGAGGGTCAGTCACCCTTTCTACTCAGTGTTCCTCCTCAATTTCTCATCTGTACAAAAATATAAAATAATAAGGTGCAGTTTATGTTTCAGTGACACTTTTCCTTGCTTTAATTAATTTGTTGCCTTTTTCTGCTTGTGAAATGAGCTTTCGATTACAAAATATCAAACTACACTCAAAAGAGGGTGTAGAAAAGGCTAGCCATTGGCACAGCATGGAGAAGCTCACAACTAAGGACACAGAGCAGCAGCAGGTGGCAGAGGTGGGGAATGGTGGAAGGAGATGTCACAAGAAGCTAACCTATCGAACAGGGTGAATGCTAACGTCAGCACAAGATGACTGGCCACTACCAGGGTGGGTACCGCAGGGTTTGGGTTCAGGCTCTACACAACAGTACAACGTCCTCCAGTTAAGAGTTCTTGGCTTGCACCGATTACAGGCTGACTGGACCCATTTATTAGTTTTTCAAAATGCTGTCGTAGACCTGATAGATGTACTGAGAGACTTCAGGGGCTCTGCACTTCAGCGACAGCTGTGAAGAGGAGGGGAAAGGACATTAGCATGGTGATGGCACTGACTCCAAAGGCACCCAAGCATTCACACCAAGACAGTTTCTGACACTCTGAGACACTCTATGATTGGAACAGCCAAAGAGAGAGCTCACATTAATACAAACATGGGTTTCAGAACTCCAACTTTATTGGTATCAAGCTGTGCTGTACGCCTACCTGCGGCCTGTGTGGCTTTCCAAAGTATGAAAATGATCCATGCTAAAAACAAAGCCTCTGACCCAGGGGAACCAGTGTTTTAACCAAACATAAATATAAAAGGATTCTCATGGTAAAGGACAAAAAAAGCCCAAATTTGGACTTTTTAACTATATTAAGGTTAAGCAAAAATAGTACTAGTAATAATAGTAAAGCATGCAAAATACATCCTATACATAGAAAATTATATATGTTTGGCTGTCATTTCTCTTCTTTAAGTGGTAAAGTAACAAAGTTATCCTCCACAGTATACTGCTGTGAGATTTTATATTATTTAACCTTGTTATTCTCCTCATAGAAACCCTGGATGATTTACCATAATACCCAAGATGAAAATACTTTTGAAAAAAAAAAAAAAAAGTAAAAAAATATGAATCTTTTCAACTATGTCAACTTATGAATTTCCTGAAAAACTAACATCCTAACAACTTAAGTTAGCTAAGTAGTAGCTCATGACTGACTCCCAGCACTTGGGAGGCTGGGATGGAGAATTGTTAAGTTTGAGGTTAGCTTGGGCTACATAGTGAGTTCTAGGCCAGCCTGGGCTACAGAATGAGACACTATCTTATAAAAATCAAAACACAGAGCTGGGGAGGTAGCTCAGCAGGCAAAGTGGTTGCTGTGTAAACGTGAGCACACAGTCCGTACCCTTAGCACCCATGTGAAAAGCACATTTTTATGTGCTCTATCACCACTGATACACCATGATATCAACCATTCAGCAACACTGCCATCAAGACCTGCTGATAATGCAGCAAACAGAAGGGTGTATGGGTAAACGGAAGGTGGATACAGCTTTAAAAGTGTCCCACAAGGACAGAAACCTCACTGTCTTTTTTCTTTTGGAGACACAGTCTCGCTATATTGCCCTGACTGCTCTGGAACTATCTATGGAGACCAGGCTGGCTTCAAACTCAGAGACCTGCCTGCCTCTGCCTCCTGAGTGCTGTAGAGGATTAGAGGTGTATGTAAGTGGGCCAGGCTCCAGCTCTTTTATTCTTTTATTTATACTTTAATGTATTGAATTTACTCTTAGGGCATTACTGTTATTGCTGTTGTTATTATTATTTTAAAAAATTGGAATTACTAGTGGACATGACTGGCAAGGAGGAGCCTTCCAGAGTATAGGACTTGCCACGTACCCAGGGGACTACAAAGGGATAACCTTGACTCTCAGCCATCATATCTTCAAATCCAGGTGCATTGCCGGTCAGTGGTGGTGCACGTCTTTAATCCCAGCACATGGGAGGCAGAGGCAGGAGGATTTCTGAGTTGGAGGCCAGCCTGGTCTACAGAGTGAGTTCCAGGACAGCCAGGGCTACACAGAGAAATCCTGTCTCAAACAAAACAAAACAAAAAAACCCCAAAATCATGTGCATTAAATGGGGTGAAGTCCCAGTCCTCAGAGATGTGCATCTTCTGGAGGTCAGGGAACTTGAACATAGCCCTGAGTAGGGCTTCAATTTTATTCTGCAGGTTAGTGCATACAAACATGATCACCTAGACAGTAAGAACCCTGGCCACTTTACCTAGAGACCTTTCAAGGAACTCTCTCATATCTGTATGGACCTGTCAGCCCCAGCATAGGATAATAGCTTGCTGGTGTGGTGATAGGAAAAGGGTGGGGCTTCACTTGAATATAAATATGACCTTTACAGAAACTTTTTATCATGTATTTGTTGGCATAAACACGGAAAGCCTCTAGGGCTTTAAAGTACAGTTGCTCACATTCAATTGACCCCATGTGACCATTAAATGGAATTTATTCCCCTTTGCCTTCTTCCTTCCTAGGTCTAAGATGTAGTTCTTGGCATGGGGATGCTTTGGCAGAAAAGAGGCTTTGGCTAAGGCTTCTTGTGATGGTTTAAATGAAAATGGCCCCCATAGGTTCACAGGGAGGGGCATGTTTGGAGGTGTAGCTTGTTGCAGTAGGTGTGGCCGCATTTGAGGAAGTGTGTCACAGGGGGTGGGCTTTGGGGTTTCAGATACTTAAGCTAGGCTCTGTCTTTCTCTCTTTATAAGATTTGCTGTGGTCATGGTGTCTCTTCAAGCAATAGAACATTGACTAAAACACAAATGTGCACTGACACATATGAACATACATACACACACCACACAGACACACGTGAAAAAGAAACTATGTGATGATTTATTTTCTGTAACATCCTCAAAATGATGCAACTGTTGTAGGCGAACCAATGAGTACTTGCTAGGGCTGGGATTACATTCCAGCACCCAGGAGGCAGAGGCAGCTCAGTCTCTTAAGTTTGAGGCCAGCCTGGACTATGTAATGAATCTAGGCCAGCTAGGGCTATGGTAAAACCTTGTCTCAAAAACAAACACCCAAAAACAAACCATAAATGATCCCTCGCACACACAAAACAGGTCATTCTGTCCCACCCTAAGAGAATATGTAATGCACAGTCTCATTTATGTCTATAGTTATATTATTTTCTAGTGTTGAAAGTAGCTGTGTAAACTATTAGCAATATGAAAAACTGGGTTAAAAGAAAAAGTCCTATTAAAAATCTTGTGTGTACTCTCATAATAAAATACATTATTTTAAAGTGTTAGCTATATCTAGGAGAGTGAACAGTCCTTCTCAAACAATGTGCATTAGGACCCATCTGAACCTTGAATATCACTTGCCTATTAAACCCTCCCCAGTCCCACATGATTTTGAACAAATCATTAATCATTTTTCCCCACTTCTGATACTAGGGGTTGAACCTAGGGCATGACCTGGCTGACAAGCCTTCTGTCATTGAGTGATGTTCCCCAGCTCTATTTTTACTTTTTCCTTTGAGAATGAAGTCTCTGAGTTGCCCAGTCTGGCCTTAAATTTTCTGCCTGAGCCTTCCACACAGCTGGGATCACGGGTCTGTGCCACTAGGGTCTAGTCTCATTAATCATTCTTTTAAAAAAAATTAATTTGTTTCATTTATTTGTGTGGGTATGTGCCACAGTACTTGTGGTGGATAGAGGACAGTTGGAGGGGCCAATTTTCTCCTTTATCAGTTTATCAGGCTTGGTGGCAAGTAACTTTGTCTACTGTGCCATCCCACTGGCCCCTCTCCAATCTTTTTAACCACAATTCCTTGGTCTACGACCTGGGACTAATATGCTTCCTTAACTTAGCAAAGATGTATATACCAAAGAATGGTGAATTTAAAAGAAACATGCACAAATGTCTAGAAAAGTAACTAAATGGAGTTATTTTACCAGACCTGGATTTCTTAGTGAGAATATCTCCTTATAGGAAGAGTACAGAGGATTTTCTTGTTCTGGGGAACTTAAGATAAATGACAGAGTAGATTATTACTATCTGAAAGGGACAAGAGATGAGTTTGGCTTGGTGACACAAGCCATTAATCCCAGAACTCATTTTTACTTGGGAGGCTGAGGCAAATGGATTTTTGTGAGTTTGATGCCTGAGTCATTCTAGGATGTTCAGGGCTACATTTTGAGACCCTATCTCAGAAACTTGGAACAAAGAAAAACAAAAACAAAGAAAAAAGTAGCAGAAACAGAAGGGAGGGCATACACCTCATGTGGAAATCTCACAGATGCTTCCTGGGAAAGTCCAAGTTGAGGGGGCTCAGCAGCAGGCACACGCTTGGCTTTCCAGCGTACATCAGGGAGAACACTAAGAATTTCAGTTTGGGTGGCACTACTCCTTTGATGAATGCTAGCATAAACAGCAGCTGTCAAAATTAAGGACTGGGGACGGGGAATAAAAGGCTGAGTCTGACTTCTCACCTTCCTCAGAACTAGTCACTACTGAAGCTTCTCTTGCCAATCCCTTCACACAGCCTAACACGAGAATAAGGTATTTCCCCATCTCAAGGCTTGTCGGGAGACCACATTTTACACTGGCACCAGAGCTCAGGGCCTCGGGCACCAGGCTTCATTGCCGAGCAAAGCAGTGGTTTCTCCTGTGCAAAGCCATCCAATACTTTTACTTCCTTTAGTGGGATACTGGAGGTTTCTCAAGCTACAGGGGAAACCTACAGGCTGGAGACTTCTCTCCCTGTTAAGGAAACCATGGTTAAGAATGATTAATTAATGAATTATTCAAATCATGGATTTGTGGTAATAGTTATGTCTAAGTCTAGACATCCTTAAGGCCAAGAACTCCAAAAGTAGACAAAGTCCAATGTAAACAAGCTAGGAGATAGTTTGTTTGTTGTTTGTTTTTTTGGGGGTGTGTGTGCTGGGCGCTCTGCTCTACCCTTTCTATCACACCACCTTGAGACAGTTCTCTTACTGAACCTGCAGAGGCTGGCTCTAGTGACCCTCTTGCCTCCTCTGAGTGCAATGCTGGGTTTCCAGAATGTGTGATTATGCCCTGCTTTTATGTGGGTGCTGGGGGTTTGAACCCAGACCCTCATGTTTGTACAGCAAGCCCCAGAAACACTTTGTTTGTTTGTTTGTTTTTTGGGGCAGGGTCTCACTATGAAGTTCTGCCTAGCCTCAAACTCACAGCAATCCACCTCCCTTTCCCTAGGATTACAGGTGTGACCATGATGCCCAGCTAGAAACACTCCTCTTAACAGCTTATTCTAGCACCAAACTGATGCTGAGGAGGAAGCATCTCTATGTGTCAGGGAAGCGATGGGTTTGCAGAACTCCTTACCGTCAGAGAGAGATGGTCTACCCTGGTCTGCCTCCAGCACCATGCCTTGTTAAGTCAGAAGACCTCAAGTGAGGAGAGGAGGCATTTCATGAATGCAACACGGGGCTCCCTTAGTGATGCTTGTTTTGGGGTATGTCAGGCTGGAAGTACTTTTCCAGGTCTCTGTAGTACACTAAGGAATAAATGTATGGGTTCTTACCTCTGTTCTTTAACCCATCTCACACATTCTAGGAAAGGCCTTACCGTATAATTGGGGTTTCCTGGCTGGATCCGCAGCTCTGCCAAAATCCAAATGCCATTAGTGAGCTTCAGGGACTGGTACAGCATGTCCTGCCCTTCCACGTTCCTCTTGGCGATAGTGTAAACATTGTTGTTTTGCAACTTGCTGGAAACTGTGTCTAGAAATAGAGACCCCAAACTTAAGACTTTCAGTTAAAGTCTCCGATGAATGCATTCCCTTCTCTGCCTTTCTTGTGAGCCATCACTTATCCTTGAGTTCCCTGATGAATTCTAGCACATACACATTTCCAGAGGTTCTTCTGATACAGACAGGCAACGATGAAGGGCCTGTCTGTCATGTTATCAGACAGAAAACATAAGGTGCACTAACACTGGTTTAAGAGCTACCTAGGGAGGTTATCCGATAGATAGGCCTGAGGGTTTACTAAGAACAAACGAAGTTCTCCTGTTAATTACTTTTCCCACTGCTATAACCATGTTCCCTGGCTAAAAGAACTTAAGAAAGGAAGGGTTATTTTGGCTCACAGTCCTGGGGTACAGCCCATCATGGTGGGAGTCACAGCAGCAGGATTGAGTTCAACACTGCATCTGGTCAGCACAAGACAAATGCTAGTGTTAACCCGTTTTCCCTTGTTCCTTCAGGTCAGGACTCCACCCAAGGAAGGAAGTCACACAGAGTTCAGGTGGGTCTTCCTACTTCAATGAATGAATCCAAATAATCACACTCAGGGACACCCAGAGGCTAACCTAGTTTAGATAATCGCTCACAGGTGTGTCTAGGAGCATGCCTTCTAGGTTCTAGACCCTGTCAAATTGACAATATTAAGTATCACAATGGTAGACAGGTACAAATACTCTGACAGGGACAGACAGATGGGTGTGTGGGAATCCCCATACAGACTCTAGTGTTGATGTTTATTTCTGGAATACTGCTCCCCAACCAGGAGAGTTACACTGTTGGCCAGATGTACCCTTCCCAAGTCACTACTACTGCACTGTGAGCCTCGTGGGCCTCAGTTTCATAGCTTCAGAGAGGGACAAGGCTGTGCAAGTCTTTTCAAGTCAGATTTATTAAACTGGATACTTACCTTTTTTTTTTTTTTTTTAAAAAGCAGGCAAAGAAATTCTTTAGAGCTAGAGAAAACCATGTTTTCAAACACACAAGGAAACAAAGTGCTTTAATGAAAGACACAGAGAGGCTGGAAGCTATGTGAAATGATTGTTTCGTCCTCAGATCCCAGCTGCATTGCGGGTGATGCCTCTGCACTCCCGAGCGCAGGTCAAGAACAAGCTGGTGTTCTTGTGACTATAGCATCAAAGAGAAACGATGCTCTAGAATTAATTAGAAGTCATTTCTCTGTCTGCGATGTTGCAGCACCAGAGACAGATAAACTTTTAGGAATGGAGATGATATGCCAGGTGTGTTAGTGTCTTTATTCCCAGTACTCAGGGGGCAGGAGCAGAGGCAGACAGATGTCTGAGTTCGAGGCCAGCCTGGTCTACAGAATGAGTTCCAGACACCCAGGGCTGCACAGAGAAACCTGTCTAAAAGAAAAGGGGCTGGAGATGATGATAAACACAGCCTCCTGGTTAGCTGCTTATTAATTAGCTTCAGATGAGAACTCAAATTACTCAGCCTAGTCCAGGAACTAAACTCTCACAAAAAATAGACATTCTGGTGTGGTCTCTAGGAAAGGAAGCACGATGGCCTTCACCCATGAATGGTAAGATCCCCGCACAGGCAGCCTCATGCTCTTATCACTGGCTTTCTCAGGTGCCTGTGATCAGCATCTATAAAGATGTATTTGAATACTGTTGACCTGGCACTAGAGATGCTACTAAAGCCACAGGGTTAAGCATCGCTTGAATGAAAGCTGGTGTTACTGGCACTTCTCACTGATGTCCCCCACACCCAAACCAGGCAGTGCTGGGGATGGCAGGACCAAGGTCTCATTCATTAGGTATTTTTAATCACAGTTAGTCATTATTTTTTTTTTTTTTTTTTTTTGCCTTTTAAAGTTTTCATTAATATCAAAGAAGAGTAGTTACAACTTTGGGGCTGGAGAGGTGGCTTAGCAGTGAAGAACACTTGGTTGCTCTGCCAGAGGACTTGGACTCGACTCCCAGCTTACAACTGTCTAGGGCAGTGTTTTTCAACCTTCCTAATGCTGTGACCTTTTAATACAGTTCTTCATGGTGTAGTGATGCTCCAACCATGAAATCAGAGATCCGCCTGCCTCTGCCTCCGGAGCGCTGGGATTAAAGGCATGAGCCAACACTGCCTGGCCATTTATTTTGTTGCTACTTCATAACTGCAATTTTGCTACCCTTATGAATCGTAATATAAATACCTGATATGCAGGATACCTGATATGTGACCCTTGTGAAAGGGTCATTCAACTCCCAAAGGGGTTTCAACGCACAGATTGAGAACTGCTGGCCTCCAAAAGCATAAGGCAGGCATGTGATGCACAGACTTGCATGCAGGCAAAACACTATACCCATAAAATAGAGAGGTGGTTTTATCCCACATCCAAAAAGTGCCTCTATGCAACACTGCTGGAGAAAGGAGCCTCAATAAACTGCAATCATCTTGTGGGGGGTAGGACTCGGCAGATAGTTCTTTGCTGTCAGTCATCTCTAGGAGCTTGCAACTTAATGGGTTGCTAAGCAACATTTCCAGCTGAAGTTTGGCTAATGCTTTTTGAAAGGGCTGTCTTTAACACACAGGGAGTTGCTTTACGTTGCACAAGCTTTTCCTAACTTTCAAGGTGCTTGCCTATTTTCCAGAGCAGCAGAAATCATGAAGGGCAGGTGCTTTTGTTGAACAGTCTCCTTGTTGCAAAGGCACACGTGTGTTTTATCCACTTATCGAGGCCCAGATGCCTGCAGACTTATGATTTCACCATTTGTGTTAATGACAGCTTGTGCTGATGGATGTACTGTGATTTCTATCAGAAAGTTCGATGGAAGGAGGGTTCTATAACAAAGCATGTTATTTTTTATAGTTTTTATTTTTATTTATTTGTTTTAAGCCTATTTTTAGTTATCACCACATCTGACCTATTTTTAGAGTTAATTTTTGTAGTGTAGCACACCAAACCCAATGCCTTGAATATATCAGACAGGGGCCTGAGCCTTATACATTTTATACTTTTAGGTTTGAGCTTGACGTTTTAAGGGCTGAAGAATATTTACTCTAAGTGTAGCCATCAGGGGTGGCAAATCCTGGTGATGCATACCCGCAACCTCCACCCAGGAGACTGAGGCAGGAAAAGATGTAGTGAGAGCTAAATGTCAGGCAGCGTCTAGCCAGTTTGGAATAGACTTCTTAATAAAACATCATTGTTAGTTGTCTTACATACTTGAGCTCCTGGCACACAGGACAGTCTCTCCAAGTTGTGAGATTCCGAGAATGTGTTATGTCAGATGCTTCGTGGCTACAAATGATGCTAGATCAGGGGAAGATACTGAGACCTGCCCCAAAGCAGGATAATGGTCAAACATGATTGTACTTTGAGATGTGACTTCTTCTTATTCACTTTCTTTCTCCTACAAACCTGGCTCTGTGATCTGGGTATCTGGGTTCTTTGGGGGCATTGATTAGCAAGTTCAAAACTGCTAACCTAAAAAGGGCATTTCAGAAAAATACTGCTGAAAACGACTAAAGGAAATAACTTGGGGTAAAGAACTACAGCTAAGTGCTAATTAGGAATCTTCTATTTTTGAAGAGTACCAAAGCATGAGACAGCCACAATAAATCCGAAAACTAACTCATACTCAGCGCCCATCCTAAAGAAGTAGTTCTCTTTTACTACAGTGCCATACAAGTAAGGATCTGTACCAGGTGTCTGAGCTTTCTTGAGTACAGTAAACAATTAAACAACAGGCTTGTAAAAGTGCTTGCAACAAGAACCTCATTTTAGATATGGATGGAAATGTTTCTACCTCTTGTGCACTTAAGGTGGTGGTGTTTCAAGATCCATAATAATCCCAAATGTAGCTAAAAGGTAAGATATTAAAGAGGCCCAGGTATAGTGGCAGACCACTCAGGAGGCAGAAGTTTCTATGAGTTAGAGGCTAGCCTGGTCTATAGGACAGCCAGGGCTACACAGTGAGACCCTGACTAAAAACAAACCAACAAAAAACCCAAACAAACCAACAAAAACCCACCACCACTACCACCATCACCACCAAAGACATCTGTAGAAGCGTCTGCTGCTGGGAAGCAGGAGTCTGGTTGGTGCCTTTCTAGTATTTACGACAAACAGCAGCACCATCAACACCCACACCATACACATCTTTATTATGGTAAGATTATTAAGGTTTGCACAGAGTTTTTTCCTTCTTTAGAAATCTCAGAGAACAAGCAGAAAAGCTCACTGCTATGTTGGTGAGTCCTTTAAGGCTGTGACTTCCTGAAGCCCAGAGTGTTCCTTCCATCTGTCAAATGTCTTTGCTGGCACAGAAGAGCTATTTTAAGTGTTGGTGCTATTGTGATTAGGGAAGATCAGCTGGAAAGGATGGTATTTTTAGCTCTCAGCTAGACACAGGGTGTTGAATCAGAAGGCACTAAACCTGCAAAGGCTCCTGTTAATAGAGTCCTCAAGACTGGGAGGAGATATAAAGGCCAAGGCATTCCATACCTTAGGGTGGAGACAAGTCAGAGTTAGAAGGGATTAGTCAAAGAAAGTGGTCTTACAAAATTAGCAGTGATTCAGCATGAAAACTGGCCTTGGTCATCTAGAGAAGACAAACTGGATGTTTTTTATGCTCTATGTGCCCCATTGCCACAATGTGTACCACCAGGAAACCAGTTCAATAGCATCTGGAGCACATGTGCAGAAGGAACCGGCGTGAGGCCATGATGGTTTTCAAAACTGAGTCAGCTGTGAGGACTACATCAGAGGAAACAGCCTCCCTGGGAGAAAGGCCACATGCTTTGGCAAAGTACGAATTCCTTTCTTTCTAGTATTTTGGCAAGCCAGACAAAGTCCTTGGTCAACCAGATTCCGTTTTTGTTCTTTTCACACAGGATCCCTGAAACCAAAACTGTTTCCCAATTACTCTGGCTATTTCCTACTCTCTGTAGGAAAGGAACAGTGGCATTCCACTGGGTGTTAACAGCAAGCACTTGTGATCTGTAGTTCTACAAGCCAGTAGGTTCATTTAACACTGAGTCAGACAGGATTTTCTAATGTAGGACTTACAGAGCTTTCAGTGTGTGAATACACAGGCATGCCATATGCTGCACTTTCTAACTTTAATTTCTATAGGGAAACCTCCCCACCTTTTATTAATTAACAGGTATTCTCAGGTATGCACTGTTGGATCAACTGGCACAGGATGGGGTTAGCTCATGGCAAGTCTCCGTTAAAATGGGGTACAAAGTTGACTCTCTCATGGGGCACACACTGGATTTAGCCACAGCACATGGACTCTATAGCAGAGGCTTCCTACTTCCAGAGCAATGGTCCTGTTCTGTGGAAAGCTGTGCTCACCAAATACAGTTCACTGTTAACTGACCAGTGAACTTCAGAGGAATGGACATATAGCACCACCGGCCATTTAAAACTCACAAGATGAGGACAATCAGCTCATTAATAGTGACAGAAACTGTAAGAGTCTCTCCTTAAACCAAAGGTGGAGGAGATGTGAGGTAATCCTCACCACAGGCAAGCTCTGTCTAAAGTATCTACCCTCAAACGATGCCAGGCTGTCTTTTCTGTCTGAGCTTCAAGCAATCATTTAGCCTTCTGAATGTCTTGGAGGCCTGACTGGATCAGCACATTTAAGAGCCAGCATAGGAAAAGGCTGATAACTATCCAGCTGGATTTCAAAAGCCCTGCATGCAAAAGTCTGTCTAAATACAGAAGAGAAATACAACACAGAGACCCCAAAACTAAAATTAAGTACAGAAAGTTGGGATGAGAAGACATGATAACTCTCTTCTTCTTTCTGTACTGCACACTGCCTCCTTTCTCCAATGCTCTGCTCCAGCCGCAATGGAGAAGAGAATGGCGGTCCTCAGAAAATCCATAAGGAGGCCCACCACTGTCTGGGGGCGGGAGGGGGTGGGGGAGGCTCAGGGGTAAATTCAGAAGGGAAAGAAAGACTGCAGGTCAGCTGCTCCTGTCTCTCCTCTTGGGCCACCTTTTTATATTTTACTATAGCTACAAAATTAACCACGCAATGGTTTAGGATTAATGCCGATTAAAAAGGTTTGTAGTATGTGAAAGCCGACAAAAGGGAATAACAGTAATGGCTGTCAGCTAGGCTCTAATCAACCATAGTATGCACTTCATTTATAAAGGGAATCCAACCACAGCATCTCCTCCAATGCCAAATGCTGATACAAGAGATGAAATAGGGGGGCTGGAGAGATGGCTCAGTGGTTAAGGGCACTGACTGCTCTTCCAGAGGTCCTGAGTTCAATTCCCAGCAACCACATGGTGGCTCACAACCATCTGTAATGGGATCTATGCCCTCTTCTGGTGTGTCTGAAGACGGCTACAGTGTACTCACATAAAATAAATAAATCTTTTTTAAATAAAAAAAAAGAGATGAAATAGTCGTTCACTTCTTAGGAGGGTGACAATCTATCCTCAGTTATCACTTCAATTACTTGATGCTGAGGATACTTAAGTAATATGATTGATAATTACTTCTACTACTTGAAGGACTAGTAGAGTTCACAGGCCAGTAATGGCTTATGGTTGTTTCATTACATTTTGTGATGTTGAGAGCAAACCAAGGCTTTTGTACAAAAGCCTTTTAGGGCTAGTTTATTTATTTGTTCATTTTATTTATTTATTTAAGATTTATTTCTTTTTATGTGAGCACACTGTAGCCATCATCAGACATACCAGAAGAGGACATTAGATCCCATTACAGATGATTGTGAGCCACCATGTGGTTGCTGGGAATTGAACTCAGGACCTCTGGAAGAAGAGTCAGTGCTCTTAACCACTGAGCCATCTCTCCAGCCCCCTCATTTTATTTTTTAATTCATTAGTTCTTGTAGCCTGTAAGTAATTTAGTGCCTTACATCAAAATATTCCATTTCTTGTTTTCCTTTATATTGAGAGAGAAAGGTCTTAATGTATAGTATGGTTAGCCTGGGACTTGCTACGTAGACATCAAAGCTGGATTTGAACTCACAGAGATCTGCCTGCCTCTGACTCCCATGCAGGGATTAAAGGCATATACCACTGTGTGTGTGTGTTTGTATGTTATTTTTTTTTTTTTTTTAAAAGAGATGGGCTCATTATATAGGCAAAACTGGCCTGGAACTTGTAATTCTCATGCCTCAGCCTCCTGAGTTGTTAGACTACAGGTGAGTGCCTTAGAGAGATTTGTAAAGTAATGCATTTAACATGTGATCCACTACAATCGTGTTAAATGTGGAAAGAAGTAGGCACAGGAAAGAAAAACTTTAAATATTTAATTTCATTTACTAAGATGAAAATGAATGCAGTTATTACTTACCAGCATTTAAATGACATTCCTTAATCTGAAACTGGAGTTCATTTTCATTGGGAATATCCTTCCACGTTGCAAGGAAGACCTGGCGTTCTATATGTGAAGGGGAGAAGGGTGATATGTCTGTCAGTATTCTGTCTCCTAATGCTTTCTATTAGTTTTCCTTTGACGTGCTAGGAGCAGGCTAGGATTGGAGCAAAGTGTTTGATGTGCAAAGGTGATGTACACTCAGCCTTTCTTGATTGAACTAATACACACTGGAAGAAAGTTTGCGTTTAAGAGTTTAGTTTTGGATCTTTGTATTCTTATGGATGACTTTGGACACATCTTGTAACCTTCCTTCCTTTCTTTCTTTTTCTTTTTTTTTCTTTTTTTTTGTTTTTTCCAGACGGGGTTTCTCTGTGTAGCCCTGGCTGTCCTGGAACTCACTCTGTAGACCAGGCTGGCCTCAAACTCAGAGATCCGCTTGCCTTTGCCTCGAGTGCTTGGAGTAAAGGTATCCTGTCTGGATGGTGGTTTAAGTAAGGAAAGGGAAAAGTCAATAGCTACCCTGGGGTAGGACAGGAGATAATGGTTACTACAAATCAGTGAATACTTATCTTAGTGTGAACTTAGTGTAGAATACGTGCTAAATGTACATACCATCTCACTAATTCATTATAAAAACGACTTCCATTTTGCAAATGTAGAAACTAAAACACAAAGTCTAAGCTTCTTGCCCACAACCACACAGATAATACATGGCAAAGCCAAATTAAAGCTGTTTCTAACCCTCTCACTTTGTTTGCAGGTGAGGTGGTTGAGTCAGTCAGGTAAGTAAGTGGTACTGAGATTTAAGGTGGCAGAGTAAGAACAGCGACTGACGAATGACCAATGATCAACTATTTACAGGGGCACTAGAATTTACTAATCTCATCTTAAAGTTTCAAAATGGTCTGCACTTCTAGAGCTCTGCTGTGCTTGCCATTCAGATGATGGCCGCAGGTATATTTAGCAGGATAGGAGGACACACTTACCCATTTTACCATCTTCTACAAAAAGCACATTGAGTGGGATGAGGCAGCTGAAGTAGAAGACATCAATATTGTTTTTAACAGCCACCTGGCAGGAAAGCAAAATGGAAAAATGTGGACATCAATGAGGAGCCAGGTAGGAGGAGAACAGGTGTGTGTCTAGAAATCTACTTCCTATTTCAGCCAGTGCAGGCCTCCCAATCAACACACAGCAGCCCACAGACTGCAAAGCACATCCCTCCCCACTCACCAACATATAACTGTGACCACTTGTAAGAAATCTTTCTCCAGGAAGTCTACCTATGGCATACCCTCTAGACCAGTGATCCTCAACCTGTAGGTCTCGACCCCTTTGGAGGCTTTTTACATTACTATTCATAACAGTTCTAAAGTAGCAACAAAAATACTTTTATGGTTGGGATCATGGGGAACTGTATTAAAGAGTCGCAGCATTAGGAAGGTCGAGAAACAATGCTCTAGACAAAGGATAATCTCTGTAGTTGTGTCTTTTCAACTTTAAATTCTTGAGTGCTTCTGCGTGCACGTGGAAACTACGATGAATATGCAGAATTCAGGGGGCAACTTTTGGGTATCATACTCAGAACACTGGCCACGTCCTTCGAGACAGGGTCTTTCATTGGCCTAGAGCTCACCAATTAGGCTACACTGGCTGGCCACTGAGCCCCAGGGATCCCCGTCTACACTTTTGTGATGCGTGCCATAACACCTTGAGTTTCTACATAGGCTCTGAGGATGGAATTCAGGTCCTCCAGCCCTCCTCTGCAATGACATTTCTATTCTTTTTCATAACTATTGTAACAAAGTAGGTATCATTCCCTTCTTGTTTTATAGATAAGGAAACTAAAGAAAGGCAAAGGAACAGCCAGGCCATAAAGACTACACCAGGATTCAAGCTCAAACCTGTCTGTTTTCAAATCAATCTTGATTATGTTTTCTTTCTCCACAAAAATTAGAGGCCACAGATGCCTCAACTTTCTAAGAGATGGGTTTGATAAACCTACCCCCAGGTTTTACTGCAAAGAAAGCATGCTGGCTCAAGCACTGGTAAACCTGGTGGCTTATAAGGAAAAGCTTTAAAGGCAATAAATGAGCTTTCTTCTCACAATACAAACTTCTGGGCTGTGGTCTCACCATGGGGTGGTAAGACCATACTTTAAATAAGCTTACTGGCAAACTGTTTGCTTAATGGTAAATGCTTCTTTCAACTGTGGCTTGGTAAGAGACCATCTTTTCGGAACAACTGCACAGGTTACTTTCAGGGGAAATGTTTTAATCTCTTTTATATTAGCTTTCAAAATCTGTATTTTGCAGTTTTCAAACGCTTACTATGGGCTAGAACTGTGTCATCCCAGGAGTCAGTGTTCTCTTGGATCTGCCTCCTGTCTACCTCTCCTGGCTATTTCCTTCATTTCAACCATATCCAAATTATTTCTTGTTCCCCAATACTGAAACTCACAGCTCTGCATTTTCCACATTCTGTTCTTTCCGCTTGATACATTCTTTTCCTTAAGCTTTGTTTGTTTGTTTGTTTGTTTATTTATTTTCGAGACAGGGTTTCTCTGTGTAGTCCTGGCTGTCCTGGAACTCACTCTGTAGACCAGGCTGGCCTTGAACTCAGAAATCTGACTGCCTCTGCCTCCCGAGCGCTGGGATTAAAGATGTGTGCCACTACTGCCCGGCAAGCTTTGTGTAATTTAACTGTAAGACTAGCTCAGTCTTAAATGTTCAGAAAACCCTAAAAGCCCCCTCACAGCACCCAATGCACACATTACTATTACAGTGTAGAATACAAACTTGTTTACACAGGGTCACTACCGATACAGAGAGCTGAGAGTACATGGTATCTCACTTTGAGCAGCACACAGCCTGGGTCCATCTATATTTGCTGGATAGTCTTAAAGGAAGGGCAGCACACACCTGGGAGGCAGAGGCAGAGGCAGAGGCAGAGGCAGATAGATCACTGAATCTGAGGCCACCCTGGTCCACATAGTGAGTTTCAGACCAGCCATGGCTATATAGTGAGACCCTGTCTTGAAAGAAAGAAAGAAAGAAAGAAAGAAGGAAAGAAAGAAAGAATTACAAAACAAAATAAACAAACAAAAAAAGCAAGCTAAGTGCCCATGGATATGCCAACCATCTTTGGGTGTAAACAGAACCTGTCCCCTCTGGAGATTATTCACCTGCACGCATGTCTGTGCACCATGCTAATGTCTGGTGCCTGCAGAAGTCAGATGAGGGAGTTGGATCCCCTGGAGGGACTTACAATTTGTTGTGAGTCACTATGTGAGTGCTGGGAACTGCGATGCTTCAAGAGCAAAGAATACTCTAAACTGTTGAGCCCCAGAACCTATCTTCTTCTCCCCTCCCCCTTTCTTCCACTTCCTTTTCTTTAGAGTGCTGGACACTGAATCTAGGGCCTTTCACATGCTAGGCACGTGCTCTAAGATGGAGCTACATTCTAGGCCTTTACTGTTTTAAAAACAGAATCTTGCTGTGTGGCACAGATTCTTCTACCTCTGACTCCTACAGAGACAGGTATAATCCATTACAATTTAAACAAAATAAAAACAAAGCCTTTATATAAGATGTTGTGGGGGGTTAATTATATAGCTCAGGGCAGCTTGCTCTGCCCTCTTACCTCCTGCCTTCCAAGTGCTGGGATCAATCCTTATTTTTAAAGATAACTTTAAATTTTATGTACATATGTGTATCTGTGTGTGGTTTTGTGCACATCTGTGTGCACACTCATAAGAGCTAGAGGCATTCCAGTTCCCTGGAACTGGAATTACAGGAGGTTGTAAGCCACTTAACATGGGTGCTGGGAATCAAACCTGAGTTTTCTGAATCTTTACCACTGAGTTCTCTGATCTGTCCTGATCTATGTCACAGCTTTTGTCCCTGCTATTGTTTCAGACTCAATAAATGGAGTACAGAACCTTTTAGCATCTTCCTCTCCCTGCATGTGTCTCCACTCATCCGCCTGCAGCTCTCCTTCACGCGTTTATTTAGCTTCTCCAGTTTATCCTCAACACAGTAGGCAGAGGATATTAAAACGTACATCGGCTGGCAAGTACTCCTCTGCTCAAACCTTCGATGGTTCCATCTCATTCAGAACACAACTGCCTACAACCTGCTTCCCATTCATCCTGTGATGGCTCTCCTTGGCAGTTCCAGATATAAGGCTGTTCTCTGCACAGGGTGCACATCTAACTCTGTGCTTTTGCCCTTGCTGGGCTTTTTTCCCCCTGTGGAATACTCTTCCTCCTGACTTCTACATTGTTTACTGCCTCCTCATGACTCTGCTTTAATCACGGTTGATCTTAGCCAGGCAGGCCTTCTAAACCAAGTATTACGATAGTAAGACCCTCCCTGTAAAGCCCAGGAGCCATGGGGAGACCCTTGCTTTAGTTGATTTTTTTCACCATCCTCTTTCCTGTGCCACATGCTTTTTATTTTTCTTTTTAACATTTATTTGTTGGCTTGATTGTACCCCTCTAAGGAAAACATGAATTATTTGAAAGAATTTTTATCTTTTGTTTACTTTGAGTTTCTTAGTACCCCATATCCATAGGAGTACTGACGAGGTGCTATGTAAGAATGATTATAAACATTATCCTGACTTAATAAAAACGATGTGTGTATGTGCGTACACGAGCGTGCACACACACACATACACACACTCGTGCACGTATGCACCACATTAGAACAGTGCCCACAGAGGCAGGAAGGACATCAATTCCCTGGAATGGGAGTTACAGGCCACTTATGAGATGCAGCTGTGAGCTGCCAGATGTGGGAACTGAACTCATGTCTTCCACAAGAACAGCAAGGGCTTTTAACTGCTGAGCTAATGTCTACCCCTCTACTCAAGGCTTTTTGACCCCTGTGGGTTTAGACAAGATAGGAACTTAGTTTAAAGGTTCTACAAGTAAAGCGCATCTCTGTTCCTTAACAGAGGGGGAAAGTAGGCAAGCTTACTAGGAGAAAATACGAAGGTCAGAGTTATTTTAATATGAATTAGCCTATGATAAGGATGACATTCCTTTGAAGTTCTATTGAATAAATTTCATAATAGATACCTATGTTTTAGTGTGAAAATATGTATCTTCCTTTACTTCCGACTAAAGGAGAAAAGGTGTGCATCTTTCCTTCCATCCATCCATCCATCCATCGTCTGTCTTTAAGACTGTCTCCCACTGTGTAACCTTGCCTTGCCTGAGACATATTGACCTTGAACTCGGAGATCTGCTTGTTTCTGGCTCCTAAGTACTTCCATTATATAGTCTTTAGCTTTAAGTATCCTTAGTGCTAGGCATTGTGATACATATCTTTAATCCTAGAACTTAGGAGACAAAGGCAGGAATTGGTCAATATAGCAAGTTCTAGAACAACCAAGGCTATATAGAAAGACCCTGTCTCAAAAAACAAAACAACAACAAAAGTCAAGTATCCTTAGCAAGGCCAATTGGTGGTTCTTAAAAGTTCAGTGAGTTGAAACTGGCAGAAAACATAGATACCAATAAAAACAGGAAGTTATCACAGTGGCCATATATGCTGGCACATGCTTATAATCCCAGGATTTGGGGTACTGGGGCAGGAGGATGGTAAGTATGAGACTACTATAGACTGAATAGAAAGATAGAAAGATCCAGTTTCAAAATGTCAAAAACAGATATAATGAAGAATGCCTATAATCCAAGTCCTAAGAGGTGGGAGCAGAAGGCTGGAGGCAGCTTGGGCTACATAACAAGACCATGCAAAAAAATACATAAGTCTTTGTTAATTTGGATACTATCTCTGTGCCCTCTGGTTAGTCTAAGGATTTATCTATCTTGGTGGTTTTCTCAAAGAACCAGCTCCTGTTTTTGTTGATTCTTTGTATAGTTCTTTTTGTTTCTACTTGGTTGATCTCAGCCCTGAGTTTGATTATTTCCTGCCATTCTACTCCTCTTGAGTGTATTAGCTTCTTTTTGTTCTAGAGCTTTCAGGTGTGCTGTCAAGCTGCTAGTGTATGATCTCTCCAGTTTGTTTTTGGAGGCACTCAGAGCTATGAGCTTATCTTTGAGCACTGCTTTCATTGTGTCCCATAAGGTTGGGTATGTTGTGCCTCCATTTTCATTAAATTCTAAAAAGTCTTTAATTTCTTTATTTCTTCCTTGACCAAGTTACCATTGAGTAGAGCATTGTTCAGCTTCCATGTGTATGTGGGCTTTTTGTTGTTTTTGTTGTTATTGAAGACCAGACTTCGTGGTGATCTGATAGGATGCATGAGATTATTTCAATCTTCTTGTATCTGTTGAGGCCTGTGTTGTGACCGATTATATGGTCAATTTTGGAGAAGGTACCATGAAGTACTGAGAAGAAGGTATATTCTTTTGTTTTAGGATGAAATGTTCTATAGATATCTGTTAAATCCATTTGGTTCATAACTTCTGTTAGTTTTACTGTGTCTCTGTTTAGTTTCTGTTTCCATGATCTGTCCATTGAGTGAGAAGGGAGACATAACAACTGAAACTGAGAAAATTCTAAAAATCATCAGATCCTACTACAAAAGCCTATACTCAACAAAACTGGAAAATCTGGATGAAATGGACAATTTTCTAGACAGATGCCAGGTACCAAAGTTAAATCAGGATCAGATAAACCATCTAAACAGTCCCATAACCCCTAAAGAAATAGAAGCAGTCATTAAAGTCTCCCAACCAAAAAAAGCCCAGGATCAGATGGGTTTTAGTGCAGAATTCTATCAGACCATCAAAGAAGACCTACTACCAATACTCTTCAAACTATTTCACAAAATAGAAACAGAAGGAACACTGCCAAATTCATTCTATTACACTATTCATTCTATTTCCCTTATGAGTATAGATGCAAAAATACTCAATAAAATTCTTGCAAACCGAATCCAAGAACACATCAAAATGATCATTCATTATGATCAAGTAGGCTTCATCCTGGGGATGCAGGGATGGTTCAATATATGGAAATCTATCAACATAATCCACTACATAAACAAACTCAAAGAAAAAACCCCACATGATCATCTCATTAGATGCTGAGAAAGCATTTGACAAAGTTCAACACCCCTTCATGATAAAAGTCTTAGAAAGATCAGGAATTCAAGGCCCATACCTAAGCATAGCAAAAGCAATATACAGCAAACCAGTAGCCAACATCAAACTAAATGGAGAGAAACTTGAAGCATTCCCACTAAAATCAGGGACTAGACAAGGCTGTCCCCTCTCTCCCTACCTATTCAATATAGTACTCAAAGTCCTAGCCGGAGCAATTAGACAACAAAAGGAGGTCAAAGAGATACAAATTGGAAAGGAAGAAGTCAAAATATCACTATTTGCTGATGATATGATAGTATACTTAAGTGACCCCAAAAATTCCACAGGAGAACTCCTAAACCTGATAAACAACTTCAGCAAAGTGACTGGATATGAAATTAACTCAAACAAATCAGTAGCCTTCCTCTACTCAAAGGATAAACAGGCTGAGAAAGAAATTAGGGAAACAGCACCCTTCACAATAGTCACAAATAATATAAAATACCTTGGTGTGACTCTAACCAAGTAAGTGAAAGATCTGTATGACAAGAACCTCAAGTCCCTGAAGAAAGAAATCGAAGATCTCAGAAGATGGACAAAAATCTCCCATGCTCATGGATTGGCAGAATTAATATAGTAAAAATGGCCATCTTGCCAAAAGCAATCTACAGATTCAATGCAATCCCCATCAAAATTCCCACTCAATTCTTCATAGAGTTAGAAAGAGCAATTTGCAAATTCATTTGGAATAACCAAAAAAAGCAAAAACTATTCTCAACAATAAAAGAACTTCTGGGGGAATCACCATCCCTGACCTCAAGCTGTACTACAGAGCAATAGTGATAAAAAACTGCATGTTATTGGTACAGTGACAGGCAGGTAGGTCAATGGAATAGAATTGAAGACCCAGAAATGAACCCACACACCTATGGTCACTTGATCTTTTGACAAAGGAACTAAAACCATCCAGTGGAAAAAAGACAGCATTTTCAACATATGGTGCTGGTTCAACTGGTGGTCAGCATGTAGAAGAATGCAAATCGATCCATTCTTATCTCCTGGTACAAAGCTCAAGTCCAAGTGGACCAAGGACCTCCACATAAAATCAGATACACTGAAATTAACAGAAGACAAAATAGGGAAGAGCCTCGAACACATGGGCACAGGGGAAAAGTTCCTGAACAGAACACCAATGGCTTATTCTCTAAGATCAAGAATCGACAAATGGGACCTCATAAAATTGCAAAGCTTCTGTAAGGCAAAGGACACTGTCAATAGGACAAAATGGCAACCAACAGATTGGGAAAAGAACTTTACCAACCCTACATCTGATAGAGGGCTAATATCCAATATATACCAAGAACTCAAGAAATTAAGACTCCAGAGAACCAAATAACCCTATTAAAAAAATGGGGTACAGAGCTAAACAAAGAATTCTCAACTGAGGAATCTCAAATGGCTGAGAAGCACCTAAAGAAAGTTCAACATCCTTTGTCATCAGGGAAATGCAAATCAAAACAACCCTGAGATTCTACCGCACACCAGTCAGAATGGCTAAGATCAAAAACTCAGGTGACAGCAGATGCTGGCGAGGATGTGGACAAAGAGGAACACTCCTCCATTGCTGGTGGGATTGCAAGTTGGTACAACCACTCTGGAAATCAGTCTGGCTGTTCCTCAGAAAATTGGACATAGTACTACCTGAGGACTCAGCTTTATCACTCCCGGGCATATACCCAGAAGATGCTCCAACATGTAATAAAGACACATGTTCCACTATGTTCATAGCAGCCATATTTATAGTAGCCAGAAACTGGAAAGAACCCAGATGTCCTTCAACAGAGGAATGGATACAGAAAATGTGGTACATTTACACAATGAAGTATTACTTAGCTATTAAAAACAATGACTTCATGAAAATCTTAGGCAAATGGATGGAACTAGAAAATATTATCCTGAGTAAGGTAACCCAGTCACAAAAGAACACACATGGTATGCACTCACTGGTAAGTGGATATTAGCCCAAAATCTCGGAATACCCAAGATACAATTAATAGATCACATGAAACTCAAGAAGGAAGACCAAGTGTGGATGCTTCAGTTGTTCTTAGAAAGGAGAACAAAATATTTCATGGGAGAAAATACGGAGACAAAGTGTGGAGCAGAGACTGAAGGAAAGGCCATCCAGAGACTGCCCCTCCTGAGGATCCATCCCAAACACAAACATTATTGCTGATGCCAAGAAGTGTTTGATGACAGGAGCCTGATATAGCTGTTTTCTGAGAGGCTTTGCCAGAGCCTGACAAATACCGAGGCTCACAGCTAACCACTGGACTGAGCACAAGGTCCCTAATGGAGGAGTTAGAGAAAGGACTGAAGGAGCTGAAGGGGTTTGCAAACCCATAGGATGAACAACATCAACCAACCAGACCCCCTAGAGCTTCCAGGGACTAAGCCACTAACCAAAGAATACACATGTAGGGACCCATGGCTCCAGTAGCAGAGGATGTAGCAGAGGATGGCCTTGTTGGGCATTCATGGGAGGAGAGGCCTTTGGTCCTGTGAAGGCTCAATTCCCCAGTGTAGGGGAATGCCAGCGTGGTGAGGTAGGAGTGGGTAGGTGGGAGAGGGAGCACCCTCATAGAAGCAGGGGTAGGGGGGATGGGATGGGGGATTCCAGAGGGGAAAACGGGAAAGGGGGATAACATTTTAAATATAAATACATAAAATATCCAATAATAAAAAGACTTAAGACACAAAATTGAAAATATCATTGTCTAGCTCATAAGTAGTAATATTTAATGTTAATTTCACCTATGTGAATGTGCATGATGTAAAATTAGTGCAGTTTTAAAAAAAGAGCATAAAACTCACAATACTTACATTCCCAAATAAAAATATTTTTTAAAAAAATGGATTCACTGAACAAAGAAACAGAATGCCTGCTTCAGCTTCAACCTCAAGGCTGCCCAAAGCAGATCACAGATGGTACAAGGAGAGAGCTGCCTGCTGCTCTGCATACACCACGCGCAACATGTGGCCATAACACTATGAACCTGCTTCCTTCTCAGGACATCAATAGGAAGAGTAAATAGAAATGACTATTATAAGGCTCTTTGAAACACAAAAGTGAGCTAAAAATGCTTAATAACAATAATAATGTTTTTTAAAGTTACTTTCAGGGGTGCTGGGGAAAGAGTAGCCTGTCAGTGTCAGCCTGTACCCAGCAATTACTTTCTTTCCCTAGTATAGGAAGCCTGCTGCAGTAGCTGCAGCCGCTTTATGGTGGCACAGCTGGAGATGAACAGGCTAAATTAATATTCTAACTGTGTGCTAGTGTATTTAAAAGCACTATAAAAAGGTCTGAAATGAACTCAGTCTGAACTCTGGCAGATGAGGCCTCTTACCACACCCCTCACCACAGGTAACCAAAGGAGGCACCACTACAACCAAAACCAAAACCAAAACCAAGTGAGCAGTACAGGGCTCACCTTCCAGATTATCTCATTTACTCTCCTACGACGTCACAAGTGACCTTTCCAAGTCTCTGGAGAATAATTTCTCTTTTCATTCCTTCTCTGCATTTAGCTTTTAGAGGGATTATTTGCAGACTGGTCCAAGTTAGGACCAAGCAGTGACGCCAACCATCTCCAGTTCTCTGAGGAATTATGATTCAGATGTGTTTTTAAAGTATCACACAACCTAGTCAACAGATCCTAGGGGAATGGCTCGGAGTGACAGGTTTTTAATGGCACAGACTCTAAGTGTGATATATAGCATCTGAGACTTAGGCAGAAATGGCCCTTTCTGTTAGCTGCAAGAGTTCAATTGACCTGTATCTTTCTTCATTCTTAATGCCAAAATTATCTTCTACCTTACATTTAAATATTGCCTTCCATTTCAAAGCCCATTGATCAATCAATTATGGGGGATTCTCAGAGATAACCCTGATGAAACAGAGCTATCTGCCTCATCTGATAGTATCTAGGCACAATAAAAAATGTAGCAGAAATATGAAACTCTCCACAGAAAAGAGCAGTTTACATTTTGTCAAATCCTAATTAATCTTTAGTCCAATGCTGATCTGCAGACAGCTCTTGTTCTATATTCTTTCTTTGACCATCTGCTGGGTGAGGAGGATTCATGAGAGCTGAGGAGGGCTCAAACCAAACTGCTGGGTGTCCTAGTTAAAGGCTTCTTGTTGGCTCTCTGGAGATGCTGGGGAGTATGTGAACAGGAGCCCCACACAGAGCAAATATGTCAGCTTCCTCTCCTGATAGAGTGTTCCAGGTCCCTAGGTAAAAGCCCCCGTGGGCAAGAACATGCACTTCAGCGCTGGTAGTTTTGACAGAAACGAAAAGCTTTGAATACATACCACCTCTCTCATGACTCCTAGAATTGAAATCCTCTAGTAGGACAAATTATTACTGGACTTTAAAATACAACAAATTCTTAGGAGCCAATCTCTTTTTAGGCCTTGTTTTAAGAGGTGGTAAAAACAGAAATGTGACTCCTATAAGTCCTCATTCTGCCAGGAGAGCTTCTTAAATCTAGTCTCAAAAGCTCTCAAGTCATTTAGACCATGGGTTAGATTAGATTCCAAAAAAAAAAAACCCAGAACAACAACAAGAACAACAACAAAACGCCAATGGGAGATTAAGGCTGTAAGGTAGACAGACACTGGTATCAATGAGAAATTAAACTGTCAGAATTCTGATTTGGGTAGAGGCACACAAGAATGAATCCAAGGCTGTCTATGAAAGAAGCCCAAAGCACAGAACCATGAGAACTACTACAATCAAGTTCGATAACTCAAAGATTTATCTTTAATTTTTACTTATGAGTACATGTGCATATGCATACATGTGCCTTAGGGCCTGGAAGAGTGTTGGATCCCCTGAAGCTGGAGTTACAGGTGGTTGTGAGCTCCTGGTCTGGGTCCTGGAAACTAAACTTTGGTTCTCTGAAGAAGCAGGGCAAGCACTCGGAATCACTGAGCTGTCTCTCTAGCCAAGTTCTGCAATTCTTATTGCAATTTCAATCAGATCCAAGTAGTCTACCTATAGCCATTACAGACACTCTCTGAACTGCAGGGAACTAACACCCTCAAAGTCCCAACCCAAGCTGTAATGTAAGAACAGCCAGCTAGGTGACAATTCATTCCCAAAGTGAAGTTTAGCTTAGACATTTTGATCTTTGCACCCCTTATCTCTTAATTTATAATCATACCTATTTTTTTTCTTACCAATGTTAACTTTCTGATTGCATACAAAGCCAAACATGGAATCAGAATTTTTCTTCTAAAGACAAAAGGTAGACTGCTTGGTCATTATCTGAAGAAATGGTTTTCTTTTCTATGCATCCCTAACTGGCCTAGATCTCACTATGCAGACCAGACCAGCTTCAAACTTACGGTGATCCACCTGTCTCTGCCCCTCAAGTACTAGAATTAAAGTCGTGTCCCACCATGCCCAGCTCTGAAATCCTTACAAGCAAATTGTCCTTAAAGCAAATAAATAAATGAGCAGATAAAGTGAACAACTGTGTCATTTTATTTTGACTTAGTTTTAGAGCTGGGGTCAGAGTAGTCCAGGCTGTCCTCTCTTTGGTCCTCTTGCTTCAGCCTCCTCAGCGTTGGGATTATAGGCAAGAGCTATCTTGCCCATATTACTTTTCTACTTGATATCCCCCACCTCTCTATGCATGTGTCTCTTTCACATACATCTTTGCCTTTATTTGGGTTATGAAAGGCAAGCAAGCTATGTTTGGTCTCTTAGTGAAAATGTCTTGTTTAGCTGTATTTCCTGCAGGCAAACAAATGATTTTGGCTTCTCTAGGGCACTTAGAAAGACTCCTTGAACTTTTTCATTTACTCTGAGCTTGAGCTTCCAATTTTATCTTAGAAACACTAATAAAGGTAGTCTTGGGCCCTTACAACACGGTTGAACAACTTGGGGCTGGCAGTTTGATTTTATTCTGAAGAAGTATTGGTATAGGTTAGTGACAAAGAACTTCGCCAAATGTTAGAAGAATAAGCTGTCCTATTTGTCTCCTCACTGCCAATCTTGGGATGCATTCATGTGCTTGAAAACAGGAAAGGAACCTGTGATTGTTGATCTGAGATTAAATTTAGGCTTAGGATCACCTCCCCTCCAAAAATGGCTGTCAGACCACTGAGCAACAGCAGACAAGAGGTCATACTGGGGGATACCTGCTAAGATGAAGAGTTGGTCTTGCTGGATACATTCAAGAACTAGAGGAAATCTGACATTTCTAAATGGAAAAAGGCTCACATGATAACAAATATTTACTACTCTCTGTTGTTTGGCACTGTTCTAGGCACTGAGGTCTTGTGAGTGTGGGGGCAGTAACTGCTGCTCTTGTATAGTTTGCTTTCTCAGAGTGGGGAAGAAGGTGAGAGTGAAAATCAAGTATTTAAAATGTGGTAAGTAGCACAGGAAGAATAAAGGTCAAGGGACTGGGGGAGGGGTGGAGTGAGACCTTAGAAGAATCTATTTTGGCAGAGGCCTGAAAGAAGCAAATAAACCATGCAGATAGAAGTTGGGAGGGCACACTCCAGACAAGAAAATGGTCAATTTAAAGGCTTCAGAGTAGCATCAGACCTACTGGTAGCCCTACAGTAGGGGAAGGGGCGGAGGAACAGATGGAGTTAATGGGGTAAGAGGAGAGAAGGACATGGTTAGGACACATAAGTTTCTGTCGGGACCTCAGCTTCTCAGCTTAGACAATTATGAATGTACATTCTTCCTAACTGGAAATGTGAGCTTAAAGGACGAGGGTTTGTGGTTAACAACAGCCAAGCAATGTTCATCACAGCAGGCTCAGTCCTGCGAGCTGTACGCCTTACAAGGATCCTCTGGACAAGGGAAATAATGTCAAGATATATGTCTTTGTTCTTGCTCCAAGCAGCTCCCCTCTCCTGACCCAAAAGTGGTGCTGCAGACTAAACCCAGGGCCTGTGCTCCACCACTGAGCTATATAACTCAGCCCCTTGTCCTCATTAAAAGTAAAACAAAACAACACTTTATGGAAGAAAAATAAACTAGGAACTTATGTGACCTCTTTCTGCCAAAATATGACTAACAAGTGATACTACTACACTGACCAACCCGGTGACTCTCCAGATATCTTCATTACAAACATTCACTTTTTTCTTCCTCTAGTTAGCCTTTAATAAAGTTCCTTTATACAGTATCATTTGGTCATTACAGTACTGATGGCCAAAAATAGCCATCAGTAATTTCACAGACCTTTCAGTCTAAAGACAGGCCACTTTTCCATATGCTAAACTTAATAGATTTATTTTTATTCTATGTGTGTGTGTGTGTGTGTGTGTGTGTGTGTGTGTGTGTGAGTGTTTTGCCTGCACATATAGATATGTACCACATGGGTGCATGGTACCCACAGAGGCCAAAAGAGGGCATCAGATTCCCTGGAACTGAGTTATGGACTGTTTGTTGTGAGTCTCCAGTGGGTGCTGAGAACTGAATCCAGGCCCTTTGCAAGAGCCACTAGTGCTTTTAAGCACTGAGCTATCTCTCCAACGCTCCAAATGCTAAACTCTTACCTTAGCAGTTCTGCAAACCCTACACAACAAACACACCACATGTGTCACTCTCTTCTCTTTCAATGACAGCTATCTATACCCTGCCAGGACTGGGAGGTTGCAGCTGTCACATCTTAAATATCATCATTAATGTTCAGGGATGGAGAAAGGGAACCTCGGGCCTGCTGTGAGAGCTTACTGTTAAACTTTCCTTATTATCTGAAGTTCAAGAAATTGAACCCAGGGACTTCAGACATGCTGGGCAAGAGTTCTGCCAATAAGCTATACCTCCAGCTGCTGTTAAACTTTAAAACAGGGGCTAGCAGATGGTGTAGCAAGTAAGGACACCTGCCATACACAACCTGAGTTAAGTCTCCAGACCCATGTGGTAAAAGGAGACAACCAACTTGTACAAATTGTTTTCAGATCCCTCCATGTGCACATTCACACTGTAGGAGGCAAAACCGTTCCCGTGCTTACAGATAAGCACCCGGAGAATCAGGAATGTTACCACACAGGATTTCTTCAAAGGAAGGGATGCATAACCTGTTGTCCACCCAGAAGGCTGAGGGCTGACAGAGTTAATAGCCTGGTGACCTTTGTGCTCTCTGTGTGGTCATACTGAATCCTCCTCAACTCTTACCAGGAGCTTTTTTTTTTCCTCAGTCAATGTACAGAACCTATCTTTATAGAAAGTGTCACATGTGGTTTTGATGTAGTCCTAGCCGATCTTTATTTAGCTTACTTTGTTCCTCAAGATTTATGTATGCTTAATTGTGTGCATGGGATTGAGTTATTTATCACCAAGTTTTCACCAAACTGTGCTGTGCTTTAATATACCTAAAATAAACTCATGAATAACACCAGCTACTGAGTCACTTTGAAGTGAACTGTCTTCTTGCTTCTCATAGACTTACTCTGCTGGCCATGGAGGTCAGAGAGACCCCTATAGCATTCATATATATAATAATATATTTATATATTAAATAATTTTAAAAATACCCTTTAAAACACATTTAATATACACTGTACAAAGTCCTAAGAATAACAACATCCCACATCATAGACTAGTATGCTGTAGAAGCCCTAGTAACAGCATAAAAACTTCATTAGCTGCAAATTGGAAATCAACTAGAGACACAGCTGTGTCTGTGTACTGGCCGGTATGTTATCCAGCCATATGTAGACAAAAGGAAGACATGTGGGCTTCTGAGATGCTGGACAGAAGGACAGGTCATTGAGCACACAAGCTATCTCTACATAGGCCACTATGTAAGTAGGTCATATACAGAAGGGGCAGATATTGTCAGTGAAAGCAACAATTTATGAATATTTACTCTCCAATTCTTTGAACGATTCCTGAAAACAAAGGTGGCTACTAAGCCAAGGACCACTGTTCACTCATATACCTTTCAAAAATGATTAGTCAATATTTTTCTTAGTTTCTAAACTATAATAGATTCTAGTGATATTCACCAGCAAACTCCAGTTCTAACTGGGCTTTCTTCTTAAAATACTAAGACTGATGACTAACTTTATCAATACTTTCCCTTAAACCAGGCTCTCCTGAAATGGAACAAGAGGGGAAACAAAGCCAGGTGCAGTGATGCATAACTGTAACCCCAGTTACTGAGGACACTCAGGTAGGACTGGGAGTTCAAGGCCAGACTGGGCAACATAGAGAATTTGTCTCAAAACAATACAAAAACATAAATAAAAGTAAAAATAAGTTCAGACTAGGCATATTTTCATTACATTGTCTCCATGATTTTCACTCTATGTACCTTGATTTAGAAAGAAACTTATTCTATAAAATCTACAGTTGGTACCTATAGAGATGTTAAAGGAAGACATATTTCAAAACAAACAAACAAACACCCAACTATCGTTTTTATGGAATTTCACAAAGACAGAAGCAGGACATTTTAGGATAATAAACACTGATAGATGGTATTCCTGCAGACACTCAACTACTGCCGGTACAGTATGAATTCTACCGGAAACAGAAAACAGTAAAAGCTCTTCCTCCAGTCCTAAGATGTTATCCTCTTGCTATGAAAGGAGCCTAGGGTTCTGTGTACATTAGATAAGGGCTCTGCTACTGAGATAGAATAGATACAGCCTGAGCCCCACAGCTGTATGGCCTTTAAATCGCAGGCTCCTGGGGCTTTTCTAAGCATCTCTGCTACTTGTTCTGTGTGTATGCTTTGTTTTTCTTTTTTCTTTTCTTTTTTCTTTCTTTGTGTGTGTGTGTGTGTGTGTGTGTGTGTGTGTGTGTGTGTAAATTTTAACCCCAGGCCTTGAATGTGATAGGCAGAGCTATATCAATAGGCTATACCCCAAGCCTCAAGTTTTATTTCAATATGTAATGATTTTCATATTATAAAGCCTGCATACCCCATGCATTTAAAGAGTAAAAAAAAATTCCTATCTTATAAAACATAACACTAGAGCAAAACCTAAGAGAGTAGTGTAAGTAAATCCAAATGTGAATGTGACTTTGACTCTAACACAGACTTAGCCCAGCTCAGGAAAGCCCCAACTTTCTCTTGAACTTGGACCTCTAATGTACATTAAAGCTCTGTGTGAAGTGTTTTCAGAATAACGAGAGCAGAGGAACTATAAAGAGGTTACCTGCTTTGTACTGACACTTCAAACTTCTCTATGCATAAAGATCGTATAGTTAAAGCTATTTCCAACCATGCAACAAACGAGAAGATTCGATTGGATTTCATTTTCTATCATCCACTTGTAACTATATTATAATTATGACAGAAGATGGTATGATTTTAACAAAAAAAAGTCTATTATAGATTATTCCTTATCCTTTGCCCCAGGTCTTAGCACTGAGCCTCTGTCCCCATAAACAACAGCCTCACAAGGTGCTTTCCTATGGCATGAGCTTGGTGTTCTGAGCAAGGCCTTTCGTTTGGAAGCACTCACCAGTGTTTCTAGTACAACAGCTACAGCTGTGGCCTTTCTGAGTACCAGTGGACATATGGGAGACAAGAAATACCAGGGACAGGCACTATCTGCAACTGATTGTCTTACAAGTTGCGACTACAATGTAGGAGTGACAAGGGACAGAATTTTCTTAGGGCAATACAACAAAAAACCCTTCCGGTTGATAAAGCCTTAAAGACAAGGATCAGAAGTAGTGTCCTCAGCCGGGCAGTGGTGGCACACGCATTTAATCCCAGCACTCGGGAGGCAGAGACAGGCAGATTTCTGAGTTTGAGGCCAGCCTGGTCTACAGAGTGAGTTCCAGGACAGCCAGGGCTACACAGAGAAACCCTGCCTCAAAAAACAAAAAGAAGTAGTGTCCTCTGTAGCTTGGGTCCCACACTTTCTTCCCTCACCACAGTTGATGGATGCTGTCTTATTGTAG
This sequence comes from Rhynchomys soricoides, assembly GCA_019843965.1. Taxonomy (NCBI): domain Eukaryota; kingdom Metazoa; phylum Chordata; class Mammalia; order Rodentia; family Muridae; genus Rhynchomys; species Rhynchomys soricoides. Next base: position 121,689 of record JADRCH010000329.1, on the reverse strand, counting down.
AACAGACATGCAAGGAAAAAGAGTCAAGAGACACACATCCTTTTCTTTCCCTAGTCAACACTTTAGCCTCTTATTCAACGGTTTAGATTAAGAGAAGACAGGCAAAAAGATAGAATTGTAAACAGAAAGGATTAGTTCTTGAGCCACAGATTCATCTCAATGGTGAGAAAACAAGGAATTTAAAAAATCTCATTTACTTGCCTTGGTGTGTGTGCGTGTTTACGCACATGTACCACAGTGTATGTATGGAGGTCAGAGGTACTCCCAGGAGTTAGTTCTCTTCTCCATTTGGTGGGTTCCAGGACCCAACTTAGGCTTGTCTGGAGGCTTCAAGTACCTTTGCTGGCTGAACCATCTTGCTGGCTCACAAAGAATTTTTAAGGAGGGGTTATCAGTCTTTGAAGCAAAGACAGAAATATAAATCACATTAAGGCTGAGGATGTGGTTGAGTGGGCAGAGTGCTTGCCTGGAATTCACAAAGCCCTGAGTTCAGTTCCCAGCACTACACAAAGAAGTGGTAGCATAAGCCCTTAAATTCAGATGTTCAAGGCCAGCTTCATCTACAGAGTTAGAAGCCAGCCCGAAAGACATGAACACTGCTATAACTAAAGGAGAAGAAACATTTCACAGCCATAGATCATAAGGGAAGGAAAACATAAGAGCAATAAAATCTTAATGGAAAATACACGGACTGGCAAAAATACCATAGGATTCCTAAATGCTTAGGACTTGCTGCACTGTGGAGAGGTTGGGAATGCAGTCTGCCTAGCAAGCACAAGGCTCTGAATTCAACCCACAGCAAAGCTCTATTAAATAAATAAAGAGGACGCCGGGCAGGAGTAGCCCATGCTTTTAATCCCAGCAGAGACAGAAGTAGGTGGATCTCGGAGTTTGAGGTCAGCCTGGTCTACAGAGTGAGTTCCAGGACAGCCAGGGCTACACAGAGAAACCCTGTCTCAAAAAAAACCAACAACAAAAACCCCCCCCAAAAAACAAAAAAACAAACCAACCAACCAACCAAGCAAAAAATCAAACCAAAACAAAAATCAAAACAAAAACAACACCTACCCCCCCCCCAACCAAACAACAACAAAAAAGGATTAAGATGCTATCAATAGGCCTAGATTTCCATTCCCTTCCACACTGGTAGATGTTACCTGAGACCCTAGCCTCTGTGTAAAACGGAAGATTAATTCCTTCAGAGAGGATAAAGCAGTTGAGTGTTGGTAGGTTCAGTAACCTTACAAAGACTGAATGCTAAGACTCTCTCTCTAGCCTTTCTCAAGTTCCCAGCTTCCAAATGGCTGGTAGAGTCTTTATAGTACTCTCAGTATATGTAAGGACTTTTAACAAAGAATCAAGAAGTTTAAAAAAACAGGATTTTTTTTTTTTTTTTGAAAAAAAAAAAAAAAACAACAAAAAACAAAAAACCATAGAAATCATCTGATTTTAAAAACAGATAAAGAAAACCAAGCCCTTACTGCAACAACAGCCTCAGTGGCCTGAGGGATGATTTCAAAGACATAATTAGAGTTCTAGGAGAGAAGAGACATAACAGGGCAGGGAAAAAGTAAAGAGTAAGACAGAACTTTTCCAAATTTGAGCAAATTATCAGCTTACGGATTCCAGATGCTTCCTGTGCTCCAGGTCACGTGAGTATGAGATAGCGGATGGAATGGACAGGAGGTTATAGAGCCGCTTTTGGCACCACCCAGACTAGTAACTATTAGCCACACACGTTTTTACATGTAGTAGAGAAACAGAAATGTCTACTTCATTTTAATTAATTCCAGTTAATATTACCACATGCAGGCTAATGGCTACTATACTAAACGGTACAACTGAAGAGGGTTGGGGATGCAGTAGGTCCTACTACACTGCCTTAGCATGGTACAAGCTCCTCAGTTTGATCACCTCCCAAACCCAACACAACACAGCAAAGAGGCCTAAGGAAACAGCAATTACCCTTTAAAAAGAAGGCTGGATCTGAGTTTTTCCTGTAGGATTAGTTTCTTGTTTTTTAGAAACAGATTCAACCACTTTGGCCCAAGCTAATCTGAAGCTCACTACATAGACCAGGCTAGTCTTGCTGCATCCTTTTGCTTAAGCCTCTCACCAATGCTGGGATTATAGACACCATGCCCAACCCCAGATGACTCTGTAAGCTAAATTTATAAATCCCTAGTAAAAAGTATCCTGGAAGGATGATGCTATCAATATTCTCATGTATAAAACAGTGAAAAAGGAAGCATGCCACAATGGGAACCCATGGGCATGTTGTAACCAGACTCTCTCTGTGCAGGCTCTGACTTGAAGAAGCAGTTACTTGTGAGTATTCTGACAAAATGTTTCTAAGCAACTAACACATGTGAAATGGAAAACAATAACACTGGAATCAATTAAACACATTTAGAAAAAATTTATTTAGATACTTGTTAAGGGTTTTGTTTTATTTAAATAGAGGGAATAATTTTCCTTTTTTAGTAATATAATTATCTGATATGAATAAACTCAAAAGAATTCCACAGTGCAGCAAATTTTACTGTGTACACTACTTACAAGCTGGACTTATAAGTTTGTGTGTGTGTTTGTGTGTGTGTGCTGTGGGTCAAACCTAGACTTTTATACACTGTAGGCAAGCACTTTGCCACTAAGCTATATCCACAGCTTCACAAAAGCTTCTCGGATCAACACTGGGAAGGCAGTAAAACCATTCTATGTTCAAATCTTTACTGGAGATTTTATTCCTGTATCTGTAACATAATCTGCCTTCTATTTAAGAAGTAACTGGGGCTGGAGAGATAGCTCAGTCAGTAAAGTGCTTGCTTTGTAAGCATAAGGACCTTATATTAAAACAAAAAAATGGTGGAAAATGCTTTTAATACCAGCAGTGGGGAGACAGGCAAAGAGAAGCAGATCCCTAGGGCTCGCTGGTCACCTAGGTTAGCCTGCTTGGTGAACTCCAGGCCAACAAGAGACCATGTCCTAAAACAAGATAGGCTGTTGAGGAAGGGCACCAGGGGTTGACCTCTGGCCCCCACACATACAGGACTAGTAGGCCTAAGAGATGGCTCAGTTGGTAAAGTGCCTGATGTGTATGTGTACCCGAGGTTGAGTCTTAGCAGCCACATAAAAAAGCTAGTTATGGTGGTATGTATCTCTAACTCCAGTACTTTGAAAGCAAAGAGGAGATACCTGGAGATCATTAGACAACCAGACCAGCGGAATCAACACACTCCAGGTAAGATCCTATCTCAAAGGATAAGGTGAATAGATGCTAACCACTGGCTTCCATATCCACAAGCACACACGTATGCATATATGGGCCCACCATGCACAAAGATGTGTGAAGGAGTGGAGGTATATTTTTAACTTATACTATTTCATACTATAACAAATATGCATTTTAATGAAAACTTTTGTAGCAGCATTATATTATAGTTTGGGCTATCTAGTCTAATTTAAGTTAAATTTTGACTCTTGTTCACATCGAGGACGGGGTGGAATGGAAGCTAAGCTCTGCTGTCCTTCCCTCACTTCAGCTATTTGTTTGCTTCCTTCTCCCGGCAGACATTAATTCAGTGTTCAGAAGGATAAAAGCTTTTCTCTTTTTAAGGTTTTGTTTATCTTTATCACCGAGAAATGCCAATTAATAAGAGAATCACGATTATGCTATCCCCGAGAGAAAAGAGCCCAAGAGGAAAACTTCAAGAAATCAGTAGTTGACTATAGATGGGATTGGGAGAAGGGGGGAGGTTGTGCTTGCTAGGCAAGTGATAGTCCCAACCTTACAATGTTTTACAGACTGCTCCTTAAAAAAAAAAAAACCAATGTATTTAACTTTATTTTATGTGTATTGGCATGAAGGTGTCAGATTCCCCTGGAACTCAAGTTATAGATGGTTGTGAGCTGCCATGTGGGTGCTGGGAATTGAACCTCATCCTCTGAAAGAAAAGCCAGTGCTCTTAACCACTGAGCCATCTCTCCAGCCCCTACAGACTGGTTTTTACAAAAGCACATGTGAGAAAAATTATCTTTCCCAATACTGTATCAGTACCTTCAAGGGAGGGCTTAGAATAAGACCCACCTTCTTTTCGGATGGCCCCTCCCTGGGATTCAGAAAATTAGAAATGCAAACAGGGAAGTGAACTAGCATTCCTTTGTTTTGTTTCAAGAACTGAAAACTGGCCTAGTTCCTGTGACCCAAATATCCTTCCTACTTCTGAAGGACAGGATTCAAGCATGCTGACTGTCCCAGACATCATGCTTGGGGCTTAATGGGCCAATGGGAGGTTAGCCTCCAAGAAAAGAAAACAGATGCATATCTGGGTTAGTTACTTGAAGGCTGTGAGCTGAAAACACTCCTTAGCACAGGACTTTCCTCATAGTAACAGCCAGTTCTATTATGGAGTAACCCTAGTTTTCTCTTTCTAGTCTCAGCCAAGTTACACTCTGACTCACTTGTCTTGTCTAAAAAATTCTTATTCAGTGCTAAGAAAATCAGCAATTAACCAGTGTGGCAACAAGGTAGTCAGTGAAGCGTCAGACAGTTGTGTTGGTATCTAGAGTACTGAAAACTGTTCAATTCTAAGCTCAACACAGAATCCTGTTTTATCAGCAGTTGCATCTCGCACTGGTATCTCTAGAACACCAAGCAATGTGGTCCAGTTGTCTGGACTGGAAAGCGCATGGTTAATATTTTTGTTTTACCATGCTAAATATATTTCACAGTCCCATTCAAACTATTCTATCGTTTCCATTTCTAGGCAGGGAATAATAATCTTCTGCTAATTCTTACCTCTTCTCTCTTTTCTTGTTTTCACGTTTTGATCAAGTGCAAGCTCAGTTCATTATCAACATATTATCTTTTCAGCTGGGAGTCTTTTTTTTTTTTAGTTAACATTTATTACTTTTATTTTATGTATATGAGCATTTGCCTGCATACATGTATGTATGTGTGCCATGTGTATGCAGTGCCTACAGAAGCCAGTGCTATCTGATCCACTGGAACTGGAGTTACAGACAACTGTAAGCTGCCGTGTGGGTGCTGAGAACTGGGTCCTGTTAAACGCAGCCAGTGCTCTTAACCACTGAGTTTCTTCAGCTGGAAGTCTTAAACCAGGCATGCTTATATTCCTACACTGAGATGAGTAGGGCCTGGAGGATCAGAAGTTCAAAGTTATTCTCAGCTACTTGGGGAGATGCCAAGTTAGGTTAAATGAGACCATTTCAACAAACAAACAAACAAACTTTAAAATGTTTATTAAGCAAGTAACTCTCTAAGCAACTACACAGCTTTTTTTGGTTCTTGGTTTTGTTTTTAATTAAAACCAAATAAAAACTCTTCATCACGGTTATTTCAAACTATTTTGTTATCAACTTTATCACAAGAATAGAAGTTTTTCCTTAGAGGTTTCATGTATTGGCAGGGGGTGTGGGGATCCTTAGCATGCTAGAGTTGAGATGGGGGAGTGGCCTGGTGGGAAGTGGTGAGGTCACTGGGAATGTTGGTCTTTTGCAGACATACAGTAGTTCTTGTGCGAGCTGTCTTAGTTCCGGAAAAGGAAGTTTTTATTTAAAAGAATCACTGCCTCTGCCTCTCCCTTTTCCCAATGTCGCCATTATGATCTTTCCCTGTCAAAGGTCACCTACCACAATTCTACTCATGATACAAGGAAGCCAAAGCATCCTCACAAGAGTGATTAAATGTTGACACCACGCACACACACAAACTGTAAGCTAAATAAGCCTTTTTCCGTGGGTATTGTGTTATAGCAACGGAAAAGGAGCTACTGCATGCAGATGGATCACTTTACATGTAAGGGGAAATCAGCAATACATTAACAAACACTCTCCAAGTGAAGTAAAACTCTGACCTGCAAGTTATTCAGAGGTTCCATCTTCATGACTGGGCCCAAGGTGTTGAGAGGCAGAGAGACATCAATACTCTGGTTTGGCATCAGTGGGGTATGTATGGCCAAGGGAGTGCTCGGGATGACACCAAAGCTAGAGAGAGGAGGAAGAACACCCAGACATTCATCAAGAGTCAGGAGCCACCCAGCTGTGAGTCTGCACGGCTTCTACCACAGTGAAGTAACTTACAGACAACTAAATGGAAGGAACAGCAGGAAGCAGTGTGAGTAGTTGACCTGCTCCAACACTGGCTTTGCCAGAACTTCTGACCATTTCCATTACATGGATTAGAAGAGGGAGAAAGTGTTAACAGGCAGGAATTATTGCTGCTGCTAAGAGATTCTTCTGTATATCATGTTGCTGGAGGGACAGATTCAATGAACACCTTGCCAGTATTTGTCATTGTCTTGATAGGATAGTCATTCTGACTGCATGAGACAAACTCTTGAAATGGTTTTAATTTACTCGTCCCCAATGGACATTACTGTTTTTGTCACTGTGTTTCTTCTTTAAAGAACTGGATGTTCAGCCAGTTTATTAGCCTATTAACTGAATAGTGGTATTTTTGTTGTTTATTTTTGATTTGGTTTTGTTAGACAAGGTTTCATGTAAGTCAGAGACTGGCTTTGAATTTAGTGTGTAGTCAAGGATTATCTCGAAGTCCTGATCTACCTGCATCTACCTCATGAGCACAGGGATTACAGGCATGTGCCATGATGCCCCTATTTAACTGCAAGATTAATTTTCAAAAACCATTTTTGGCCGGGCATGGTGGTGCATACCTTTAATCCCAGCACTAGGGAGACAGAGGCAGGTGGATCTCTGAGTTGGAGGTAAGCCTGGTTTACAGAGTGAATTCCAGGACAGCCAGGCTAGAAATCCTGTCCTGAAATCACCAAACAACAATAACAAAAACCATTTTGCTTTTCTCTCTCCTCTCCCCTGTGTTTGTGTGTGTCTCAGTGTGTGTCTGTCTGCTTGTAGTGTTGGAAATCTAGCCCAAGGCTTGTGTATGCTAAGTGAATGCTCTTCCACTGAGCTATACCTCAAGCCCATAACTTTGACCTTATTCTCCAGAGTCGAAGCAGACAGCTGAACAGACTTACAAGAGCCAAGCTTACTCTACATTCAGGACTTGCAGCTTGAGTTTACCCTGTGTTGATTGGAGCATATTCAGTACAAGACACACAACTGCTCACCATCAAACCCAGCGTGTTACTTCTTACCTGTTCTTATTAAACTGGATAGCGAAGTCTGTCATATGCTGCAGAGCTTTGTTGGTGAAGTTCATTTCCATATAGATGTGCCCTTGGCGATGAGTAAACGTCCCCGAAATCTCTAAGCCTTTAGCCTTTACTGCAGGTAGCCAAACCTGATGAGACACAGCAAGAAGGCCAGGAGAGAAGATTTACCCTGGTGCTCTTTCCCAACATGTAAAGGGGAATTTACATCTCTTCAGAAATTATGGTGATTTTTGCACAACAATACTAAGTTCATGTGAAAAGGTCTGAAATAAAGTATTTTTTAAATTTTGAGATCATGCTCAATTATTTAGGAACTAATTTAAAATAAGTCTATGAGCAATTGACTTCTATCTTCTGTTCAACTTGGTCATTTTACTGTTTTAAGTACTGCTGTCAAATGCTTATACAAGAAAAAAACATTCTGATGAGTACCATGTTTCTGTTAGGAAGAAGTTGAATCTACTAATGCAAACAGCACGTCTATAATCTTTCAAGACATTTCTAACATTCTCAACACCCCCATTAACAGCTAGAACCATATGTTATGTTATATAATCTGAATGCTTTTTAAAAATATATTATTGATTATGCATCCTTGGCCCCAGAATCTATGATATCCCTGATTCATGCTACTTAAAAAAACAAATCAAGTTTGTGAACCGTTATAACCCTAGCTGAAGGAGTGTATGGATAGCAAATAATCATGATTTACTCAGTCACACTAGAAAGAAAAAACAGAAACATAAGATATTGGTTTTTTATTTATGAGAGTCAAAAAGCAAACCAAAGCAAACCGAAGCCCCAAATACCCAGTGATCCCGGAGTAAGTTAGAATATGGAAGGCTTGGTCCTTTAAGGGTCGGGGGCAGCAGTCTGATACCACCTTCTCAGACAGCAGACTGTTAATGTCTGTTTTAAATGTGAAAGAATGAAGTCAACTGCAAAGTTACCCTTTAGATACCCTATAGAAAACCATCCTAGCTGCCTATAGAGGAGCTGTAGGTGTGGCTGCTGGGTCACATGTGCATCAGCAGATGGCAGAGAGGACAGAGGCTCTGTCTATGCTCAGTGTTCTGACCTATGAACATCTGAATGATTAGTAGGAGAGACAGAGAGAGACAGAGAGAGAGACAAAGATAGAGACTGACAGACAGAAGAATCCCACCCCCTGGATACCAGCATGAGAGATCTTACAACAAAGCTACAAATCTGTGCCCAAACACTATGGCTCAGTTCCAGTCTACTTTTGGCTAAAAGTATCTGCTTTGGGAAATTCATCCAGAGAAAACTCTCTGCTTGCCTAGAGAGCTCTCAGTCAGAAGACCAGCCTCAGGTCTCTAATGGGTTGTGCTGGCGTGAGCACCAGATGTGATGATACTCTTCTGTTGCTCAACCAATTGGGCTACTCCAGTTGTCTCTACGAGGTGCTTGTAAGTACCTGATCTGATGACACTTAGCTGGATCTGCAGCTCTTATCTGTTCTTTCACTTCTGCCTGCTACATATTAATTCATTCACTCACTTGAAACCACAAGCATGGTTGTCATAGGTCATTCTCTAACACTGGCCCACTGCTATAATGCTAGCACCTAGGAAGCTGATGCAAAGGACCTTGAGTTGAAGCTTGGAAACAAAAGAAACGAAGCATGCTAAAACCTATGAAAGTCAAATTTGAGAGACTGTACTCTAGAATCCTTATCTAGTACCAATGAGGAGGGAGAATTTGTTTAAAAACAAAACCTGCCACTTTTCTCTACCATGTGTGTCCCTTGCTGAGGTACTATAAAATGATGGACCAGGTTTTTACTATCTGTACTTTAATGCTGACAAACTGGATGTCTCTAAACATGAGGCCCAAACAAATCTTTTTGTTTTTGTTTTTGTTTTTTTTGTCTGTTTTTATTTTTCTCTTTCTCTGAAGTGCCCATGCCCTCTTCTGCCCTGTGGCTTTTTGAGCCTATCTTCTTCTTTGAAGAACTCAAATGGCATGGCTTTCTCTCTCTTTATCTTTCTTCTCCCAGCATCTGAGGAGATTTACAGCTTGCCTACCCCAGTAACACCATCTTGTAGGGTTACTGCTAATATTACATGAAATAATGTTGGGAACGTGTTTAGAACAGAGTTGGGCCACAGTAAACAGCCCATAGTAGTTAGGATTATTTTATTGTTAATGTTGCTAGGATCCTGTTTTTTCCCATTTCTTGGGAAATGAGTTCCACTGCTGTCATTCTAAGTCACTGGGAAAACTGGAGTTCCATCAAGGTCGCTCTGAACCACGGGGGAAACTGGGTTCCCTCTTCTGGATTCTTAGTTTCCTTAATCAAAAGGAAGCTCTAGGAGACAATTTTGTTAGAGTGTGAGAGAAAAACAACAGAGCAGACAAGCTGTCAATCCACAGCTGCTCAGAGGAAGGAGATGGGAAAGAGCCAAACTCAAGTATTTAATAGTTCCAATTTTAAGTCTGTATGTTTAAGGGGGATGTGAATGGTGTCTCCTGTGGTTAAGTTGGAAGCAACCCTTTATCTGCTTCATGGACCCTCTGTGTCGGTGGAAGTAACTCTTGTTAGAAGTAATCAAGGGTGTGTCCACTGAAAAAGTGTCGCTCATCAACCTACTTACCGCTTTAGGAGCCACATATCCGCCAGGTGCCATGCCTATCCCAGTAGAGAGCTCAAACAGGTCATTCAGACCACTGCTGACCACAGCAGGAGTAGGTGAAGGAGCGAAGGTTGTAGGCACTGATGACGGGATGAAGGATTGTCCTACCTTTGGGGAGAAAACAGAAAGAGATGAGAAAGAATATATTAGTTGTCCTTAAAATATTACTTTGTTTTAACAGCATTGGTAAATCAATTAGAAAACACTGCATTACAGTATTGCAAGAATCAAATCAGCATAATGTCTCAATGACTTTTTTCCACCTCTGATAAATGTACACATGCATTAGAAGCTTTGTCAAGGCACAGGTAGGATGCAAGAACACAGCGATCCAGGATTTTGTCTTGTTTGTTTCCAATTTTAGCTTCCACGATTCTGTGCAAAAGGCCTACAGGTACCCTAACAAAAGAGGAGTTTGTGTCTATAGAACAAGGGAGAAGCATCCAGCTTAAACAGTTCCACTTCCACTTGGGTTTGGCCAAGTCTTACTTCCCATTTGGGCATTAATATCTAGCAGGAAGCTCTCTTGAGGGAGCTCATCTATGAGGAAAGTGTCTATGCATCCAGCAAACTCCCTCAAGGTCTTTCTGGACACCAGGACATAAAAGTATTCTGTAGTCAAGATGGGAGGTTCCATTTCCTTCAGCTCCTTAATGTCAGAAACACAAAGATCTCTATAGGCACCACAGCATCATTCCCTAAAGATGTCCCTAGACCACATGTTGTATGTGACCCCAAGATTGCAAGTAACCCTGCACTCTCTACCCTCACACACTGCTCCCAAGCTTGTGGCGTGCAGTGCTGGAGAGCAGTGGTGGCTCTGATAACATGTGTGAAGGAAAGCATCAAACAGGGCAGAGCTTCCCGTGGTGAAAAAAACAGATGGCACTTACTGCCGGACTTCCGCCAATGCCCCCGCCAAGGTCACTGCCAAGCTGAAAGAGAGAAAGAAGAGAGAGGAGAGAGAGGTAGAGTTCATTTAGCTAAGTACTAGATGCCCATATAGATTCTGTAAATTGTTCTACCAAGTCATTGGAAATACACGCCATTTGACTTGTCTCCCAAAGCCCAAGGGCTTCTAAATTGCCAAGAAACATGTCCTAGGGGAACCGAGCAGTGGTAGTGGAAGGATAGGAGAGTTTGGCAAAAAGTTGGAAAACGGAGCTGGACATCATAACGATGTTTCTCATCCTGTTTGTCTACCTAATTCATTGGCACAAATCCAAATAAGATTTTGACAATCTTATTGTATTTGACACAAAAATAAAAAAGTGTTTGTATGCTCTATGCCCAAACAGCATTATTTTTCCTTTACAAAGAAATTTAAGGCGGGGGGGGGGGGGAGATAAAAGGAAGACTAAAAATGCTTTAGCCTACAAAACCTGCTGCCTTAGAGAAGTGATGGGAACCAAACCAATATTGAGTTGCAACTTCTAGCTTCAAAAATTACCAGAGGACCATAAAGGTTTTCCAGTTGAGAATACTCCTTGGGGAAAGCAGCGAGTACAGAAAGCGGCATGCATGCTCCACACCTCCCACAGTCACTACCTCTAAACAGAGTTGCGGTGGTTTATTTGGGGCTTGTCATTTAAAGGAGGCAAAGAGAATTAGATTGTTAGTTGGCAGGAAAGCAATTCCACAGGCTCTTACTTAGTCTTGTTTCTTTACCCTCAGGGCCTAATAACATACACAAGTTACCCTGAAGGAAGTCTTATCTACCATGCCAAGACCAATGAAGAAAAACCGGAGCTGTTTAGCTGATCATACACACACACACACACGCACGCACACATGTACACGCGCATGTGCACACACATTCACACACTCTAATGGTACTATTTATAAAGGTAAGACTTTTTGGTGGGGTGATGTCTGCAGTCAGCCCTGTACTTGCTTCCTCCCTAGCTCTCACCGTATCTATAGCCTCTGATTCACCAAATGGTTTGCTCTAAAAACACACTAAATGTCTCAAAGTTTTTGAATCATTTTGTTTAGTGGTAATAATTTAGAAATCGTGTTGGGATGGTAGTAAAAGCAAAGTTATACTGTATCTTTATTGTTTGGGACTAGTGACTTATAAGCTAATAGTAATACAGAAAATGTTGCAAAAACCTAAAATTCAATCCATACTCAGAAACAGTGAGGCCTATGCCAGAATTCTGTTTCCTTTAAGTTAGAAAATTAATCCTAGCAGGTGCTTTAACCAAGCCAACATTTCTAGAATGCGGCTCTTTAAGACCACTTAATCGTGTCATTAGATGTAGCCAGATATTATCCAAATCAAAAGGTCACTGCAGCTAAAAAGGTGGCAAAGCCAGTAGAAGAGATGATGCACATCCCCTCTTCCTGGATCTAGACTGACACTGATCCGAAGCACGATATCTGATAAGCATGGCATTTTACTTTTTTTTATTCAGACAAACAAATATGCAACATTTCCTGCATGTGAGGCACAAAAAGATGCCAAGCAACCAAGGGAACACATAATTAACTAGAGCAGGCTTTACAAGCTGCCAAAAGATAGAAAGAATAATGTAAGCCCATACAGATAACTAAGCATAAAAAGGAAACCCTGGAGAACAACTTCCCTCTGCTCAGAGGGTAATCAAGTGAAGACTCAAAGGCAAGGTAAAGTAGAATTAAAAAAAAAAAAAAAGAAAAAAAAAAGAAAAATGGGGAAGGATAATTTCTCAACAGCATCCACAAGGGCTGAAAACAAGGTTAAAGCATGATCAGGAAGGAGTCCATCAATTAGACTGAACCACAGGCAGATACAAGTTGTTTTTTAAATTGAACCAAAAAAAAAAGAAAGCTTACAAAAACAATATAATTTGCAAACATCTTTTAATTTTCCTCTTAACAAGAATCTGGTGTTTTCTGAGACTAATATTCAAACTTTTAAATAGTACTAATAACTACTTTATCTATATGTCACTAACCATGACTACTTCCAACCTAACATACAAAACGGAATGAAGCATCTGTGTGCACACACGAGATTTAAAAGCTGCTACTGCTAGTCTCATCCTCAGAGCCAATGATTTACTTTTCTGAGGTATCATCTGGGCATTTTGAAATAGTTCTTCTACTTCATTACTTCTAATGTACATGGAGCCAGGGTTGAAAATACCACAGAAGAGAATTATTTGGAGATTCTTATGTTAAAATAAGAATTATAAGATTCCTATGTTAAAAATGACTTCAGAATGTGAGCAGGAGAAACCCTTTCTAAGGAAGGAAAGGAAAGCCAAATAAAATCCCCCTGGAGGAGCTCTGCAAAACATCTCATTCATCCTAATGCTGATGTGGTTTGTGACTTCCTCTACATTCTGTAGGCTTACCTGTACATTCTTGAACAAGGCCCTCCTCTGGCCAGGTTTGAAACCCAAGCTTGAAAGATAGACTTGTCTTTCTTTCTTTCTTTCTTTCTTCCTTCCTTCCTTCCTTTCTTTCTCTCTCTCTCTCTCTCTCTCTCTCTCTCTCTCTCCCCCCCCTCCCTCCCTCCCTTCCTTCCTTTTTTTAAAATCAAACTGGTTGGCATATGCTTAGAAGAAAAAAATGTAAAAAGTAACAGTACTAAATATCCAATAAAAAGCACAGAAAAGAGGTAGAAGAGGCAGCTATTGGTGATATTTAAACTAAAGGAAGTAAGGCCTATTCTGGCTTAGACTGAAATGTCCCTATTAGGTTCCTGTGTCTGAGTCCTTAGCTGGTAGAGCTGTTCTGCTTTCTGCTTCCTAATCTATCAAGATGGAGGAGCCTCTACCGCACACTCCAGCTGCCATGAATTCTTGTGCTTTCCCTGCCATGGACTAAACAGGTATTGTATATATCACAGTAATGTGAGAACTCACAGGAAACCTAGTTGTAGTTCTTGTTTTGAGACAGGGTCTCAGGGTCCCTGGATGGCCTAGAACTCACGATGTAGACCAGGCTGGCCTGGAATTATAGAGATCTGCCCGCCTCTGCCTCCCAAGTGTTGGAAAGGTGCGCACCATCATGCCTAGCTCATTCTAGTTCATTTTTCCCTCTTAGATTTTTATTCTCATCTCTTGAATATTATGAGAATATCAGCTTGAAAATGTCTAAACACAATCTTTCCCCATGCTTCAGACCAATTTTATTTGAAACCACAGAAGAAACAATCTTGGGGGTTGCAGAGATGGCTCAGTGGTTAAGAGCACTGTGTGTTCTTCCAGAGAACAAGGGTTCAATTCCTAGCACCTACATGGTGGCTCACAATTGTCTTTCACTCCAGTCCCAGGGGATCCAGCACCTTCTTTCAGGCATGAATGTGGTACATAGACATACATGCAGGCAAATACCCATGCACATAAAATTAAGTAAATTAAAATATGTGTTAAAAAAGAAAAGAAAAACAATCCTGATGTTCCTTTTTTATATTACTGACAATTAAGAATCAAGAACACATAATTCATCTATAATCCAACACACATAAGACCCAAAGGATGGGCTGGAGAGATGGCTCAGCGGTTAAGAGCACTGACTGCTCATCCAGAGGTCCTCAGTTCAATCCCAGCAACTGCATGGTGGCTCACAACCATCTGTAATGGGATCCGATGTCCTCTTCTGGTGTGTCTGAAGACAGCTACAGTGTACTGATATATATGAAATAAATAAATAAATCTAATCTTTAAAAAAAAGACCCAAAGGATATGAAACACAGTTAGAAATATAAAGGTTAACTTAATTGTGCTATGGCCCGAGTAAAGGAAAAAGAATAAAGCCAATGTTTCCCAGCTAGCAAAACTAGACTGTAGCTTATTCAGACTTTATTTTGAATTTTTCCTCTTGACTACAAAAGATTTCAAGGGAGGTCAACCTCCTCGATGACAATACACCAATGTGCTAGCAAAATGTTGGTGAGAGGCAGTGACTAATATAGAGAGAGGGAGATTAGCAAGGATGGAAGCAACCCAACATATGGTCCTAGCTAGGCACCACACTGTCAAATGTAATGCAGCAGATAACCAAGAAAAATACCTAGAAATGTCATTATACATCAGTCTTAACAAGACATCTCTAGTTCAACTGCTGGTATGAGATTTATCTAGTAGGGAGTACTCTGAGAGCTCATACTTATCAGGATCCTATACTAAATCAATCGCACTAGGGCCTATACAATTCAGATTTCTGTCTGTTATCCAGTGAGCTATGGAAGGCAGGAGTGGAAAGTAACTTGTGTCCTAATCTTAGGTGTCTAAATCCTTCAAAGTGTTCACATGTCACATCCTACTGTCTCCAGGACTGCCTTACCGAGGTTCACTTTTCTTCATGAACAAAACAATGTCAACTACAGGACAACTGTACTGGCTGGTTTTGTGTCAACTTGACACAAGCTGGAGTTATCACAGAGAAAGGAACTTCAGTTGAGAAAATGCCTCCATGAGACCCAGCTGTAAGGCATTTTCTCAATTAGTGATGGGGGGTGGGGGGTTGTGGGTGATACCATCCCTGGGCTGGTAGTCTTGGGTTCTTTAAGAAAGCAAGCTGAGCAAGCCAGGGGAAGCAAGCCAGTAAGTAACATGCCTCCATGGCCTCTGCATCAGCTCCTGCTTCCTGACCTGCATGAGTTCCAGTCCTGACTTCCTTTGGTGATGAACAGCAATGTGGAAGTGTAAGCTGAATAAACCCTTTCCTCCCCAGCTTGCATCTTGATCATGTTTTGTGCAGGAATAGAAACCCTGACTTAGACAACAACTAAATCAGAATACAGGAAGAAGGAAGGAGAGGTGTCAATTTTGGGTGTGGGGTAGCTTTTGTTTTGAGACAGGGTCTTGCTATATATCTTAGGATGGCCCTGAGCTGATAATCCTTCTGCCTTAGTCTCCTGTATCCTGCAACTATAGGTATGAGCCAACATGCATGGCTATGGAAAAGAATATTTCAAATACTGAAAACAGGGTTTTTCTAAAGATATTAGGCTGACTCTTTTTTTGTTGTTGTTTTGTTTTGTTTTTTCGAGACAGGGTTTCTCTGTGTAGCTCTGACTATCCTGGAACTCACTCTGTACACCAGGCTGGTCTCGAACTCAGAAACCCGCCTGCCTCTGCCTCCCAAGGGCTGGGATTAAAGGTGTGCACCACCACTACCTGGCTAGCTGATACTTTCAATGAGTAGTGTAATTCTCTATTCCAATAGAAATCACAGGATTCACTGCCATTAAATGGCACTTAGAATAGAACTAACATTTGGCTACCGTAAAAGAGTAGTCTCTCCACCATATCTAAAGGAATGTTTAAAGCGAGCACTGGAATTGACATTTCATTACATAGTGATAGGTCATTGCAGAGCTAATCTAGGAACTGGACAGAAGAAAGTGATTCCATGGTGACCATTATAACTTATGAGCTTAACAGATTTAGGCACATTACATGAGCACTTCAGCAGAACCAGGCAAGGCCTAAAGTCTGAGCCACAGGTAAGCTCCAGATGAGCTCCAGATAGTAAAGGGAAATGTCAGCTCAGCATGAATGACCTCATACTATAAAAGAGTAACAGAGAGAGAAGTGAAGATAGAAATTCTATTAGAGAACAAATCTACTCAACTCTAAGGGAAAAGAAAAACATAACAAAAGAATATTAACAGAGATGGCCACTGACTTAAAGGAAAAAACTCCACATAGTATTAGTGACTGGTCTAGGTTGGGCCCCTTGTGGCCAGTCCAAAGCACACATACTAGCTTCTAAAACTGGAGCTGTCTAGGTACCTGAAGGTATTTTCTTAATCATAGGAACAGACCTTAAGCTCAACATTTCTACACTTCTGTCTAGACCCTTATCTCTTCCATGCAATGCTTTCTAGAAATCACCAAAGGGAAGTGATCCTAGGAACGCATCAACCCACACAGTTTGCCAATAGCTCTATTCCTCACAATGATTCTCATTACAAGGTGAAAACATGGTTTTCAGTTGCTGGGTAGAAAATATGAACGTTCAAAGCTATGCAAAGAAGTATCAATAAACAAAACCAGTAAAATACATAAGAAGATTCTGTAAGCAATAATAAACCAAAAAACAAACTGATAACTGAGAACACATTGACTCATTACAGCTTCCTCAAAATGGAAAACAGGGAACTTTACTGCTTCCTGACAAGGAGTTTACAAGTTCCCTCAAAGCCCACCATAAGACCTACAAGTCAAAGACAGAAGCCGTACATGGACTATAGTAAGTTAACATGAGAGACTGCATTCTACCCCATTGCTCTTCACAGCAGCATTGCCTCTACATAGAATTTACCACTTTTCCCTCCACTAGAGAAGCTTGTAAGAACTGGCTTGTTCACAACTTTATTCTTAGTACCTGGAATAAAGCCTGATGTATGGTAAGCATTCAATATGTATTTATTAAACGAATCTGTGTTCTCGTGACCATATAAGTGCATCTACTGGCAATAGTTCTTAGGAGTCAATTTTGCGATGAATCATTTTAGTGGAGAAAATAATCACCAAAAGAACGGAAGCCAACAAACTATCTACTAACTGGCCTAGAGCCATTGCCAACATCAATACTGTCAGCACATATGAAAGAGCCAAGTGAAATGAACTCTTCAGGCTGAACACCTTGCTAGAAAGGTACTAACTGCATGCTTTTGGTTTTTTGTGTTTGTTTTTGAGACAGAGTGTTGATATGTGGATGCAGATGGCCATTTACTTGCTCTCACAGCCCAGGCTAGCCTCACACCAATGGCCCTACTACCTAAGCCTCACCTAGCTTAAATACCCAGCATCTGTGTGATTTGGGTATAGAAGAGTGCCTGCATGTCATTTAGCTACTTGGAAGGCGTCTATACTTTACCATGAATCAATGCCACACAGATGAAAAGGTAGGATTTTGTCAGTCCACCTAAAAGAGTGTAAGAGGAGCAATCTTGATTCCTTTCCTGTAAGAAAGGTCAATGACCTTAGCCATTTTTTATTTTCACAAATGAATATAGTTTTCTCATTCTCCAATGCTTATGCACCTCCTAATAACACATTAGCCTAAACACACATGTGCACAGAACAGAAGAGGTGCAGCAGAGATCTATCCCGGAGAAGTCAGTCTATGTTTTGTCTCAGTCACGTAATTTACATTGTGCTCTAGCATGTCAGTTTGTTCTGGGCTTTCATTAATCACCATCAAGCAAGCCGACACTGCAAGATGAGAAATCAGTCGTGTTACCCACATCCTGTGTAGTCCACAGGATATCAACCAAAGTTAAGACTGGACTCTACTCTGGAACACAAATTTTAAATCATGTAATTGAATATATGATCATGTAAGTTTTGGAAACAGTAAAAGTTTTCTGAACACCCAATGACCAACAATTAAATCAAAAGCAAAAGTGTAGCTGGGCAGTGGTGGCGCATGCCTTTAATCCCAGCACTTGGGAGGCAGAGGCAGGTGGATTTCTCAGTTTGAGGCCAGCCTGGTCTGCAGGGCTACACTAGAGAAACCCTGTCTTGAAAAACCAAAAAAAAAAAAAAAAAAAAAAAAGCAAAAGTGTAATGAATCTATGTTATAACATGTGAGACCTCATTAAAGTTCTGGTTCTGAAAAGGCAATATCTGAACTTTGTACTGCTCCTTCACAATACCTGAACTGCTTCATGCTCCTTCAAAGCAAAAATACCTGAGAGCACTTGGCTCAGATTGGATATTACTGTCTGCTGTAAGAATTTTACAAAGCTTCCTGCTCCTATTGAAACATCACAGCTTAATTACACAAAATAAAAACTTTTAACATTTTCCCACCTGGCTCTTTACTGCAAAAGTATCAAATTAATATATTTCTGTATTGTGTTAGAATATCTGCTTTTTAAAATTGCTGTGGTGAGTTGCTGCACTGAGTTCTATTTAAAAAAAAAAAAAAATCACTAAATGAATTTGGCTTGGAATTAAGACAGAATTTCCAACAATGGAGTGGCTCCCCCAGCAGACACACTTCTGCTGTTTCTGTACTATGTATTTTTGAGAAAACAACTATAAAGTATAATTATCAATTCCTAAAAAACAGTAAAGCTGAAGTATCAAATATTCTACCGAGTAATATTTTATATAAAAATAAACAATATCCATCTCATTAGCATGCGAATTGGCTTTGATCACTAAGAAAGGTAACATCAGAGCTGGAGAGGTGCAAGCAGGTAAGAGTATTTGTATTTGGAGAGGATTCAGGTTTGGACCCCAGCATTTGCGTGTCTGCTTTAACTAGCTGTAGCTCCAGTTCCAGAAGATGCAGCGCCCTCTTCTGGTCTCTGCAGGTATGTACAACAATGACTTACATTCATGCAGGCAAACCATATATGTTAAACATAAAAATAAATAATCATTTTTAATGCTGAAATTATATGTGCACCAAGTAATTAATTGAAAATAAATTTATGACTTATTGTTAGGAAATGGCTGATTTTTATACTTATTTTATGTGAATATATATTGAGGGTTGCATAAAAACTTATTGGGTGAAAGGGACTATTGAGAGGAAAACTTTTAAACTCTATTCTAGAAAATGGTCATTACAAACAAACCAGAGGAATCACAAGATGGTGATAAACTGTGAAGATCAGAAATTAAACAAGTCCTAGCACAAGGACTAACAGTAAAAACTTGGTAAATTTTTTTCTAAGTTGTCAGCTATAGTTTGGGTAAGTGTCTCAAAACAGTCCATGTGCTAAGGGTTTGATCCAGACAAAGGCTGTGATGGTATGGGGAGCAGCATCAGCTCAAGGGAAGTCATCCTGGTCACTAAGAAAGGGGGCCCCTGTGACCCTCCTCACACTTTACTTCCCAGGCACCAAGAGAGTTGATTTGGTCCACCATGAACTCCTAATACATACTGTGCCACCTCACCACAGGTGGTGTCTATGCAGTAACAATCTAGGGCTCAAGTTCTTCAGGATTCCTGGAGAGGGGCTTGTTTTCAGTCTACACTGGAACCTTGAAGAAGTAGGAGTTAATACCAACAGGATGGATGAACTTGCCAGCAAGTGTGAGGGCAAGCAGACGAAAAGCAAAATTTCTTTGCTTTCCTTCCATCTTCCCTGCTTCTTTATCTGGGCTACCACCAGATAGTGTGGACCAGATTTGGGGTGGGTCTTCCTGCCTCAATCAGATTAAGAACCACCTTCACAGGCATGCTCAGCAGCTTGGATTTTAGTTAATTCCAGATTAGTCAAGTTGACAACCAAGATTAGCCATCCAAAGACTCCAAAGCAATAAAACTAAGTTTTCATGATCTAAGGCCAGCAAAACTATGAGCCAAGATAAACCCTTTCTCTTCACAGGTTGAGTATCTTGGGGTTTGCTTACAGTGATAAAGGTGACTAGCAAAGTGAGGCCAGTCCTTTTTTTTTTTTTTTTTTCGGTTTTTCGAGACTGGGTTTCTCTGTGTAGCCCTGGCTATCCTGGAACTCACTCTGTAGACTAGGCTGGCCTCGAACTCAGAAATCCACCTGCCTCTGCCTCCCAAGTGCTGGGATTAAAGGCGTGTGCTACCACTGCCTGGCTAGAGGCCAGCCCTTAATTAAACCTCTGCATTGACAAATGGCTTCACACTGAAAAAATGTAATGGGCAAAATGGGACAAGAACTTAGATTGCAAAGATTTCTCCACACAATAAACTTAAAAATTCAGCTCTTAAGTCACTGCAAAGGAGAAATGACAAAACTAGAATTCATGCAGAATTTCCTGTGGGCTAAGCACTCAAAACATTAATAACATAGCACATGGCAAACAAACCACAAGGTAAAGAACTGCAGAGAACAGTGTGGGAGGCTTTGAAAAGCATACATTATGAGTTTCAAAAATGCAGCTTCTCCTAAATGCTGCTCTGACTCCAAGTAGGGACAGAAGACTCTTTAGTATATAGTCCTTCCTCTGTATAAAGGACACTTGGAATAATATTTATATTTTTTGGTATTGAATAGCACCATTTCAACAGAATAGCACATAGCATCTTAGAGGGAACAAAATAATTTAGCTAAGGCCTCTGTTGACAGATTACAAGTAAAGGCAACAAATAACTGAGATTCAATGGTTACTTCCACAGTCAACCTCTTGAGGATATTCTATAACACAGGCCAGAGTCACACACATGGTCCTCAGGTCATCTTCTACATTACACGAAACCAGAAGGATATACACTGTGAGAAAAATCACACCCAGCCCAGAACAGGCAGTTTTATAAACTGATTATCAATGCCATTATCATGAATTCTAATTCAAAGAAACAAGAAGCCCAGGTAACTCCTATGTGAGCCGACCCGAGACTGAATGTATTAGGCTTTGCACGCTGAACAGATGAAGTGCTTAGTTACAGTTCACCTGAACTCTCCACAAGCTGACAGTTGAGTTTGCAGTAACAGAAGCAAGACATTATCTGTAGAGTACAAGCAGAAGGAGAAGAATGCTGAAGGGCAATAAAAATAGAAGCAGCAGTGAGACTACAGGAGCACTCGGGAGCCGTTTGGATTCAAGTTTGCACTAAAAAGGCATTCCATTTCTAAAACTGCCTGAATTCCTCTTTTTCAAAGGTGACTGCCCCTTTAACCCAAGCTTCAGGAGCACAGCAACATCCCTAGCCTATTTTGCTGCAAGAATCTCAGATTCTCAATCACTCTCATTAATGGAAAAAAGCTTTATTCAGGTGTGATTAGTAAATTAATTAGTATTTCCTAATGTGGCAGCTCTAGGAAAAGGTCACTGAATTGTAAGATTTCTCAAGTATGGAGATGAAAGAAGGTAAAAAAGGCAAACTGGAGGACCAAAAGGATCTAAAAAAAGAAGCCTGAAAATACCTGGTAGCGGATATAAACTTATGAAAAAATGAGTCAATAAAGCTGAGCATGCTGGTGCACACCTGTGAGCCCGGCCTGCTGGGGGCTGAGGACAAGCAGGGATACGGTGAGATCTTGACTAAAAAGGTAAGCAACCCCCAAATATAAAATATGAAAACTCAGTTGTTTCAGTCTCCAATATCTGCATATTCGATCAAAGTTAGCTTCTAGCCAAAACAGACTGAATCCCTCAAAAGCACAATGGAAGCCAGGGGGTGGGGGCACTCACTTTGATCCCGGCACTTAGAAGGCAGAGACAGGTGGATCTCTCGTGAGTTCGAGGCCAGCCTGGTCTACAGGGCAAGTTCCAGGACAGTTGCTATACAAAGAAACTCTGTCTCAAAAAACTAAACCACTCAAAAACAAAAACAAACAAACAAACAAAAAACCAAAATAAACAATAAAACCTAAAAAAATCACAATGGAAAGAAAAAAACAAAGGTAAACTCAGAGATGTCTAGTTTTAAATTTTGATTTTATATTTACTTTATTAGTGTGCAGAGATCAAATGACAACTTTGAGGAGTTGTCCTCTCCTTTCACCCTGGACTCTAGGGACTGAACTCAGGTCTTCACTGGCCCAAGATGTTTGTTTCTGTAAAATGTGTCAAATAGGTTTGTCAGAATTTTTTTTTTTTTTAAGAAGTCACTGCTTGGCATATGAGATCAGTCAGCTACCTAATTCCATTTGGAATTTTATTTGGCTCAATGTTCTCAATCCTGGCTGTAAAAACAGTATTTGGGGCCAGGCTTGGTGGTGCGTGCCTTTAATCCCAGCAGTTGGGAGGCAGAGACAGGCAGATATCTGAGTTCAAGGCCAGCCTGTTCTATACAGTGAGTTCCCAAGCCAGCCAGGGAGATCCTGTCTCAAAAAAGATCCTGCTTTGCAGACATTTTGTTTAATTGTTCTTCTTCTTATACATAAACAGTACTGCTAGCATTTTTAGAAGGAACTAAGGTTAATTAAGCAGCTAGAATCAGAACATAAAAAGGTAAAGAGGTGGCAGGCTAAAGCTCATTAGCAGGACAGCACTGACCTCCACGGGTTGAGGTTTTGTTAAAACCCAACACTAATGCTGGGCCTTGTGACATATGCCTGCAATCTCTGCACTAAGGAGGCTGAGGCAGGAGAATCGTCAATCTGAGGCTAGCTTAGGCTACATATGAAGAACCTGTCCAAAACTAAACCCAAAAAACAACAAAAGCCCTGCTTCAAAAAAAGTTGAAGGCAAGGACCAAGACCTAAGGTCAAACCCTATCATCCACACACATGCAAACGCTAACATCCACACCACCCATACACAGATACTAAGAAACAAACACAACCAAACCAAAACAAACACAAAACCCCCAAACACCACAGACTACTAGGTCTTACCAGAGCCTAAAACTACATCAGGATCTCTCTTGTACAAGATATTTATACACATTTTAATATAGTTTTGTGAAATGCTTCTATAAAGCAAGGATTCATTTAAGAAATGGCACTATTTATACAGATTATAAGACAAACTGAAATTATTTTCCTCTTTAGATAACCTGAAAAGGAATTTTAAAAGTGGCCTAGTCCACTGATGCCTGGAAACTCATTTTCCACACAGCCAGATTTAGGCTTCTCTTGAGATATTCTTGTAAAAGAAATTTAGGTTCTCTGAGTGAATATATTAAACTACATACAGATCCAAAGTAAGTAAAGGCTGTTAGCACCCACATGGTGGCTCACAACTAGCTGTAACTCCAGTCCTAGAAAATACGATGCCCTCTTTTGGTATCCAAGCATGCATGTGGTACATACACACAAAATGAAGACAAAGCACCCATAAACATTCAATTAATTAACTAAAAAAAGAAAAAGTATAATGCACACCTTTTTTTTTTTTTTTTTTGGAAACCAGGGTCTTATGATGTAGCCCTAGCTGGCCTGGAATTTCCTATGTAGACCAGGCTGGCCTTAAACTACAGAGATCCACCTGCCTCTGCCTCCCAACTGCTAGGATTAAAGGCCACTATGCGTAATCTCAAGTAAGTTCTTAGAGCCTTTACACTCACTAATTAGGCTATGCTGGCCAGCCAGCAAGCCTCATGGATCCATCGGTCAATGCCAGTGAGTACTGGGCTTACAAACATGTACCGTCATTACCCATTTTTTTAGTTGGTCAGTTGTTTTTGTTCTCTTTTTCTCCTCCCCGCCTCACCCACAGAGTTTTTCTTTGTAGCCCTGGCTCTCCTGGAACTCTGTAAAGCAGTCTGTACAGAAACTCAAGAGATCTGCCTGCCTCTGCCTTCCAAGTGCTGGGATTACAGTCATGCACCACGACTGCCGAGCCACTACCTGTTTTTTTTATGTGGGTATTGGGAACCAAACTCAGGTTCTCATGCTTCAAGACTTAATCATCTCCCCAGCTCCTCCAGCAGCCTTTTTATTTGAAGCAGTATTTACAGAGTTTCATCTTTATGTATTACTTATCTATCTACCTGTTAGAATTGTGGCCCTAGAAATATCAAAATCAGGGCCCCCTTTCCACCTCCATTTGTTTGCCCTCTTAGGTTCAATGAGACCAGGGAAAGCAGTAAGGAAGTTAAAGCATAAACCTGAGGATACAGTGCTCAACCTGTGGTTGATACGTCAATACAACAAGAGCTATTTCCATTTCTTGGGCAGCTCCATGATATTGTTTGTCTACCTTTAGTCTGAAGAGGCTATCTATACAGCAAAGCAGAATGACGCCACCAAGGTACTGTTCTCCTTCTACAACCAATCAAGCTCAAATCCCATATTCAAAGGAAACACAATAGAGGTGTTCAACTTGTACCAATAAGCTGGAGTCCCCTGCATGGTCTGTGACCAGATTCACAGAGGTCTGACTGTACCTCAGTGGATTATCTGCACCTATCCTGACATGGAAAATCCATAAACGTCACAATCCTCATTAAGCTTTTGAAAAAACACCATTATATACAGAAAAGAACAGGGGCTTTGTTTCTATCATCTCTGAAATCATGTTTCCTACCTAAGGTATGTGCCTTCCAATGTTGCTGGGAAATACATCAACTTGTCAGGCATCTGGACAGTCATCAGAGTATCAGACACCTACACTGTAGTTCCAAGGTTAAGTAAAATCTGCAGGGAGCTGTGCGACCTATCATTTTCCTAGCCTTTCCCCCAAACACCGATGGTTGCATTTGCTATTTCTCCATCTTGTACAACAACGAAACTGGTGGTGCATGTCCACAGACATTCTGGACTTCGGAGCCTTTTATTGTTAGAATCCTGGAAGCTAATTAAATTGGAAGTATGACAAAGGTAGAAGAAGTGAGGAGAAGGGGAAAAAGTTGAGCAGTTCTTTCCAATTGTGACAAAGGTACATTTTTAGATAAAAAGCTCAAATAACTGTCTCATATGGAAAAGGCACAAACCAATAAATATTTAAAAGTTAGAGGGTATTTTTTTAGTGTATGTGAATGATGACGCAGAGTCTCATTTAGCTCAGGTTTGCCTTGAGCTCACTTTGTAGCTGAGGTTGACCTTGAACTCCTGATCCTCCTGCCTGTCATCCCAAGTGATGGGATTACAGGTATGTGCCACCACACCCAACAAGGCAAAAGCTTAAAAGCCTGAAAGAGGGTGACTATTATGAAGATGCTTTAATGATATTCAGGACCAAAGGAAAACTTGTAAGAAGCTAAGAAAAATAATGAACTCTGGTAAGGGCATTAATAATTAAGATTGCCAAATAACATGTTGGCTAAATACCAGAAGTTCTATTTATAAGCTGGCCAACATGATAAACCTATATGCGTGCAGACATACTGCATAGCAATGAACAGAATAGTAATGAACTCTCTGAAGATAATTCTGTCCTTTACAAAGGACATTAATGCTCATCAAGGAAAGCCAACCAAGTTCTCTAGTCTACCAAGAACTAAAAATAACCAAGAGAAACAAAGATGCTTACCAGGCTATCCAGTCCTCCTCCTAAAAGATCCACTGCTCCCATCTGCATGGAGGACACTTGCGGGACATTCACTGGTGGACCTAGGTCAAGGTTTAAAAGATCCCCCAGAAGGTCACCTTGAGAGGGGATGACCTGAGGCTGTTCCAGGTTGGTTGCAGTGGTGGTGCCAACAGGGCTATCACCTGCATCAGTGCTGCAATCAAACACACAGAAGAGGAATGAGAAAAACTGTTTTCATCCATAATTCAACAAAGCAGTGACTGTCATGGGTATAATTACAAAACACTAAAAATGCAATCAAGGGATCAAACAGGGCCAAGGTAGCTCCATTGGTGAAAGTTCTTGCCATCAGGATTAATCCCCAGAATCTACACATGGAAGGAGAGAAATCTCTCCCACAAGCTGTCTTCTGTGAGAGATGTGTGCACATACACACACAGCAAACAAATACATGTTAAAACAACAAACCAAAAAAACCCAAAGGAACCTTTGACAAGACTTGAACATGGGGGAGTGAGGAGAATGGCAGTAAACAAGTATTAAGAAAAGGAGTGAGGCTGCTAATGGGGAGCAGGAGGGAAAAAAGAAATAGAAAACACTTAGGTTTGGTCTGTTTTTGTTTTGCTGCTAAAAACACATTCTACAACCACAGCTTCAAGATGCTTAATTCTGTTATGTGTTAAGAAAAATAACTACAGATGCCCAGCAGTCACTAAAGACAAGTGACTGGTAGTCTGAGCTAGACAAAAAACAACAACAACAACAACAACAAAAAACGTGAACAGAAATTTATACACACAGCTCAGGTAAATAGCCAGCAGAAGTTGTGTTAGTAAGAGCAGGGGATCTAGAACCAGACATCCAAGATCAAGTGTAGGCTTCACTATAGTGTTAACTATAGGTGACAACCTATGACCAAGTTTCTTAGTCAAGGGAATGTAAACAATACCACCCAAGCCAGGCTATCAAAGTGAGGTTCTAAGGAAAACATGATGTTAAGTAGTGGAATCTTGTAGTGTACCAGCAGTGACTGTGGTTGGCCCATAAGTTCCCTAAGTATGAAGTAGCGAATATGAAAAGAAACACTGGAAAAGTTCAGACAGACCTTCTGAATTAACCAAGACTAGTAGTCAGAGAAGAGAAAGAACAGGTGTTATGACTTGAACCAGAAATGTCCCCACAGGCTCACAGTTTGAATGCACAGTCCTTTGACTGTCACACTGTTCTGACATTCATGGATTATTCAAGAGATATGGGGCCTGGGAGGCAGAAGTAGATCACTCGGGCAGGCTTTTGAAAATTATATCTGTTTCCTGTTTAGTTCTGAGAACAAGATTCTGCCTCTCACTCCTGCTGCCATGATTAGGGGTGTCCCTGTCTCCATAACTTCTCTGCTATAGCCGAGAAAACCCTGGAGACCATGGGCCCAAAAAATCCCACCCTCTTGTTTCTGTCACCTATTTGCTATTTAGAATGTTTATTTGGCTCACAGCTGGAAGACTAGCTCATTATGGCAGGGACGGTATGGTGGCAAGAGCAGGAGACAGCTGGTCACACTCTGCCCAAACAGGAGGCATAGAGCAAGGAACAGCTGTACTCAGCCTACGTTCTCCTTT
Organism: Rhynchomys soricoides; assembly: GCA_019843965.1. Lineage (NCBI taxonomy): Eukaryota > Metazoa > Chordata > Mammalia > Rodentia > Muridae > Rhynchomys > Rhynchomys soricoides. The sequence continues at coordinate 94,462 of JADRCH010000329.1, read as the reverse complement.
TTATTCAGTTGGGGACTGTGGCCTGTGTCATAGTATAGCCCACATTTTGGGTGGGCCTTCCCAACTAAATTACCCAATCCAGATAATCTCCACAGAAATGCCCTGACGTTTGTTTCCACAGTTGTTAGAAGTAGACCGTTAGGAGAGAGCTACTGAAAGTTACATTTGCCTCTGGTACTAGCCTGCTCTCCTCTGCTTCATCTGCCACCACATGAACAAGCAGCTGCCTCACTCTCCTACTGCCATGAATAGAGCACTCCTGGTGCTATGTCTTCCCCATTAAAATGGACTGAAATCTCTCTGAAACCCAAGGCCAAATAACATACTGCACAGGGATGGAAGGACAGTTCCTTAATGATGAGATCCCTTCTACTTGCTTCCTCCTTGAAGGTGTTTCTGTCAGAAGTTCTCATATCAAAATTAACTGAAACAACATGGGATTACAGAGATAAAAGAGGATCTATGAAAGATGCCTGAGGAGAAGTATCAATAAAGCCATGTCAAGAAGGGACAAATAAGGGCAGAAGTACAGATGTAAGAAATACATGAACACTTAGGCTAATCTTTGCATGTGAAATTCCACCAACTTACAACATGAGCCATCTAAGAATATGACACAGTATATGCATTTATTAGTACCTCAAAACAGAAGGTAAAAATGCATAATTTTCCTTACTACAATGAAAGAATATTCTAAGATGGTACATTTGGTCAGAGGACAAGATATAGTCCTGTACATTCAAGAGAAATATGGAAGAACAAGACGAAAAGTGAGTATACCCAGAAATTCAATATCCAATGTTTACCATTGTAAAGTCATGTAAAGTAACTGCACAAACGCCATCAAAGAACTCTCAAAGGTTAACTTGTCTTCAATCAGACGGCTCTTTTCCACATCACCTTCATAGAGCAGCTGGTAAATGTTGAGCACAGTAAGCACTTAGGTAGACAGCCCTTCACTCTCTGCCAAGTGATTCTGAAGGGCCCAGCGATGCCACCTTTGAACCTCTGCTAGAGGCAGGATCAAGCTTTCAAGGGTTGCCTAATATCATGTCACAAGTACAGCACTTACTAACTTTTGTTGCAGAAGAATTAGGGATGGACTGTATAGACATGTCAATTTCAACACACACACACACACACACACACACACACACACACACACACACACCTTCTAGTTTGGAATGGGTTGAGGTGCTAGGGATTCAACGTAGGGGCCTTACAGGTGCTAGGCAAGCACTCCACCACTGAACTATAATATTCCTAAGTCACCATCCCCATTTATACCAAAGGGTATTTCTCTTGTATCAGTCTTTAAAGACAAAAATAAGTACGAATGGATAAGGGGCTTTGATTAGGACCTATGTATAAAGCCAGACCCCATTGCCCAGGCCTGCCTGCAATCCTAGCTTCATGGGAAGCTTCTAGGCTGCACAATGAGTTCTGGCCATCCTCAAGCACATAAGACCCTGTCTTAGAAAAACAAAAGCAAAAAGAGTTTATTAGTGTTCCTCTTCCCTGATTATAAAATGAGAGGTAGAAAGTTGCATGCTTCCCATGCTCTGCTCCAAATACACTTTCCTTACTGATCTCATTAACCTAATTTGGTGACAACAACACAAACTAGGCATACATAATAGAAATCTATATCTATGTATAGACTCTAGTTGTTTATACATCTCAATCCTGCCAAAGTATTTTGTTAATAGTCTTCCCATAGTCATTTATATAAGAGAAACAGTATCTAATAACATTTCTGTTTATGGGCATGTGCCAACCCATGCAGGACAGAGGACAGCTTGAGATGTTGTTTTTCAGGTGCCATATATTTTTTTTTTTTGAAAGATATTTTTCTTTTAATTATGTGTATCTGTCTGTATTTAAATGTATGATGCATGTGTTCCATATCCAAGGAGAGCAGATGCTGATCATCTGGAGCTGGACTTACAGGTGGTTGTAAGTCATTCAGTGTGGCACTGGGAACTGAACTCTGGTCCTTTGGAAGAGCACCAACAATGCTGAACCACTGTGTGTCTCCAGCACACATTGCCTTGCTTTTTGAGACAGCATCTCTCATGGAGCTCTGTAACTTATTGACTAGTTTGGCTAACCAGTGAGCCCCAACAACTTTCCAGTCTTCCACTCCCCGGTGTTCACTATAGACACTCACTAACTACCAGGCCTAGCTTTGTTTCACTTGCGTTCTGGAGATCAAATTCACTTTACTAACTAAGCTATCTCCTGAGCCCCAGTATCTAACACATTACCAAGGACTTATTCAAACTTTATCAATACAGATAATATTCACCATAATTGTCTACAGTTTTATTGTATTCCTAGACTGGAACTCGGAGAAAGTTTTTCAGAGCAGCAAGACTGGAGGATGCACAGCAAGCTCTTTTCCAGTACAGAGCAGAAGGAAGACAAACTGCCTAAACAGCATGTCACTTCTCGCTGAAGAGACCTCCACCTGCTTACCTCCCATGATGAATTGGCAAGTGTTTGCGATGAATCCCATGACTCCCTTCCACAAAAGCATTTGGAGGTTTATGGTACACAGAGGCCAAAGAACCAATGTGGCAGATGAGCTCATCCAGGAGGGTAGGTTCAATGAGGTCTGTCTCCTCAGAGATCAATGGCTTCTCAGACAACACTACTTCTTTGGCTGTCACAGGGTCAGTTGAAAGAAGACGCCAATAAATATAACCCCGATCTCGAAGGTCAGGATTATCAGAATCCTTAAGAAAAGCAAAGGCAAGGTGATTGAGATGGATCTGTTCTCCACAGAGACACCAAGGTGCCAGACTTACTGTCAAGGTACTATTGTAGTGACTTAAGTAGAATAGCTACTAAAATATTTTACTGAGAATTAATAATAGACTATATAGTTATAATTCTATATGCCTTAATGTTTCAAGGAACTTAAACATATATTAAGATGGACTAATGCTCAGACTCAAATTCCAAAGCAAGAAGAGAAGAAAAAAACCACTTTAATCCAATAATAGTTAAAATAAAATGGCCTCAGGAAATAGAAATAGTATTTTAAATAATTACATTGAGGTACAATAAGCTAGTTCAGCGGGTAAGGCAGTTGCTGATGAGCCTTGTGAGCTGAGTTCAACCTTTGCGACCTATGACAGGAGAGAGAACTGATTCCTCACAAGTTGTCAACTGACTTCTGTAAGCACACTATGACGGGTGTGAAATAAAAATGTGACAGCCTTTAAGCGATATTTTTTATTTTACTTGTACCAATGTTCTACCTGCATATATGTAAGTGCACTATGTAAATGCAGTACCCACAGAGGTTCGAGGAAGGTGTCAAAGCCCCTGGAACTAGAATTACAGATGGCCATAAGCAACTATGTTGGTGCTAGAAATGAATTCAGGTCATTTCCAAGAACAGTAAGGATTCTTAACCACTGAGCCATCTCCCTAGTTCTCATGTGTAAGCCTAAATAAAAAACCAAAATTGCTACATAAGCCATATGTAGAGGCACACACCTCTAACTGCAATACTCAGGATACTGAGGCAGGAGGATTGCATGAATTTGAGGGCAGCCCAGGATATATGCTGAGTAATGAGCCAGATAGGGCTGTATAGCAAGACACCCTCTCTAAATTAATTAACTTACTAATTAATAAAAATAAAAATGACCATGAATATTGGCAGGAATTTTCTTGACACATATTACACCTTACATCTGTTTTCCTCATACATTAAAATTTAAAAAATTTTTACTTATGAGTATGTGTCTATAAGTGTACAGAGCCCATGGAAATCAGATGGTTGTATCAGATTCCCCAGAACTGGAGTTACAAACATTATGAGCCCCGTGCAGGTACTAAGAATTGAACCTAGATCCTTTACAAGAACAGCAACTGCTCTTAAAACACTGAGCCATCTCTCTAGCCCATAACTTCCTTCTTGATTCAAATACCTATATGCATCTCCCATGGACACATGCACATCCCAAGTCCCAGAAATAGAAAGAGACTGCATACAGTGCCTGACTCAAGAGTTCATAAAGGTACAACAAATCAAAACAATAACAGCAAGCCCAAAAGACCCAACACTAAAGCATTAACGAACATATAACCACGACTGGCAGGCTATGTGTGATCCAGTCTCTTCCTGATCTCCACGTCCTACTCCCAGTAACCATGAATGGCAGGCTGTGTGTGTCCGATGAGCACACACGCTCTTGGCATAGGGACCACTTTCATATTATACACACTGCTCCATAAGCTACTTTCATACATATTCAAACACATAATAAAAGTTAAAATTCTAAAATATTTCCAAGAGCACTTATAAGTGAATTTTTAAGAAGTAATTAGTAATAGGAAAATGACAGCTTAGAACTGGCAAAGTAATATAGAAGGGGTTGAAATTTTCATAATATTCCATTAGAAATAGAAGAAACAGAAAAATGGCTAATCCATGAATCAGATTCCATGTGTAGATAGATACACACCTTAACTGACAATTGTGTTAAAGTCAGCCTGTTCTCAAATTCATTTAAAGACATTACTAAATTGGATGGACTCATCATCTTATTAGTTACACTATAAATAAAAAATTATTTTGATTTTTACAGGTCTGAATAGTGTCATGATTTTTTTTCCAGTGCTAAAAATTGAATATAGGGCCTTGTGCATTCTAGGCAAGTGTTATATGACTGAGCTTATTTCCCAGCACTTCAACATCTTTTTTTAAAATTTATTTTGAGATACAGTCTCACTAAACTTCCCAGGTAAACCTTGAACTTTTCCCCCTCCTGACTTAGTCTCCCTAGCATTTGAGATTTCAGGCCTGTGCTATCAGGTCTGGTTGTGACCTGTTATGTAAGATCAATGGCCACATTCCCAAGTTAGCATCCATTTGAACTTTTTTCTTCTGACCAGAAATGTTAGTTATGTGATGGTTAGAGTTTACTGTTAACTTGACAGCATACAGAATTACCTGGGGGAGAGGGCTCTGGGTACGCTGGGATGGGAGGTGTAGGAGGGTTATGTCCATTATGATAACTGATACACATAAGAGACCCATTTTAACTACTGGTGGGAGATCCTGGTGATATAGCTGGAGAGAGGAACCTGAGCAGCACACATGCAAGCTTAGTTCTTTGTTCTCAACTGCAGATACAATGTGACCAGCTCCCCTACGCTCCTGTTCCTATGCCTTCCAGTCATGTTGAACTAGAGTGTGAACTGTGAGCCAGAATAAAACCTCTCTTCTTGAAGTCGCTTGTCAGAGTATTTATCACAGTGACAGGAAAATAAGCATCATATCATTCAACTATCAAAATATTTAAGGAAACAGCATAAGGATTTTAAAGTGATCTCTATGAGAAAGGCACCACTCTGAAAGGCAGATCAAGCACATAGCACTTCATATGAAAGCTGAAGTCACCCACAGATATGAGATGAGATTCAGTGTTATTTTCACATATGTAGGTTTTTCTCTCACATATTTTCACATATTAACAATATATAATCTAAATCAATTTTTCAAAATTATCACAAAAGCTGGGGTCAGCCAGTATAAATTATTTTAAAATTTCTTTTATGTGTCTATGTGTCTTCATGGGTGTATGTATATGTACCACATGTATACAGGAGCCTGCACAGATCAAGAAGAGGTGTGGGAGCCTATAGAACTGGGGGTATGGTTGGTTGTGGATCACCATGTGGGTGCTAAGAACCAAAACTGGGTTCTTTGTGACAACAACAAATTCTCTTAACTGCTGAGGCATTTTCTCCAGCCTCAGGCAGCTGAGCTAAATTAGCCAAATACAATTCAGCAGAATCTGTTAAGAGGCATCATTTTAGTACCCTCAGAACTAAACCCTGTCCCAAATGAACCTTCTTGGGAAGTGTCCTGGCTAGTTTTATTTCAACTTGACACAAACTAGAGTCATCTGAGAGAGAAACTCAATTGAGAAAATGCCTCCACAAGACCAGACTGTAGGCAAGGGTTTTCTTAATTACTGATTGGTGGGGAAAGGCCCGGCCAATTATGAAAAAGGCCAACTCTCTGGGTCAGTGGCCCTGGGCTCTATAAGAAGGAGGGCTGAGCAAGCCACAAGGAGCAAGTCTATGAGCAGCACTACTACTCCATCCATGCCTCTGCATCAGCTCCTGCCTCTCGCTTGGTTCCGCTGAAGTTGAGTTCTAGTGTTGGCTTCCCTCAATGGACTATGGTTCAGGATATGCAACCAAGAAAGCCTTTCCTCCCCACCTTGTTCTTCACTGTGGAGTTCACCATAGCAACAGCAGCCTTGAATGAGACAAGACATACCATCAAGTCTTACCACTGGGAGCACCACAAATCAGCCTTCCAGATACTCTCAGATCTCTCACCTGTGTGGCCAAGCTCAAGACCTGTTGGACCAGCTCCTGTGTTTCTGATGGCTTCTTGAGAAACAGCTTCACTATGGCGGTAAGCAGCGTGAGCTGCACCTAAAAAACAAAATTCAGCATCATCTCTAATTTATATTTCCTCAACTACAAATCACTGATACTAGTTACAAGATGAAAGGTTAAAGCTCAGCCAGTGTAACAAAGAAAGAGTAGCCAAAAGCAGTCTCTGGAGTACAAAGCAATCACTGACCATGCACTAGCCTCCTATTTTCCAGTTGCATTTTTTTGTATCAAAAATGGCTTGTTTCTGGGCCAGATTTTCAACTGTTCTTTTTAATTTAAAAAAAAAAAAAAAAAAAAAAAGATGATGACGACGACATTGACGATGTGGTGTCTGGATGCATGATGTGTCTCAGTGCACACATAGAGGTCAAGGTGGAGTCAGTTCTCTCCTACCACCTTTACACGAGTTACAGGTTGCCAGGCTTGTCCTCTGAGCCAGCCTTTAAATGTATTTTTTTAAAGTACATACATAAAGTAGTAAGGCTGGCTCTTAATCAAACTGTGTATTATTTACTTTGTCCAAAGCTTACAAGTTTGAAGGACTCATGAAATTATTTGTCATACTGGGATAAGAGCCAAAACAGAATTGTGTCAGATTAGAGCCAATTAGAGGGAGCCTGCTGTGCCACTATTAATATTAAGCCTATTAAATTACTATAATGGATTGCATATACAAACTTCTATTTGCTATGAGCACAAATGCCAGGGAGAAGGGCTTAATGATCTGACTGTCTCTCTGGGCCTTGGACTCTAATTTTAGTAGGAGAGAGGAACAGATGGGGAGAAATCTAATCATCTATGGAGAATCTTTTCAAACCTCGCTATGTTCTACTGTAATGAGCAACAGCAAATACCAAGGACAATATGTAATCATCCTTAAGTGACAGAAAATAAAAACCTGATTACTACTGGCCATCACTGCAGGGAAGCTGGCTCACTTCTGGAGCAGCATCTGCAGCAGGTAAGAACTGGCTATGTAGGTGCTTCTCACTCCCTGGGAGCGCAGGCTCACCACCCTGTGTTTCAACAGCCCCCAAATGTTCCAATGCCCATTACGGTCTAAGACCACTGCTCTAAGCTCTGCAGCTCTGTTTTCCAGAAAACAGTACTGACCAAAAGGATCATCCCTTTTGAGAAGTCGAACAAGGCAAACAAACATACACAAAAAAACTAGCTAACATTTTTTTACCTTCTTGGTTCTCGTCTGAAGAGATCTAGAACACAAGGTGGAAGAGACTGACTTACCTGAGTGCTTTCATCATGAAATCCCTCCAGGAAGCTCTCTAGTAATTCATCTGCATTATCAATTCTTTCAGCATATTCTCCTACAATCCAAATCATAGCTGCTCGGGCATCGGGTTCATCCAGGGAGTCCAAGTTCTCACAGAGCGTGGCAATTATACTTTCATACCTGTTAGAACAAACGGACTCCAGTTACTAAGGCAGAAACTAAGAACTGTATTTAACAGTAGAAGCTAAAGTAAAAAAACACATACAAGGGGCTCTAAGCCACAAAGGATTTTAGTCAACAGAATGTAGTCAGTCAAAAATGTATGGCTTAAATTTTTCTTCAAATATGTTTTAAAATATTTTTATTTACAATTTTATAATTTTGCTTATATGAGTATTAGCTTGCATGTATGTCTGTGTATCACATGAAGGCCTGGTACCTACAGAGGTCAGAAGAAGACACTGGATCCCATGGGAGTGGAGTTACAGATGACTGTGAACCACTGTTCTTCAATTACGGTTTGTTGTGTTTTGTTTGTTTACTCATTTTGTTTTTGAGACTAGGATTCTCTATGTAGCCCCTGCTGTCCTATAATTCACTCTGTAGATCAGGCTGGCCTTGAACTCACAGAGATATGAGTCTCTGCCTCCTAAGTGCTGGTACTAAAGGTGTGTGCCACCCAAACCAGCTTAGTTATATTTTAGTAACTAAGCTTTAAACTTCTATAAGAGTTCATGAGACAGACTTTCACAACGGAAAAGAAATTAACCTATGATATAAGAAAATACTATTATCTTGTGCCTAAAATCAATCTTTCTTATAACTACATGTTCACCATGCTGAATCCATGTTCTTCACTAATATAATTTAAAATTTTGTTTTTTATTACTGAAGACTGAACCTAGGATCTAGCACATCCTAGGCAAACTCTTTCCTTCCCAATGAGTGGTATCCTCAGCCTACTGCTTTCTTCTTGTTTTAAAACAGGGCCTTGCTAGGTTGCAAACTAGTACTTGTACTTGTCCTGCTTTGGCCTCCTGAATAGCTGAGATTATAGGCCTATGTCACCAGATCCAGCTGGCTAATGTGATTTTAAACATTAGACTGAATCAGAATAAATTAATGAGGATAACTAGTATACCAGGCCAAGTATCTGCCCTATTCCTACGTATTAAACCAGGCTTTTGACTATTTTCTTGAAATTAAACTGTCATAACCCCTTATTTACACAAGTTTTACACATTTCTCTATTATCTTTCTTTTTTCTTAACCTATAACAAAACAGTTTAGAAACATGATCCTTCACTTTTGGGGGGAGTTAAGTAAAAGGTGGTGGCCCTCTTTCTAAAAATAATACTTCTCAAAACAAAACAAAAAATCTCACAACAAAAACTCAAATCCTGCACGAATTCTGGACTGTGTGTTTTAGAATCAAAGTATTTTTGTTTTACAAACTAAGAGGCCCTAATCTGGAAACTTTGTGATGTGAAACCATCCTTGTGGGAGCAGTTACAGCACTTCAGCAGAGGCCTGAGGGAGTCACTTCCTGATACATTCTGCTGTTTCCCAGAAGGTAGTGGGCAAGTAAACAGTGTGGCTGTTGCTGCCCTGCTTTTTTTTTTTTTTTAAAGATGAGTGGCCTCGTGATTCACCTATCATATTAAGACCATTCTGAGAGGATAAAGTACATAATCATTTGTCTGGCATAAAGCGAGCGTATCCAGACAACTAGGAATAAATAGGTTTCCTGTTTAATGGCAACTTTGACAACAAACAATCTTACATGTCTGATTTAGTCTACACCCACAGGCAGTAGATACTTAAGCTGAGCCTCATTTCTACAAAAATAATAAAGCAGCTGCATATGGTGGCTCATGCCTGTAATTCCAGTACATGAGACCAACTTGAAACTCCATTCCATCTCTAAACGAGAAGTTTAGTGTGTTTGCTACCCACTTATGTATCTCTGACTTTTCATTAAAAAGATCTACTATGACCAGTTATATTAAGAATAATGATTCTTACTGAGTCGATTTCAAAATGTCTAACTTGTATGTTTCCCAAATGATCCGAGAAAGAAGGTTACAAGAACTGTGACATACTTGTTGGGGTATTTTCGGAAGATGTCCCTGATGACAACAATTGCCTCTTGGACCACATAATTTACTTTGGTCTGGATTAGATCAAGCAGTGTGCTTACACAGCGTTCTGCTGATTGCTAGGAAGAGAAACATCAAAACTTAAGTCAATCCAATAACACTACCTCAACACAAAAAAGAAAAAATAAAGAAACATTCGAAAACACTGACTAAGTCAGGCAGGCACTGAATCTGCTAAAGCTACGAGAGGCTAAATTATACAATGTATACCAACATTAAAATTTCTAGGAATATATCAGATTTTATTCATTAGAAAACATACTGAAAAAGGTTTTGGGTTTGGTTTTGTGTTTTGCTAGGAGCAAACCTAGGGCATCCTAGGCTAGTCAAGAGTTCTACCACTGAGTGATAGCTCTATCTTCCAAGTAATTCTGTTAAAATGATAAAACATGAACCTGGACAACTGGAAAAACAGAAAAAAAAAAAAAAAAAAGCCAGGGAAGGTATGAGGAAAGAAAGGTAATTAAAGATCACATTACAATTGGGGATCCCTATTGGAATTCTTATGTGAACAGAGACTGAATAGGGTGTTTTGGTGTTTCTTTACTGGTCTCTCCCTCCCATCCCTCCCATCTGACCCCCACCCCTCCCTCTCTTTCCTCTTTCTCTGTGGGGTGTGTGTGTGTGTGTGTGTGTGTGTGTGTGTGTGTGTGTGTGTGTGAGAGAGATGTGGGTGCTGAAATCTGAGTTCCGGTTCTCATGACAGATCTGCAAACACTCTTAACCACTGAGCCATCTCTCTGGACTCCTTCACAGTGTGTTTTTAAACCTCCTATAAATTTTGTATGAACTTACAAATATAAAGTTTTCTTTCAGTTATCTATGGCTCAAAATATCCTAGAAGAGTTTGTTTATTGGTTTTTTGAGACAGGGTTTTTCTGTGTCGTCCTGGCTGTCCTAGACTCTCTCTGTAGACCAGGCTGGCCTCAAACTCAGAGATCTGCCTACCTCTGCCTCTCAAGTGCTAGATTAAAGGCATATGCCACCACATCTGGCTTCTATTCATCTTTTATTAATTGAATATATAATACAAACTGATAAAAATAGATTTCTTGACACTGGTTTTTGTTTGTTTGTTTGTTTTTAAAAAAAGGACAAGATTGTGAGAAAAGTCCCCAAAATTCAATGACAAGTCTGAACAATTATCCCTCTGAACTATTACAGGTCATTAAATCATGTGCCTCTTGTCAGGATTCGAAAGGAAGCACACAACATCATCTAAAACTTTTGACTCTTATAAGCCTCTAGATTTAGTTATCTAAAGGGGATGGAGGTGTGAGAGAAGTAGAATCACTAAGATGCAAGTCCAATCTAGACTCTGGGAAAGTCTATAAGTCTAAAAAGCAGTCAATAAGTGGTATTGTATTAGGGCCAGCCAGATGGATCATTGGATAAAGGCACTGACCACCAGGCCTTATGACCTGAGATTGATTCCCAGGAGCCTCATGGTGGAAGGAGAGAATCAATTCCTACAAACTGACCTTTGACCTCCACTTTGTCTCATGCTGCCTTCTCAAATAATAAATATAAAAATTTTTAAAGTAAATAGATAGCATCAAAAAAGTTAAAATCAAAACAAAATACAACACCTAAGGACACATATTAACCAAAAGCAATGTGTAAAAAGTAAAACAAAATGAAAGCCAGGCATAGCGGCTCATGCCTGGAATCCTACATTTGGGAGACTGAGGCCAAGGGAATGTGAGTTTGGGGCTAGCCTGGGCTACAAAAACCAGCAAGCACCCCAAAATGCTTGGGGAAAAGAGGGTAAGTTCAAAAGATAAGAATCTGTAACTAAGAAATCAATAAATAATAACAAAATTATCTATAGGTATGGAAGTATCAAAAGAAAAATCAAATACAAAATAGTTAAAAGTTATTTTGGGGAAGTGGGCCTAGGTAAAGAAGGTAAAAGACCACGGACAGTGATGTTTTGTTAAAAATTCTTTAATCTGAGACTGAGAAGGCATAGGGATTAAGAACAATGGCTACTCTTCCAAAGGATCTGGATTAGAGTCCTAGCACCCACATGGTGGTTCATAATCTACCATCTAAATTCTAGTTCCAGGGGTACGAAACCCCCTTCTGGCCTACACAGGTAGATGGCACACACAAGGTGCAGACATAATGCAGACAAAACACCCATTTACATTAAATTAATTTTTAAAAAGTATTTTACTCATTAAGTATATGCTTTATTATTTTGACAAACCTCAATGTAGACACACTATAAAGTAATGAACACTCAAAATCCCATACGTGTTATCTCATCTCTCTGGAGCCTTACCTCCACTTTGATGGCACACCGTCCAATGGCCCTCACAGCTTTGCGAACAAAGTCCACATCAACCTCAGTGGCATATTCCTTCAGCTCTGCCAGAACCTGTCAAATATCCAAGAAGTGGATAACCTTTAAAGAGTTTCAACAGCAATTACATACATGGCCTTCTGAATGTCAGATCTTAAACTCTAAGCCAGCACAAACGTAGGACAGCTTAAGGTCTGACCTGAGCAATGTTGGCTTGGGATGCAAGACGAATCATGATGTCTAACTTCTCTAGTTTAACATAGATAGGATCATTGTACTTCACAAAGAAGACCTTGATTTCCTGCTTCAAGATTTCAGGCCTGTGAGACACAGAACACAAGAAAGGAAGGTGACAGAATGTTACTGGCATATCCTCCTCAGCCTGTATTAAAATCTAGTCAGTCTTTCTGCCTGCCCTCTTCAGGGGGAAAAATCTTCACAAGTGCCCTAAGCCTCTACTGTGCCTCACTCCCACCCCCACTGTAGCAGTCACCCTACTATATAACATTTTCGTTTCCACAAAGTAAAGCCAGGGGTGTCAAGCTCAGCACTTAGCACATTCTAGACGAGCGTTCTGCCATGGGCTACACTCTCAGCCCATCTATTCTTATCAACTCCATTTGGCATCTGATTTGCATCCCTTAAATATGAGGATATGTGTTACCACAGAGAACAGATGAGGAAGAACAACCCAGTTCTCAACTACAGCTTTCCATGGGGTGCAGCACATCCAAAAGAAGTACCAACAAAAGCAAGCTGGCTGGAAGCAGTGTTGCACACCTTTAATCCCAGCACTCGGGAGGTAGGGGTGGGCGGATCTCTGAGGGATGGAGGTCGGCCTAGTCTACATAGTGAGAGTCTGTTTCAAAAAACAAAAATCAAACGAGGGAAAACAAAACAGCCCTGAACTGCACTTTTTTTCTATGAAAAGAATGGTAATAGCTGTAAGCAGCTATTACTGGGCAGGTTGTGCTTCTATATAACATTTCACTTCCACACAGTAAAGAATAAAAGAGCACCAGTCTATGGAGCATTTATATGAAGCTTAATTTCAAGATCACAAACATTTTAAAATCACCAAATCACTATTTCCCACCTTTTCTGAACAATTAGGTTGATGTTCCTCAGGGCAACATACTGCACTTCTGGCTCCCCAGAGAGCAAAGTGACAAGTGGAGGCGCTAACTTCTTTAGCAGCATATTGTAGTAGTCAGAGTCCTTGGGTAACAATTCTAGAAACTTCATTAGGACTTTTACCGCAGAAAGCACCACTGCAGAGTTGGCGTGGGATAGCCGAGGCGTTACTCGCTCACAGATGCTGAGGGCAGAAAAGGAAAATTAGTATCCAGGATTATGGTACCTTTGCTTGATTCATTCCATCAAGTAGTGCTTCAGAGTTCCACGGCCCAGGTAGTAATAAACCAAAGATTCAGTTAGAAAAGTCAAAGCTCCATGCTTAGGTCAAAATGGGATCCAACACCGCAGCAAACTACAGGCAGAGCAGGGGCCTCAGCCGACTCTAGACGCCAGCAGCAGGGAGATACAAACCAGAAGGAGACTAGCAATCCCCAATACCTGCACTCACACCGGTTTCCTTCTTGTTTTTAGTCCGCAGTCTCCCACATCACATTAGTGCTCCCTGCCCCACAGCTCATCTCTACGCAACCGATAGAAGGTCAAACCAAGCATCCTAACAATCATGGCACAGGCGTCAACCACCTGGGACTCGGGAGGAAATGGATGGCAGAAAAAAATACACAACTTCTTGCTTTCAGGCTAGTAAAAAAGACTCAGAAACAGATGAGGGTTTGGTTTTCTTTAGTTTGGTTTTTTATATCAACATTATTGCAATGTTGCCCCAATTCTTCTTCGTCTAGCCCCTACTACTTAAGCTTAGACTCTTGTTCACACATGCAGTGTTTTTGGAAATCAACCTAGCTTTGCTAGCTCATGGGCAATATCCTGAGTGACTGTAAGGATACAAAATAAGTGGCTGCTTACTCCCTTCCTATGGCCACGTGGCTGAATCCTGACTTCCTCCAGGCCTTTAAAACAAGGTTCACACTCTTACAGAGATCTGATTGTTGTTTTTTTAAAAAGTATAATTTCAAAAACTAAAATGAAATCTTGCCAGATGTGGTGTGCACAGCTCCATTTCCAGCTCAGGGGAAGCAGTGGCAGATGGATCTCTGAGGTGGAGGCCATGAAATACATATGGTTAGTTTGAGGCCAGCCAGGGCTACATAGTAAGATCCTGTCTCAACAAACAAATAAACAAACTAACAAACAAAAATCAAATACAGAGGTGGGAGAGGATCACAAGCTTTGGGCCAGCACATGCTACACAGCACAGACCCTGATTCAAAATAAACAAAAGCTATGGGGGTAGAGGGCATTCCCTTTATAATCTTACTCTAAAATATCTGACATTTCTTTGAGCCTTACATTATCTGTTAGCAGTAACGAAGCATGAGCTATTATATATTTTACTGACTATCCTTATTGTACATAACCCTACTCCCACTCTTCAGAATAAATGATGCAGAAAGACCATGATTTTTGTCTGTTCACTCCCAACCTAGAACAGATCCTAGGACATAGAATGGACTTAAGAAATATTTGCTGAATTAATTATTAATTCAGTGAGTCAGTACGTGTAATATCAATGGCCAACAGAAAACAAAATTCTTGGTAAAAGTTCTCTCCAGAATATAAATATACTTTCAATGATGCAAAGAAACTACCAGCAGCATTAGTTAAGTCCAGAAGGAATTACTTCCCAGACAAGTGAAGAGAACTTACATTCTAGTAGCTTGGAAATCAGCTTCAGCCAGGCAAGGAAGGTTCTTATCTACCATAATTAAAATATGTCAGCTTTAATGAAGAGCCAGCAATTCTTCAGAAGTACTTTGCCTAGTACAGTGCTTTTAAATACAACATGCTCAATTTAAAAATTGGTGGGAGCTCCAACTTTGTAAAGTAAAATGTACTTATGTATATATGTGTTAATGACACTCAATAATAAAGTTCTCACAGTCAAAGAAAATTTGCAACATGTAAGTGGTAAAGGGCTTAGCAGATCAATCAAGACATGTTCTCAAAAGTGTTAAATGTAGTCTAACATGACTTCTATATACAATAGCAAGATGCATATATGTTGCTGACTTTACTATACGTATCATAGTAGTAAATTCTAAGTATTGTTCAGATCAATAATTAGTATGATGAATCTAACAGAATAGACAGTGTGTTAGTACAAGAACACACATTCATAATTTTTGTTTCCCAAATGACTGGGACCTGGGAGACAGATGACAACATGAGGGAGGTTTTAGCAGAAGTATTCGTAGAAACAATTCAAGTATTTTTTGTGTAGTATAGCAGTTACAGTGTTCCTAAGTCCAGTGAGAATATGTTAGGGATAGCAATGTTCCCCCTGCCTTCCTCAATCTGATAGCCTCTCATAATAAGAGCAGACATTAGACATTATTCAGTCAGGCAAGACCATTAGCTGATACCCACATAGACAGACTGACCTCTGAGCTTCCCGGTCATCTTTAGGGTTGTAATTAGACAGGCAGTCCAGGATGAAAATCTGGCCCCATTCAGTGCACTCATTCAGGGCTGTGAGCAGCTTATTGATATTCTGAGGGTTCAGATCAAGTAAGTTGCTGTTTGGGTGAGACTCACTGATCTCAGACAATGCTGCTACAGCATTGGCCACCACCTGGGAAAGAAACAGAGAATGACTTTGAGTTTTGGTGAAAACACCAAACTCTGACACACAAACAACCTTGGTAGGATCACTTCACAGATCTCAAGTTACTCCTAAGTATTTTAGCCAATTAGACAGAAATAGATAGGCTGCTTTCAAAACAGGTACTAAGCCAACAATGACAGCACATACAGCTTCCAAGTAGTCAAGCACTCCAGAATTTAAAGTAATTCATATATTAGCAGAGTCACGATAATTCAAAACTTAAGCATTCACCACTGCCATGTCACTAAAATCAAGACACATCAACAGTTATATAAAAAAATGAAGCTAAGTTGGGTGTTAGCTCATACCTCTAATCCCAGGTCCTTTCAAGTTTGGGGCTATCACGGACTAGCTACAAAGTAAGCTCCAGGCCAGCCTGGACTATAGAATGAGACCTCACAAAAAGCCAAAAACATTAAAAAGTAAAATCTCAATAAATATTTGCATTATGTAACAGAGAAAAATCTAGGCTAAATTATACATGTATGTGACAACAGGGAGGTGAAACTCAACTATTCAATATTATTGCACAGCTTAGAGTAAGGTAAATGGACTTGAAACCAGGTATCATTAGTACACAATGCTAGGGGAACACATAATCTTTGTACCATGCAGTTTGCTCATCTGAAAAACCAGGGAAAATTTTATTTACATCATAGATTAACTTTAGCTTGAGAGTCCAATAATGTTATGCATTAAGAAATCTATTTTGGGGGGCGAGGGGAGCTAGATGGCTCAGTAGTTAAGAACACTGGCTGCTCTTCCAGAGAACTTTGGTTCAGGTTCATTTCCCAACACCCACATGGCAGCTCACAACTGTCTGTAACTCTAGTTCTGGGTGACCTGACACCCTCACATAAATACACACAAAATAAAATTAATTATTTAAAAAAAAAAAAAAACCAAAAAGAAATGTTTACAGGGCTAGAGAGATGGCTCAGCGGTTAAGAGTACTGGTTGCTCTTCCAGAGGACACTGGTTCAATTCCCAGGACCCACATGGCAGCCCACAATTATCTGTAACTTCAGTTGCAGGGGGCCTGACACCCTCATACAAACATACATCCAGGCAAAATACCAATGCACATAAAATATATTAAATCACTAAAAAAAGAAAAAATATTTTTAAAAATTTCCATGCTAGGTATGATGGTGGCATATGCCTTTAATCCCAGTAATTGACAGGCAGAGGCTGGCGTCTTGAGTTTGAGGCCAGGGCAGTCAGGGCTACAGAGTAACCTTGTCTCAAAAACTCAAAATCATAAAGTCTACACAAATATAAGGTAGTAATATTACTATAATTCATAAAGTAAAAACTGTACTTTCTTTGCATTTAAATCTCTCAAACTGGAGTGCATTTATAATCAGTCATGACATATTTTTCTGGGCACACATGCTTTGGCTGTATGTACATCTGAGCACCATGTGCCCTTGAAGGCCAGAGAAAGTATTGAGTCCCCTGAAAGTGTGGTTGATAAGAACTAAACTTGTGTCCTCTAGAAGAACAACAACTGCTCTTAACAGTCAAGCCACTTCTCCAGCCCCCCATAACCCTCACTTTAGTGGAGGATGCTTTCATAAGGGTACAGAAACTAATCATATATTATATATAGTCATATATATTATAGTTAATGAAATTCTACATTCATTAAAATATGGTTTTCAAATACATCCTTTCTTTGAGTTAGTAAGGGAAAGAACTGCTACCCTAGATGAGAAAGTACACTTGTACCTTGATCCACTGATATGGGAATTGTGCAGCTACAAAACAAGATCAATATTTTAAATCAAAATTACAGACTATTTTTAATAAAACTGACAACATTTAAGGTTATTTTAAAATTTCAAACACATAACACAATATAAACACACACAACATAAACAAACACAATAAGGAAAATACTACCCTATGGCTGTGTATAGGTATGTTTTAAAATGTATTTTACAGCAAAGATCAGATGTTAAGATTAGCATGATAAGGTCGACTATAAATATTTTATAAACTAAATGACAGGTATCAAGAAGCAAGCTTCAACGATTTTATATACTTTTAAAAAAATCCTTCAGGAATCTTAATTCCTATTTCATTCCTACTAAATAAAGTCCCCTGACATAAGCTTGAGAAACTGACTTTTACAGATAAGTTAGCAAGAGAAAAACAGAATGGCTATAACCCAAATATCAGGGGTTTTGGTTTTTTTTGTTTGTTTGTTTTTGTTTTTTGAGACAGGGTTTCTCTGTGTAGCCCTGGCTGTCCTGGAACTCACTCCATATATCAGGCTGGCCTCGAACTCAGAAATCTGCCTGCCTCTGCCTCCCAAGTGCTGGGATTAAAGGTGTGCACCTCCACTGCCCAGCCCCAAATATCAGTTTTATTGACCACATTGCCAAGGTCATTGCAGAGTATACTAATCATGAGAGTAAACACAGAAAGCAAGTATCTAAGAGACAGTGACTTAATACACAATATAATTTAGAAATACCCATCATTATGTGAAGATAAGGATGATACAAACAGAATTCCCTTGAGCTATAATTTGGTGATCAGAACAAAAAAGTCCCAGATGAAAAGAATCAGACTTATTTAGTAGATATTATTAGATACTATGTTGCCACAAAACAAATCAGACCTACTATATCATCTGGGACAACACACACGAGCTTCTTCTCAGATGCTTTTGCTCACTCCATAATCATACATGAGATTCAGTAACACTAGAATGCATAAAGAATGAAACAATGCCTGTGACCCCAGCATGGGAGGTGGCGGCAGATGGATCAGTGGTTCAAAGTCATCTTCAGTCATGTAAGAAGTTTGAGGCTGGTCTGGGGTACATGAGACCATCTGAAAACAAACAGCAGCAGCAGCCCCCAAACGAAAACAGTAATCATCTCCAGACACTTCATATGCAGGGGAAACATTTTATTTCCCTTGAATAACATGCTTGATTAACCTTATTTTAGAATAAAAAAAAAAAATCAAAATGTCATGTATCGACTGCTTATTTTGATTGCTCTGCCAACGCATCCAATCTTGGTTATTCATCTCAAACAAACCTCCTACCATAATAACCATTTCTGTTAATGTCCCCCCCCCCCCCGGTCCTCTATGCGTGTGTGTGTGTGTGTGTGTGTGTGTGTGTGTGTGTGTGTGTTTTGTTTAAAGTTAAATACAAGGTTTGGTAATAGAAAATGTAGAAAAGATGAGCACTGAAGGAACTAGAGACACGGAAGGAACAGAAGGATACCAAACACACTGAGGAATTAGAATCCCCCTGTTACCATTAAGGCGATTAGAAATGAAAGCAAGTGTGTAATGCAGCTAATGAAGCATAAGCTCTGATGCTTAACTAGACAATGTAATTATTATCATATTAAAACAAGAAAGCAAATACTAAAGAGTCAGTCTAATAAAAACATACAGAAAGATCATCAAATCAGAGGACCGTGTTGAACAAAGCCTGAGGGAGGAAGGCGTCATCGGTCAAATCACCAACCAAGTGACAGGGCAGATGAGCCATTCACTCTCCCACCCTGCAGCAGACTTCCTGGCCTCTAAAGCTCCCCAAGGTTGCTTCTACCCCTCCGATGTCATCTTCCAATCTGTATTTCTTTGAAATTTTATACAATGGTGCCTGTTTTCGAAAATAAAATTTAAAAATAAAGTGTAAGTTAAGAGTTCCCTTCTTCTCCAAGAACCTTCTCCAAAGAACAATTACGACATCACTGTGGCCTTAGAGACAAGGCCCCCAAGAGCAAGCTCAGTCCTGGCAGCAAACATCCTAGCATCCCAACAGTGATCAAAGGCGCTCCCTTACCCATTGTCACTGTGCATCGGAACTGTTAAGACGAGTCTATTACTTCCTCCCTAGGAAATTATCCTTTATCTTAGGAACACTACTATAATCTCAGAAAAATAAAGAGCATACAAGAAAAAAATCTTAAGGAAGTTTTTTCTAAAAGTAAATTTATAGCCAAGAGTGGTAGTACACACCTGTAATCCCAGCATTCGTGTTGTAAGGGCAGAAAAACCAGAAATTCAAAAATGGCCTTAAGGAGCCCCTGTCTCAAAAAACCAGAGTAGGAGAGTAAATTTATAAACTGGGAAACTGAGCTTTCTTGATATACCAACTGATTTATAAAATATTGGCATCCAGGGCTGGAGCAGTTAATGGGCTGCTCTTCCAGAGAACCTGGGTTAGATTCCCAGCACTCACATGGGTGCTCACAATCACACCTTCTTTTGGCTTACACCCACACACACACTCGGGAAGGGATCGCACATGAAAGCAAAGGCAGGCAGATCGCTGTGAGCTCAAAGCCAGCCTGGTCTACAGAGTAAGTTCTAGGACAGTCAAGGCTATACAAAGAAATCCTGTCTTAAAAAACAACAACAACAACAACAACAACAAAAAAAAAAACAAAAAAAAACCCAAATCAAACCAAAATGGTCTCTCTATGTAGCTGTGGCTGTCCTGGAACTGTCTATACAGATGAAAGTGGTCTCAAACTCATTGAAATCCACCTATCTCTGCTTCCCAAGTGCTTGGATTAAAGATGCACATCAACTAGGCCTGGCCTAACTTTTTTTTTTTTGATACTTTATTTACATTTTGAAAGTCTCCTCTTTGGAAATCTCCTATCCCTTCCACCCCCTGCCTCTATGAGGGTATTCCTCTACCCACCCACCCACCCACTCCCATCTTCCCTCCTTGCCATTCCCCTATATTGGGGCATCTAACACCCTCAGGCCCAAGGACCTCTCCTCCCACTGATGGCCAACAAGGCCCTCCTTCGCCACATATGCAGCCAGCACCATGGGTCCCTCCATGTGTATTCTTTGGTTGGTGGTCCAGTCTCTGGGAGCCTGGCCTAACGTTTTATATAAAAAATTTGTTTTATTTTTAAGTGTGTGTATGTGTGTGTGTGTGTGTGTGTGTGTGTGTGTGTATTTGTGTGTGTGTGCATGCGCACTGGGTGGGGGGGGGCTCAGAGGCAAGAAAGGGGTGTGGGAGTCCCTGAGCTGAAATTACAAGCAGTTATGATGTAGATACTGCTGACCTTGAAAGAGCAGTGCACACTCTTAACACTGAGCGTCCTCTACCCTGTATCCTACCATCTCTTAAAGGCAGGATCTCTCAGTTTCAGAAGAGGAAACAGTAAGACAAAGCAGCATTAGCATAGAGCCAGTATTAAACAGACAAGGTGCTTTTAGCTTTAAGCTAGCCTTTCCTCTGTCAACTAGGGCACTTCGAGTCAGCTTGAAATACAGCAGTGAAACTAATCACAGGAAAATGAGGTGAGTAGTGACCCCAAAAACGACAGAAGAGAAAAAGAAGTCCTATTGTAGCAAGGCATGCCAGCGCTAGCCTCAACCAACATAACTCCAAGGGTTGTCAGCTAGCCTCAACCAACATAACTCCAAGGGTTGTCAGCTAGCCTCAACCAACATAACTCCAAGGGTTGTCAGCTCTTAACCGACATTTTATTCTCATATCAGAAGATTCTGAAGTCATATCTGTAAATGTTCTGCCACTTCCTCTCTAGGACTGTAGTAAGAACACTATGGTAGGATCCCTCAAAGTACTGAAGTTCTTTAAGACCTGGTCTCTGTCAGTGCAGTGCTGCCACCTTGTGGGACAGCCTGAGAAAAGTGGAACAAAATCACTCAAGTGAAGAATAAGAACCCATACCCATCTTTAGAGAAAGAAGACGGATATTCCATAGTAACAGTGTACAGATACGTAAAGACTTTTATGCATTCAAAATCTATACTAGTTTGAAAAAAATGAAAACGAAACATATCTAAATGTGTGGGGTATGCATACACTTAAATTTAATTCCTTACATATATCCATGAAGGTAGTGGTCATGAATAGGTTTGGGACTCAGAACCAGGATAGAATCCTGGCTGCAGTACAACTAGCTACATCACACTGAGATAGTTCAGTCTCTGAGTGCATGTCTTAAACTGAAACATGAAACAGATTCTACTTCAGACAGACGAGAAAACTAAGTGAAATAGTTTATGTAAAAGTATCTATCACTGTGCCTAGCACACAGGCATTACAAATTCCCAGCTGAAGCTTCTGCAGTGTTGAGCTGTTCCGGGAGCACTGGACCTCTGTGTTACCGGCCACCTGTGCACTTGGTCTATCTGTTATCGGCATGTGATCTCACCATAAGAGGAAAACTAGGATGCCAATTCTAGCATTTTACTTAATGTTACTTTTCAGTAATTGTAATACTCAATTCAAGATTAAAAAGTAGAGGATAAAAAGTTAGGGTAAAAAGTAGGGGTTCCAGATCAGAAGGCGGCATCTGTGTGTGTTTATTGGCTACCTAAGGATGCCTCTTTCAATTCTGCACTCTGGGCTCCTCCTCTGCCGCAGTAAACTGAACAGCATCAGAAAAAAGTTCATTACTACTGAGAAATCTCCCAAAAAGACAGACTTTCTGTCTAGCCAGGAGGTGCCACATTTGGTCTTTAATGCTGACACATGCTCTAGGTAAGGCTACAATAAACAGACATTCAAATGGTTTAGTGGGATATGAAGAGAAAGGTCCCAGTAGGAGAGAGACCCAGAAGGTTGAGTTTCTCATAAACCTACCAAGTAACCATATTTTTTTCTGTAAATCTCCTCGAATTTCTAAAATCTCTCCAAATCAAATTTGTTGTTATAAAAACAAGTTAAAAAGTGTCACCAACGCCAGGCAGTGGTGGCCCACGCCTTTAATCCCGGCACTTGGGAGGCAGAGGCAGAGGCAGAGGCAGGCAGATTTCTGAGTTTGAGGCCAGCCTGGTCTACAGAATGAGTTCCAGGACAGCCAGGGCTACACAGAGAAACCCTGTCTCAAAAAACAAAAACAAAACAAACAAACAAAAAGAATATACTGGTAAGTTATTGAATCTGGCAATGATAAATAAAGTCCATTATTATATTTGCATGAAAAGTATTGCAGAGGAAGCTTAGAACAGACAATGCAAGCCAGGCATGCATGCTCTCAGATGATCTGATATAGATCTTCCAGGGTTACCCAGATTTCAAATCCCATTCCACCCTCTCCCCCCCAAAAAATAACAACAAACAAGAAACCTGACTGCTGTGCTTCCAGCCCTTGAACCCTAAAGTCTAATAGGTTTCCTAAGGAAGAGCTTATATAAGTATAGAGGTACCTTTCCCCTTCCACCTACAATTGCTTGTAGGAGCTAAAATTTATTTTTTGCCTCAACCCATTCTTAGCTCTGCTGAATATTTAATAGGTCTCCACAGGGTACATGGTATTCTGCCTCCCTAGTTAGTGCTTAGATAACAGGTGCTTGATCCTTGGAACCCACATGGAGGGAGAAGAGACCCACAGCACACCATGGCACACATCTACCTCAATACACACACACACACACATGCACAAACACACCTCAACACACATACACCCACCCACAAATGAATGAATTAATTAATTAAAAAAGCAAAACCTAGTATTGCCATATAGCCTCAATTATTTAGAAGAATCTTTTTTAAAAGATGTCAGTTTAGTGCTGCTTGGACAAAAAAGAAAAATTTTTTTCACCAAAAACAAAAGCAAAAAACAAAACAAAAACACAGTGGCCAGGCATGGTGGTACACACCTTTAATCCCAGAAGCAGCAGGTA
The DNA here is from genome assembly GCA_019843965.1 of Rhynchomys soricoides. Classification (NCBI taxonomy): domain Eukaryota; kingdom Metazoa; phylum Chordata; class Mammalia; order Rodentia; family Muridae; genus Rhynchomys; species Rhynchomys soricoides. The sequence goes on along the minus strand of JADRCH010000329.1, from coordinate 70,919 downwards.
GATCTCTGTGACTTCGAGGCCAGCCTGGTCTATAACGCAAGTCCAGGACAACCAGGGCTACACAGAGAAACCTTGTCTTGAAAAATAAAAGAAAGGGGGGGAGGGGTTCATCTTCTAATCCATCTGATGATACGTTATCAGAAGGCATTGCCCTTCCACATCTATATCTAATCCTACAAAGTCACTGGAAATTCCTGACTGTTACTCAGCACAGCTTGTACCCTTAAAAAGTAAAAGGTATAAGCTTCATCCTTTGACTTTCTGCTACACTAGAAGGATAATAGAGCGAAAGCCATGGAAAGATGAACAAGTAACACTTCAAAGAACAGATTGGAGCAGATTTTTTTGCCAGGAAAAGATAATACCTGTTTCAGACAAGTTCTAATTCTCTTTCATTCTATTTATAAAAATTCAACAACAAAAATTAATTTAATGTTACTCACTGACTATCTCTTAATATAATTCATGTTCAAAAAAATATTGTACCAGACAAAAATTACTTAGCAGGGTGTGGTGACCCACGCTCGTGCTGAGGCAAACAGCAAAATCTTGTCTCAGAAAAAAAAAAAAAAGTCAAGTGGCATTAGCCTATAATCTCAATCTCAGCACGTGACGTAGGCAAGGAGAAAGGACTTCAAGACTAGCTCCATAACAAGTCATCCTGAACACATGAAACCTTATCTCAGCACATAGAGACAGAATGTTAGGAGATGCACTTTAAAGAAAGAGGGCAATAATCCTCCATGTTCTTAGTACCAATCACTCAATTTAAATGAGTTTAATTTAGTAATCATTTGGGACCCAATCTCCTTTATCATAAACACAAACTTTTAAGATGTCAAGAAGGAAATAAAATCACACCTTGAAGCAGGAATGTAGCTCAGAAACAGCATACTTACACAAGGCTCTGGGTTTAATCCTTAGCACCGACAAAATCAAATGAATGCAAAACTAAAAATTGTAAGTGTTATGTTCCGGCTGCTAAGTACATGGAACAGAATCATTTTCTACCCTAGAGTTCCTTGAGAGTTCATTACAATAGTTAGTCAATAAAGATTACTTTGATCCAGTTTTATTTTCATAGAAGAAATGACCACAAACGACTCCCTGAAAAAACTAATCCTAAAAACAAAACAAAATCACCCAGGAATATGAAATATACAATCTATACACTACACAAAACTGCTGCCCACAATTACCCTGCAGTCAATGTCTCCAAGACAATGCTTGTGTTAAGCATGCCTTGGAAAGGGCTCATTTTAAATGCTTCTCTCTTTGTAAAAGCACAAAGCATTACCATTGGGTTTGAATCTGCTATGAGATCTCGCAGAGAATCCAGAAATCCTTGATCTTCCACCATCTGGGCATTGATATCATGGAGTTTTGCCACGCATACTGCTGCCGTTTTCCGAACATAGGGGTCTTCATCCTTCAAGCACTTGCGGAGGGGTTCACAGAGATACTCTGTAATCTTGTCCACCCGGATGCATCCCATGGTTCTAACTGCCAAGGCTCGAATCAAAGGATTGGGATCTTCACAATCCTACCAAAAAATAAAAACAAACAAACAAAAAAGCCAAAATAACCAACCACATGAATACAAGGTGATTACAAGTAAACATTCCAGCTGACATAAACCATAAGCTTCTAGTATATTCTACGTGAGAATCCAATCTCTCATGGTATTCCTTCCTCTCCTAAAGGTCTTAGTGGTCTACTCAAGAGCCTAGAAGGAAACCTTTTTTTTTTTTTTTTTTTTTTAAAGAAACTTATCAGGGCTAGAGAGGTAGCTCAGAGGTCAGGAGCACTTGTTCTTGAAGAGGACTCAGGTTTGATTCCAAACATCCACATGGCAGCTCACAACCACCCACAACTCTGGTTCCAGGGGATCTGATGTCCTCTTCTGATCTCCATGGGCATCAATCATGTCCATGGTGCATAGAAACAGATGCAAACAAAATTCTTACACACATTAAATAAAAGATTCATGAGTGTATGCAGGTATTATATGCTTACTTTTGTATACATGCCCACAGAGGCCAGAAAAGGGTGTCTGAGCCCCAGAAGCTGGAGTTACAAGGGGTTATGAATTATCCCATGTTGATGCTGGGAATAGAACTTGGGTCTTTTGCAAAAGCAGCAAGTGCTTATAACCAGAAAAAAATAAAAATCTTTTAAGTGCTATATACATACACACAATGAGGAAAGATTCAATAGGATTAGATCTTAGGCTAAACAAAAGCCTAGTAAGTTGGCACAGCCATCCTTAGAACTAGTGAATTTGCCCTAAGAACAGAAAAGATATTTTTCTTCTAGTCTTGGTCAGGGAAAAAAACAAAAACCAAAAACAAACAACAACAACAAAAATACCACTGTCAGCACAGACAGAACACTGACAAAGAATATTTCCTTCAAATACCTATATCAAAAATTTATCCAGCCTGAACATGGTGGCGCACGCCTTTAATCCTAGCACTCAAGAAGCAGAGGCAGATGGATCTCTGTGTTTGAGGCCATCCTGATCTACATAGTGAGTTCCAGGACAGCCAAGGCTACATAGTGAGATACTGTCTCAAACAAAACAACAACAAATCTTAAAAAAAAAAAAAAAAAAAAAGAAAGAAAGGAAGGACAGACAGAAAGCAAGCCAGCAGTGGTGGTTAATGCCTTTAATCCCAGCACCATGGAGACAGAAGTAGATGGATTTCTGTGAGTTTGAGGCCAGCTAGTCTGTATAGCAAGTTATAGGCTACTCAGGGCTGAACAATGAGACTTTGTCTCAAAAGAAGAAAGAGGGGAAAAAAATCTCTTTGAAAAAAATCCGAAAAAAAGGCAGTATTTATTTTTCAAAATTCAAACAGCAGTTAATTTTGGAATTGTCTGGTATTTTTAAGGGCAGAGTATGTTTTAAACAGAAAGGAGTACGGATATGAACAACCTACTATCAGGCTCACCACAGCCAGTGACAGAGAGCTCTGACCACTCAGTTGCAGTAAGGAGACTTTGGATTGGTGCTAATTTATTTGGGTTTTCTGGACAGGGTTTCAGGTTACTAGGCTGGCTTCAACTCACCAAGCGTGGCTCTGTGAGTTTTTATGATATGTCAGTGTTTTTAAAGACAGATCTTAGCCAGGGGTTGCAGCACATGCCTCTAAGTCTAGCACATGGGTGGTTGGAGCAAAATGAAAATAGGCCAAAGCCAAAGGACTGCGTATTCAGGGTAAGACCCTTTGAGGGCAGAGAGCAGGAGGAAGGGATGGAGATCCTACGGATCTACGGATCTCAGTCTAACAAATGTAAGGATGAGAATGAGGCTGAGAGAGGGGGCTGGGATCAGAAGTGTTTTATGTACAGGGAATATAAATTAAACAAGTGGCCATGTATCAGTAACTGTTTAAAAATCACAAGATGTATATTTATTATACTACTTCCTCTACATGAATATTTTTAAATTTCTGTAATATGGGCTGAAAGGAGGCTCAGAAGTTAAAGGCACTTGCTGCTTTTCTAGAAGAGATGGTTCAGTTCCTAGTACCCATGTCAGGGGCTTACAACCTGTAACTCCAGCTCCCAACGATCCAAGCTGTCCTTTGGCCTCTACACTCATACACATACACAAATGAATAATAAAATAGATCATGTATGTTGGTTTTACTGTTGTAAAGCCTGCCGAACCAAAGACAAGCAGCACCTCCTGCAGCAGCAGCATTTCCTAACTTACATAGACAAAAAAAACCTCCTTGGGTAACAATATGACAGTACGTCCACCCTTTATCAGCAAGCAACAAATGATATGCTGAAATACTCAATCTCTGTTAGCCTTGGAGGGTAAACATGAGGTTTCATCTGGCAAGGACAGACGTACTAAGCCCCACCAAGAGAAGGCTTGCCATATGGTTTCAGTATCTCTAATGTACAGAATGCTTAAACATGAGCATTGCTGCTCACTGCCAGGGCTTCATCCCTTGAAACACAGGCTGACTATCTGCAATGCAGAAACAAACTACACCAAATGTCACCTCTGAAAACGTTACGTCAGATAGAGAAGACTCAGTCCTTGGGAAACTACCTTCACAAAGCTGTTGACAGCCATGATGGCCATGTCTGGCTGACTCTTGGCATAGTTCATCAGATAGAGGTACACGAGCTTCTTTAGTTCCAGGTTGTCAGTCTGCATACAGTTCACCACATCTGGGAAGAGAGAGCTGAGGAAAGAGAGGAAAACAGAAATGAGTGAAGGAGTATCAGTGCTTAGCTGCTATACAGATGACAAAGTGACATCTTGGCATCCAGAACGATTTGACAAGAGGGCAGTGGTTCAGTGTTGATAATTCTTTTTCATGGAAATGAGTAATTTAAAAAATAAAAATAAAAAGTGCTATTGGCTGCCAAGTCTCTAAATTGTTTGGTTTTGTAGTGTATCGGTCAGGGCCTTGTGTGCAGTAGGCAAGCGTTTTACTACTAAGCTACATCTGCAGCCCTCTCAATAGTTCTTATGGAAGGGAAAAAACTGTTATAAAAAATTCGAGAGCAGTGGAAGGAGCCCAACAAATGCTGACACGAGTCCCACCTTGTCTCACACATGCCTTCAGACCACATTCCACCTCCTGTCTAGTTGCTCTAGATTCCTTCTTCAGTAATGGAGATAAAGCCCAGAGCCTTACACATGCTAGGGAAGTGCTCTCTGCCACTCAGCTATATTCTAAACCCTGAAGTTATTTTAAAATGAATTATACAAAGTGTATTTCTTATGAGCTACAAGCCTAGCACTTGGCTCTGAGACAGGTCAGGCTATGTATAGTTTATGCTGACCTGAAACCTACTATGTAGGTCAAGAGACCTTGAACTCACTGTTCTCCTATCTCAGCTTCCCAAGTGCTGAGATTTCAGATGTGCATCATTACAGTCAGCGTCTTGTATGCTGTTTCATCTATAATCATTTAGGCATACTCTAAGAAAAATAATTAGCCTTATCAACACCTCCCCCCAAATAACAATTTCCATATCAATTCACTGTGGTATCAAAGCATTCCAATAGTTACACTATTTAATGCACATTTTCTTCCACTGTTGACCAGGAGGAGTTAAGTAGGTACCAAGTCCTTCTGATATGAGCCTATGTTTTTAAGTGTTTCTATGCTTTCTCAAATGTTCAAGTTTTAGAATCAGTCATTCTCCAAAGTGTCCTGATTTCCTTTTAGTAGAATTTATGAATATATTTACTTTTATTTAGCATTATGCATTTACGAACTGGGGCATAGTCAAATATAAATGGTCTGTTCACTTCCCAAGTATTAGCGATCTTTACATAATTTATCATTTCCCTATAAGGAAAGAAATGTCCAACTATGCTCACAAAGTAGCTTCATTAGCATAAAAAGATTGAAGTTCCAAGTTTTATTCTAAAATAAGCCATATTTTAAAAACAGAAGTTAACTTTAAAGTTAGCAAACAGTCTTCCCTTATACTCTACAGATTCTAAATATTTCTACATATCTTACAAAAAAAAAAGCCCGGGCTGGAGAGACAGCTCAGCGGTTAAGAGCATTGACTGCCCTTCCAGAGGTCCTGAGTTCAATTCCCAGCAACCACATGGTGGCTCACAACCATCTGTAATGGGATCTGATGCTCTCTTCTGGTGTGTCTGAAGACAGCAATAGTTTACTCACATACATAAAAATAAATAAATCTTTAAAAAGAAAACGAATGAATGTCAGTATATTTCACATAGTAGAGTCTTGTACATATAGAAAGCAGAATAGAGAGCCTGTGTTTTATGTCATAAACATGGTGTGTTTTTCTTAATTATTTAAGTGTAACTGAATGTGCAGGTGATTGTCAGAGGACAACCTTTGAGTATCACTTCTCTCCTTGAATCATGTGGATCCTGGAGTTTGATTTCAGGTCACCAGGAGATCTCTCTGGTCCGAAAACAGAAAGTATTTACAAAAAGATGATGGGCTGCAAATTCAAAAAGAATCCATCATATCTCCAATGAATCTCTTGACTTCTATTCTGGAGAGGAGGCAACTATCTGCTTAGCTTGTCTGTGTGGTACTGGGTACAGCTTCAGAGACATGGAGATAACCGAAACTCTCAAAGAAGTGGTTTTTTTTTTTCTCTTTTGTCTAAGAGAACACGAAGACACAGAGCGGCTGCAATACCAGTAACTAATTACAAAACCTTATCTAATAGTATGCTTAGCAGTCCTAAGTACTGCTAACAGCCCACACAAGAAGACTAAAGCTTGGAACACTGGTGCATGCTTAACCCCAACATCTGGAAGGCTGAGGCAGGAAGACTGCAAGCTCGAGGCCTGTCTGTACTTCATGCAGAGTTCAAAGCTGGCCTCAGAAACATAGTAAGATCCTTTCTTGAAATAAAGAGAAAGAGGGCTGGGAAGGAGTTCAGTAATAAAGGGTTTGCCTAGCATAAGCAAGGTCCTAGTTCTATCCCCAGTACCAACAAGGGAAAACTGTAGTATATTTCAAAGGTTTATGATTATTACTTTAAGTAGAGTAACACTTCCAAATTTTCTCAATTTTTCCTGAATGCCAATAAGTATGACCCACATGAACAAAAGTTTTCTGAAGATCTGGGGGAAAGTGGATGCTAAAGGAAGGGCCCTTTAAACCAAAAACCTGAGAGCTGTCCCTATAAGCAACAGAAACCCAAATAACAGTAGTAGGACAAGAGAGCAACTTCCGATGCTCCTGAAGCCCTGAGGTAGGTTTCTGCCAGTCCTGGTTCACATGTTAGCTTAGGCTGCTGCTATGCAGAATTCAAAGATTGGTAAAATTTTGTAAGAGGCCAAGATGATAAATATTTTAGACTTAATAGACCAAAAATCCACTTAAATTAACAAGCATAAGCCAGATATAGGAATCCAGCACGTAGGGGGCAGAAACAGGTGGATCTTTGTGAGTTCAAGGCCAGTCTGGTCTACATAGTGTGTTCCAGGATAGTCAGGGCTACATAATAAGACTTTATCTCAAAAATAAGATAAAATAAAATAAACCATAAGCTTATTTTATAAATTATTTTAAAGTGAGTATTATTTTTATTAATGAGGAAGATGGCAGTGTTTTACATTTAATTTATTGTTTGTGCATGCTAGAGCACATGTGGAGGTCTGAGACAAGACACAAGTGCTTCTCTGCTGGGTTCTGGAGAACTAATAGGTCATTAGGCTTTGCAGCAAATGACTTTCCCCACTGAGCCACCACATCAGCCCCTTGTTTAAACACTCATAAATCTCTATAGCACCCTCTTAAATAGAGACAGCTGGATTCTTATGTCACTACCCCTGCTGGAGAATGTTTTAGATGACGTGTAAGAAGAAAATACAGCTTCATATAAATATAGGACTTGGAAAATGAAAAAAACAGTTTAGTATCTTTTTAAAATAGAATTTGTTCTCTCTCTATATTTTATATATATATATATTTATTTATTTTATCTTATTTGCAGTAGTGTTTTGCTTGCATGTATGTGCACTACATGTATGCCTGATGCCTGAGGAGGTCAGAAAAAGGTGCTGAGAGTGCTGGACCTCCTGGGTGCTGGAAATTGAACCCAGGTCCTTTTCAAGAGCAACAAGTACTCCTAACCACTGAGCCATTCTCCAGTCCCCTAATCACAGTATATTTAAAACCCAGTTTCAGCACACACACACACACACACACACGTACACATATGCAGGCGCACGTGCGTGCACACACACACACAGAGGCACATGTACACATATGCAGACACACACACACACACAATTTTTCTTAAGAAAGGAAAACTGAGCTGGCAGGATGGCTCGGCAGGTAGTGCTTATACGTGGGCAGACGGCCTGGACTTACTGCCGGATCCCGCAGGTGGCAGGAGAAAACAAACTCGAGAGTTCCTCTAACTTCCACAGACACACATACAGAAATAAACAGAATACCTATTTGATAAAATACAAGTTTACTGCATTATGAACTAGAGTTCTGAATGAACTGCTCTTTTTCTCCTAAGTTCTTTCTTTCTTAGAGTGAAAAACAAAATGACTGTCCCAGAAAGCAACACTGCCTGGATTCACAGTAATGTGGTGGCAGTTCATCACCATGAGAGGGCCTTAGAGGGCTGTGGAGCCTGCACTTCAAACAGCTCACTAATCGCACAAGCATAAAGCTAAAAGCACTGACTTAAACCAATTAAAGAGTATGTGACCTCAGCATATTTTTATTATCTTTTAAAACTACCTCAGGCAATGGATTTGTAACTGTGCCAGGACTAGAGATGGTTTATGCTAAACCTGTATGCAACAAAAATTTAAAAAGCAAACTAATAAAAGTGCTTAGGTCAGAGCTAATATAAAAGTGTGTACTTTTCCTTGTGATGTTTGCAATGGGACAACCACCCATTTCCAGTTTCTGTAAGTTTGGTTTTGGTTTTTTTTTTTTTGAGACATTGTTGCTATGCTGCCCAAGGTAGATGCCCAACTCTGGTTCAAGTGATCCTCCTGCCTCAGCCTCTCAAGCAGCTGAAGTATAGGCGTGCATTACTCTACCTCAGGAGCCTACCTCATCTAGGAAAGCAGTAAGGGCTACGTCACGGGGTCTGACCGTTCACAGGGCAAGAGTCATCCCCTACCTCACGTCCTTCCCCACGGTCATAGCAGCAATCACTTTCTTCACAGCCTCCTTCCTCTTTTCTTTCTTTTCATTGTTGAGTTCAGCTTTTAATTCAAAGATTTCTCCTAAAAGAGATGAGAACAAACAGGGATGGACTCAGGACTACTGAACGGGCAGAATACTGCAATATAAAATAACATCAGGACAGCAGGGCAGCCACTGAAGTAAGGTTATTTTAAAATTATAAGAGATGTGTAATTGGAAGCCCCAGAATGTTAACTGACCCACCAACAAAGACTCCATCAATAATTTCTTAGAGCCTTTAAATCATGATCTTTAAAAAGCAACACACACCCTACTTTAGAAAGCATAAGAGCAAGAAAAAGTAAACCTCACTACAACAGCATTAGGAAGGGTATTTTAGGAATAGCAGACTTTTAAGGACCTAAGAAGAAAATAAATGAAGGTAGAGAGCTGGCTTGGAAATCAGTGTTAACAAACTAAAGGAGATACAACTTTACAGATTAATAAATTAGGCTCAAAAATCAGTTTATTACGTACAAAATTGGGATTAGTATCCCCTCGCCCCTCTCAAGGTTTATTTTATGTGTATTAGTTTTTTGTGCTTGCATATATGTCTATGCACTTCATGCATACCTGGTACCCTCAGAGGACAGAAGAGGGTATTGAATGCCCTGGAAAAGTTATGGACAGTTGTGAGACACTATGTGAGTGCTGGGAACTAAACTCAGGCCCTCTCCAAGAACAAGTACCTTTAACTGCTGAGCCATGACTCCACGCCCTAGCATTTACTTCCTTTTTCGGTTCCCAGCACCCATGGGGTGGTTTATAACTGCTCATAACTCTAGTTCCAGGGAACCTGATGCCCTCTCACCTCTGCAGGCACCAGGCACACATATATCCATGCAGAAAAGCACTCATATACATGAAAATAATTTCTTTAAAAGACAACTTTTGGGAGTTGGTTCTCTCCTTCCGTCTTGTTTCTGCTACTGTGCTGTACACGCTGAATGACTCTCCTGTCTGCCTCCCATGCTGAAGTAGGAATAATGGGAATACTGTATGCATACATCACCACATCCAACTTTACTGTGTGGGTTCCAGGGATGGAACCTAGAGGGCCAGGTTTATATAGCAAATACTTTCCTATTGAGCTATCTTACCAGACTAAGAAATGATCAAAAATATCAATGCTTTTCTCCAGTCTGGCCCAAATGAATTGGATTGTCAAGCGCTCTTAGTTCATACAAGATCCTAATGAACAAGCATTTAAGTCAGAAAAGAAAAAGAAATTATCAGTCTAGCACTATAGTAGCATGAGTGGTATGGGGTAATAATCCACTTTCTAACAGGATTGGAAGTCCACTCACAGAAGGGAATTCATGCTTGATACTTGTGATGGTTTCAATAAAATTGTCCCATCGACTCACTTTGACTACTTGGTTTTCAGTTGGTAAAACTGTTTGGGAAGGCTTAGGATGTATGGTCTTGATAGCAGAAGTGAGTTACTCAGGGAGGGCCTTTGGGCTTTTGAAAGGTTCCATTGTTCCCTCTCTGCTTCCTGTTTGTAGATCTGGACGTGAACTCTCAGCTGCTGCACATGTGCCACATCTGCCTGTCTGCATGCCATGATGGTGATGCATTCCTATCCCTCTGGAACCGTAAGCCCCAAAGAAACCCTTCTTTCTCTAAGTTGCCTTTGTTATGTTATTTTGTCACAGCAATAGAAAAGAAACTAATACAGTACTGGAAACCTGGTCAAGAGCCTACATGGCCCAGGAGGTTAAAGGCAATCTATCACTGTTACCTGCTAAGTGATCATTTTGTCCAACCGCTTTCCACATACATACATTTATACTCAGAGATCAGTGTTGTTTTCAACCTCTGTCAGAAAAGCCTGTTCCAATTAGGCAGTGCTTAATGCGGAGGCAAAATTACTCAAAGTGCTGGGACTAGTGAATGACTGAGTTCCCAGTCCTAACTGGAACATCTGCATCGACCACCTCACCTGCCCCACATCTCAGAGGAAGGGGTAATTGATGGAGACAGTGTGTAAGCTGGGGTGTAGGAAGGTGGGGTGTAAGCTGGGGTGTTGTAAAATGCAGTTTCTGTACATGAGATGGCCATTGCATTCATTGACTCACAGTATCTATGGTTTTGTGCACAACCACAAGCCAGTCAACAGTAAAGCATGGATGGGGGAGGGGCTCACAAGGCTCAAGCCCTAGTTTGGGGGCTCATGGTAGATGACAGCAGCTGGGGGAGAGAGAGAGAGAGAGAGAGAGAGAGAGAGAGCGAGCGAGCGAGAGCCATTGTTCTTTGGGGATGTGGCCACTGGCAGATGGTCCAAGGTCTTAGATGGTTCCATACAAATGGGCAAATGGGCATGAAGGAGGCACTAATTGGATTCAGTGAATTATAAATAAATAAATAAATAAATAAATACCATAAAGTTGGGAGGGGGCGTGTTGGGAAGAACTGGAGAGGGAAGTGGATGCTGGATATGAACAAATTATGTTATATATATATGAAATTCTCAATAAATATATATGGGCTGGTGAGATGGTTAAATGGTTAAAGGTGCTTCAGAACCAACTTCTGAAAGTTGTCATCTGACTTCCACCACACACATACACTGAATATAAAATAAATATGAAAAAAATCACTGCCCCAGTGAGTACTTTAATAAGTTATGTGGCTTTAAGGTCTCAGCCTCAATCAATTCCATGAAAGTCAATGTGGCCCAGCACGTTTGCACATGTCTGTAATCCCAGCATTCAGGAGGCGAAGGTAGGAAGGTAGATTGCCATAAGCTCAAGGTCAGCCTAGTCTACTTAGTAAGTTTCAGACTATGTGGTGCTACATGAGATCCGGTCTCAGAAAACAAGAAAAAAGGTGGAGGAAGAATGAACTTAAAATGATACAAACTAGGGTCATTTAAAAGGCCATTTTGAACAACTACTCAAGAAGTGTCAAAGACTGTCACCACTACTTTAAGGCTCCTCACCTGCCTTTAGAACAAGGGAATAAGAGAAAAAGGCAAAGGTCCTAATCAGACAAAGGAGAGGGAGAAGGAAGGAGGGCTATCCCACACCACCATTTTCATGATAAAAGGCAACAACTCTCATCTGACAGGAGGGGTGAATGAAAGGAAAGCTACTCACACCACATACCTGTTCATTCCGACTCCCATTTCCTTCCATAGATAACCAATCATTTTTTGTTGTTTGTTTTGTCTGCAATAGGGCCTTGCTATGTAATCCTGGCTGGCCTGGAATTCACAGTGTAGACTAAGCTGTCCTCTTAACTCAGGCAATCCTGCCTCTGCTTTCAGACTGCTGGGATTACAAGTGGGTAACCATTTCACCCATCTCTTCTATCTATACATCAAACCTGACTACACTGTTGCCTCCTTGCCCATCACCTTCCAGATTGCTCTCAATGATCATTTTACCCTGACGTCATCCACCACTCTGCACACTATGTGATCTCCCTGAAGCCCCTGACAGGAAGTATATCGACAAGAGACATAAAAATGAGCACATAAAAGCTTACCAATATCCATCCCCAGTAGGCAAGCATATCGCTTTAAAAATCACTATTCCATTTAACTGACAACTACAAAAATAACACTGGCAGAAAGGCCAGGTCTTTAAAGAGTCATTCTCTTCTTCACTGAGCCGTGTGCTGCCAAATGCAGCTCTCAGGGCTCCATCACTTACTTCTGGAACAGTGAAGGGCAAACAGCAGGGATTCACAAAGTGTGAACTGAAAGCAGCACCCGGAGCTAGCTGCAGGATCGAAACAGGATGTAACTGAAATTATTCCAGAACCAAGCATAAATTTAAAGAATCTGCTCCAGAGGCGGTTCTGGTGGGCGTAGCAGGAAGCAAAAGGAACATGGTCTATCCATTTTTGAAAAACATATTAGCTAGCAGTGACTCAATTTGTACGTCTCAAACTTTTATAAATGTCATTTGTACCCTTTAAAAGAAAGGGTTTGATGAATTAGGTGACTTTTAAAACAACTTTAAGGAAAAGGCCAAGTGTATGCTTTTAATCCCAGCATTTAGAAGAAGCAGAGGCAGGAAAATCTTCAAGGCCAGCCTGGTCTACAGAGTGAGTTCCAGGACATGCAGAGCCACACAGAGAAACCCTGTCTCGAAAAAACAACAACAAAACCTTTCTATGTCATTACAGACGGTATGTTGGTCACCAAAGCACATAAACTGTTAGCAGAAGAAAATGTAAGTACATATCCAAATGATTAAGTAGTTAGCTGAAATGAATTAACAAGGAGTTGACGGCTCTTTCTGTGTGGCTCTTATTAGTGTGCATGTGTGCACATCAGTGCGTGTGAGACCCACGTGTGGGCGAGCGTGTATGGAGGATGGAGGGCAACCTCGCGGAGCTGGCTTGCTCTTTCCACCTCTTCATGGGCTGCAGAGCTCAAACACAGGTTGCCAGGCTTACTCAACAAGCACCTTTATGGGATGAGCCATTTTGGTGACCATTTGATTCTGAGACAGAATCTTGCTACATAGCCCGGGCTAGCTTCACAAGCATCCTGCCTCCTCCTCCTATTGCAGAGATTCTAGGCATATGCCACCATGACAAACAGGCTAATAGTTTTTGTGATGTGTAAACAATAAAGACAGAGAAGAAACTGGATGTATCTAATGACAGGTACTAGGAAAAGTAGTTTGCACATGCCACATTTTATTTCCCAACCCGACTGTTTTCACTGGTCAGATCTACCAAGTATTGCTAGCAGCTAAGAATGGTTTTCAGTGTCGGCTACACATTAAAAAAAAATCTGTAATGCTTTTAAAAACTCAGCCTAGCATGGTGATATATGTTTGTAATCCTAGCACTTTAGGGTATGTCAGGAGAGTGAATTCCACAATAACTTGGAGTAGTACATCACAAGTTCTAAGACAACCTGGTTAATTAACGGTAAGACTCTATCTTAACATTAAATAAAATAGATTATATAGAAAAGGTCAGAACAAGACTGGAGAGATGGCTCAGAAGGTAGAGTACTGGCTGTCCTTCCAAAGGACCTGAATTTGACCCCAATACTGACATGGTAGGTTCACAACCAACTTTAACTGCACTTCCCAAGGAATATGATGTCTTCTTCAGGCCTTCATAGGCACCAGGCATGTATGTGGTACACAGACACACAAGCAGGTAAAATACCCATATGCAATAAATAAAATAACAATAAATAAAAAAAAAACTTAAAGGGAGGTCCTCTAATATCAACTATGGACGTTCTACATCCTAGCAAACACACACACACACACACTTACTTTAAAAAAATTAATCTTCAAACTGTACTTATTCCTAATATGATTTTGTCACATTTGCTTTATAATTCTCTACATATTCACAACTCTTTTTTTATACCATTATAAGTTGCAGACATTATGCCTCTTTAGCCTTGAATATGTAACTTGTATTTTTTAAGGATAAGACTTTCCTTAATTATGTTAATATTAACAGATTAATACTAAAATATCAATATTTCACCACCATCATCTGTTCAATGCCCTTCATAGCAACCTAATTCCCATACCATTCCCACCTCTGGGGTAGCATTCAGCTTGAACCCTGCAGTGACTTGATGTGCCAGGAGAAGGGTAGGAGGATTATGGGAGGGGCTGTATGAGGAGGGAATCAGGAGAAGAGGAGGGTCTGAGATTGGGATATAAAGTAAATAAAATAAACTAATAAAAAATGCTAAAAAAAAAAAGTATTACACTTATTGTCACATCTCTTTAGTCATTAATCTGAAGCAATTTATTTTCATGATAATATTTTTATTTTTAAGAGAGGTTCTTACTATGTAGTCCTGGCTGGCCTAGAACTATATAGATCAGAATGGCCCTGAATTCACAGCAATCCACTTGCCTCTGCCTCCCAAGTGCCATGTCATGATAAGATGTTTTAAGTACAGGGCCCTTATTATGAGAAGCACCTCCGGTTTGCCATGGGTTTCCTGAATTGCAATAAGGTTATGAATTTTGACAAGATAACTTCATAAAACATCACATCAAAAGGCAAATGGTGTTGCTTTGACTTGTTTTGGTGATGTAAATAATGAATATATTTAAAGTTCTTCTAAATATCATTTTTGTTGTTGTTGTTGTTTTAAGATTGTGTGTGTGTTTTGCTTGCTTTCCACAGAAGTCAGAACAGGGTGCCAGATTCCCTGGAACCAGAGTTGTAAATGGTTGCAAACTACAGTATAGATGCTGGGAATAGAAACAAGAGCCTCTGTACAAACAAGTGCTCTTAACCACTGAGCCATCTCTCCAGCTCCCTGATTAGATTTTGACATTAAACAACTAATATTTTTCATCTCTGTAATTAGTAATTTGTTGAAAGATACTTTGAAGCCCTATCAATGCCCTGTTCCTTATCAAACTTCCCTCTTACTAACTTTAGCATCATGACTCTTGGCTAAACTATAATTTATACTAAATATAGTCACACATGTATTGATTATATTCATTAGGTTATTATCCATTACGCTGATCATTTTGTTTGGTTTAATTTGCTTTGGTTTTGGTTTTGGTTTTTTTGTTTGTTTGTTTGTTTTGAGACAAGGTTTCTCTGTGTAGCCCTGGCTGTCCTGGAACTGGCTTTGTAGACTAGGCTGGCCTCCAACTCTCAGAGATCCACCTGCCTCTGCCTCTGCCACTCTGCCTCTCTGCCTCTGCCTCCAAGTGTGCTGGAATTAAAGGTGTCTGTCACCATCACCTGGCTGAAAAATGTCATTTAGAAACCAAGATTGGTCGGGCAGTGGTGGCGCACGCCTTTAATCCCAGCACTTGGGAGGCAGAGGCAGGTGGATTTCTGAGTTCGAGGCCAGCCTGGTCTACAGAGTGAGTTCCAGTACAGCCAGAGCTACACAGAGAAACCCTGTCTTGAAAAAACAAAACAAAACAAAACAAAACAAAAAAAAGAGACCAAGATTGACTACTAAGAACCCCGTGCACCTACTGTGACTTAAGTAAAAATCAGAGTACTTAATCAGTAACTCCACAGGTGTTAAGGGACTAAGCAAGATGTGCACAATACACTCAGACTTGGCTAAGTCTGAAGATACCAGGAAATAGTTCAAGGCAAACAAAGACAAATTCTATGCCAGAAAAGTTGTCACATGTCAGCCACAGGAGAAGAGGACACACACACCAGAAAAGCAGGCCAAGACACTGAAAAAGAAGAGTAATAAATGCCACAGTAGTTGGTACCAGGCCCAGAATATTTCAGCAAACATAAGACCCGCTGAGTACAAAAGCATGCACTTCTGACTTTGAGAAGAAAAGCAAGCTCAGCAGGATGCTTAGTAAGCTGAAGACAGCAACACTAACCTAGTTCGGACAGAAGGACTAGCCTTACCTCTAGAAATGAGCCATCTGGAAACAATTTGGGAAGTTAGAGTTTCCCAAGAAGAATCCTCAGTTCATAAGCCCACACTCACGTGTAACATCCAGTATTATATTATTGACCACGACAGTGATAAAGGTCATAGAGCCAAGAGCAAGAGGTGTAGCTCAATGGCAGAGTACCCACCTAACTGTGCAAGGGCCTAGATTAGGTAGGTCCCCAGCAGTAGAAAGCAAGCATATAAAATCCCCTACACTTATGAACTTATTAAAATATAATTAGTTGTAGAAGCATCAGATTCCCAGTGAGACTGCATGCAAATGCATGTGTAAAAATATCAGAACATTCTACTTGGGGAGTCTAACCCAGCAACTGAACTGAACAGTTTGAAGGTCTCACAAGATTCCCCTACTTACCCTTCTTATTGGTTGTGAAGTACTTGGAGTCAGTCATGATTCTGGATCTTTAGTGTGAACCTAGGATAAGAGTAAAGAATGCTGTTATCCAATTACATGTCTCTAGCAAGACATCTGCCTTTGAGAATACCTGTATTTAAGAACTTCTGCTTTTTAACAAAACGAGTAGCTTCTTCCTATTGCCACTGCCATTTGTGGTTAAAGCAGCACAGGCAATAAGAACTGCAACTTGCTTCAAGGAACTTTGAGGGGTAAAGTCTGAAGGATAATGAACTAGGGTAATAATCTGAACCCCTTATGGCTCTGCAGCCTCCAAGAACGAGCCTGACACCTTTGAAAATACATCTTAGTCACTCACTCAAACATTTAAGACAAATGCTTAGTTTTAAAGATTTCTAATCAGGTAAGTCTGGTTACTTCTCTGCCTCAGCATGAAGTGACTCAAAGCATGGACTTCAAAGCAGTCTAAACCTAAAAGCAGAACAATTCTGCCAACCTATTAAATACTGCTTGCAAAAAGGCTCTCAGAAAAATAAGAAGCCTTCCTTACTCCCAGCACCAGGGATAGAGGCAGGAAGACCAAGGGTTCAAGATCGCCCTCCTAAACATAGCTACATAGTGACTTTGAGGTAAACCTGGACTACATAAAGATCCTGTTTCAAAAACAAAAAGGAAAGAAATAAAAGTGTTAGAAACCACTAATACATGTAGAATACAGAAACTGTTTTGATATCCGTCACAGAGGCTTAAAGTTTTCATGTCTTTCTAGCAAAAATTCAGAGAATGCTATAATCAATCCACTCATAGCATAAATTAAGTAAAATGTAGACAAATCAGGAAAATTCTGTTTTTAAATATTTTTTTTATCATTGACTTATGTGTATGTGTGTACACCTGTGTATGCCCCTGTACCAAGGCCAGAGGAAGGAGCTGGATCCTGAAACTAGAGTTACAAATAGTTGTGAGCCACCTGACCTGAGTGTTGGGAACTGAAACTGGACCTCTGCAAGAGCAGCAAGTGCTTTTAACCCCTGAGATAACTGTGTAGCCCTGGCTGGCCTGGAACTCTCTGTGTAAAAGAGATTAGCCTTAAATTTGCAAAGGTCCCTTCTCTTGCCTCTGTCCAGAGTGCTAGGTTTACAAACATACCGCCACATATAGTTCTGTTTGTTTGTTGGTTTGTTTGTTTTTTAAGACAGGTCTCATGTAACTCAAGATGGTCTCAAACTTGCTATGTAGCTGAAGGTGACTTTTAATTCTGTTTCTCCTGTCTCTACATCCTAGGTGCTAGGATTACAGATATGAGCCACATCTGGCTAGGAATTCTTCACATAAACAGGTGGTTCTGAGTTCAAGGCCAGCTTGATCTACATAATGAATTCCAAGCCAGCCAGGGCTAGCTCCATAGTAAGACCCTGTTTCAAAGCACAACAAAACTTTTTAAAGACTTGTGATATAAATCTTAAGTTATCTGTGGCTTACATCTACAAACTGATATACAGTAACAATTACTAGGGCCTGGCAGGGGCACCACAGCTACGGCTCAAAACCATTACTGTTTCAACAGAACGCTGTCATACCATTTTAAATTCCATGGAATCATCAAAACTTCAAACCTAAGATTTAAAAACAAAATGTGTTTGGAAGTTTTTCACCCACTTACTTGGGAAAAATTGCACAAAAGCATTCTAAAGTTTTCTAAAGCTCTCATAGCTACCCATACACATATAAAAAAAATTTTTTTTTTCTTTTGAGATAGATTCTTCACAATATAGTCTTGGCAAGCTTGAAACCTTCTATAAAGACCAGGCTGGCTTCTTACTCATGTGATTCTCCTGTCTCTGCCTTGTGCTACCATACCCAGATAACATGAAATTCTAACAGGAATTCTCAACATACTCCATTCACCCACCTTAAGGCATGTCTTTATTAGCAGCCTACACATTTCGTGATTAGTATGATTTGATTCCTAGCACCTAACACAGAGACACATCACTGTCTATAACTTCAGTTCCAGAGAATCTGGCATCATCTTCTGATCTCCTTGGGCACACACACGTGGTACACTGACATATATACACAGGAATAACACCCATACACATAAAGTAAAATAATAAAAAGAAGCCTGCAACATATATCCTAAATCAAAAATCTCTGCTTTCTAACAAAAAGTGATAAAGAGATAGAACCAGCTACTTGGGAACCTGAGGTAGGCCTGTAAAATTTAATGAGAATCTGTTTTAAAAATAAAGTAAGGCTGGAGATGGCTCAACAGTTAAGAGCACTGGCTGTTCTTCCAGAGGACCCAGGTTCCATTCCTGGCAAGCACTTGGCAACTCATAACCATCTGTAGCTCCAGTTCCAGGGGATCAGATGCCCTCTTCTGGCCTCTGAGGCCACAGAATACACAAGTGGTGTACAGACCTCTGTGCAGTCAAGATACCCATATACAAAATAAAATAAATAAAGGGTTCAGTAGTAGAGGGCTTGCTTAATATACGGGAAATCCTGTGCTCAATCTTCAGTGGCATTTTGAAACAGGGACATAGCTCAATGGTAAAGTGCTTACCTAGCAGGTATAAGACCTCTCCATCATCAAAAGGGGGGGAGGAAAAAGGGGAAAAAATAAGCAGGTAAATATATCACTCATTTGACTGACACCATGGCCAATAATTGTGATGAAATAATCACCATCATACAAGCAAAGAAACAAGGTATCCAGTCTATCCTTGCCTTAAGGGGGGTGGAGGGAGACAAGGAAAAATGAAAATAGTCTAAACAAAAGCAATGGTAGACAGGAAGGCCGGGAGTGGGGCACTGACTCTAAACTCATTATATACTTGTATGAATTTTAAGTATTTAATT
Source organism: Rhynchomys soricoides (assembly GCA_019843965.1). Classification (NCBI taxonomy): domain Eukaryota; kingdom Metazoa; phylum Chordata; class Mammalia; order Rodentia; family Muridae; genus Rhynchomys; species Rhynchomys soricoides. The sequence continues at coordinate 51,613 of JADRCH010000329.1, read as the reverse complement.
AAAATGAGAAGAGGTGGTAGTGACAGAACCTTAATGTCCCTGTGACTTTCAACTCACAACAATTACATAGAAGTATTTTTTAACAAAAAACTCCACAAACACTTGCCAGATAGACACAGTCAAATTCTCCAATATAGGGTGTAAAACTGATGCTTTTGTGTATGAAGCCATACACACAAAGGCCAGAATAGAACTGGAAAAAATACAACTTCAACTTGCCTAAGTGCTTCAAAACTCAAAATCCTACTGGGGCAAATTTTTGTTTTTCAGGAAATCCCTAGAAATAAGCAAGCCACAATGGAATTTGAACTTATACAACCTTATACAACATGAACCTGTAGGGTCACTGATTGACTTCTAGTGTGGCCTGAGGACACTATTAAAGGACAGAGCAGCCACTGGGCAAAGCAATGATCCCCAGACTTGTCCTAGCCCATAGTACTGTTCCACTGCCTTTCACAGGCCTTCCTGTACAAGGTTATATAGAGAGATTAACATAACCTAGTTTCTGCCAAATATAGGTTGTCAAAGTCCTTTCTCTCCTTCTTGCCTTCCCTTCCTCCAATCCCCAAAAGAGCAACTCAACAGCTAAACAAGATTAATAGGCTGGTAGAATACGGTCAGAAAAAAAAATTAATAAGGACTTAATTTCAAATGGTTCTCTGGGAAATGGCAGCCAACATTAGCATTGGCAAGGCCACTGTGTCCTTCATTGCACATGAAGTCAATAACTAGCCAGAGTTCAGTAAACTGTAAAGCAGAAGTGCCATTCCAGTAACCTTTGCTTACAAGGATGATCGGTATAAAGACCATTTCTGGCCAAATGTTCATAATAGCAGCTTCAGATGAATTAGCTTATCAGAAATAAAACATTTAAAAGCTAAATCCACCTCTGGCTTCTATTTAAATAACTACAAGTTAATTCATTAATATAGTATTATACATAAAGAAAGCAGTCCAACAGTTTTACACCCAACTGTTATGAAATGCCAAGACATTTTGGGAAACAAGTCTATGAGGAAAGAAGAAAACTGGGGATGATGTCCTTGGAATGCTCCTTGGCTAACTTGGTTCAAACATGTGCCTTAAGACGAAAACAATGATCTTTTACAGAAGAAAAGGATGTAAGGGACTTCTTTGAGTCTTAATTCATCAGAATGTTTACTTTGTATTAATTTACCACCTGATTTGAGGGAGCTGTTTGCAAAACACACTCCCCTTTACTTCTCAGGGAGTCTACCCTGCAAGACACCTGCTCCGATCTCATTTTACACGCCGGCTGCCTCACTTAGTCATCACTGGAATGTGTTACCCAGTGGCTGCACCTACTTCACCTGCCGATTTCTATTATTACCTTGTAAGTGTACCCTAAGGCTAAGCAGTACAACTACACAAGGAGAGCAGTTAATAATTTAGATTGTTCCTCTCTGAGACCATCTTCTTTCTTAGTCAACTTCCCTTGTTCTTTGACTTTTAAACCACAAAGGTTGCACTTTGGCCACAAACAAACAAAAACAACCATTCTCCCTTTTAAAAGTAAAACAATTCAGCGAAGCATCCATGACACATTCACACTGCTTCCTAACTGAGCTGCTTGCGTGTAATAAGAGCCTTCCCCTAAATAGAGGGCTGCTCAAAACGCTAATACATCCTGTGAATTCAAAGAATAAAGAAGTAGCAGGAAATTCCAGTTTTTTTCACTTCTAGTAGAATTTACAGCCTTGCCCAAACTAGACTGCTCCTGATAACCCCAGGGATTAAAAGAAAAAGAAAAACAAAATTCCAGGCTAAGATTTACTTTCACTGGCTCTCCCCTCTTACTCAGGGGGTCAATTATGCAAGTTTCTCTTTCCTTCCTCAAAGTACATTATTTAGTCTCCTATTCTCTTTGCCCACTTCCCCAAGTCAAGACCCCAGGTCAAGAAATCTGTCCAGTTTCACTAGGTAAAGAGAGATGCCTCTAAACCCCAAATACGGGCGACAAGAGAGGTTTCAGTGACCAAACGGGAATCCCTTCTCCCTAGGTGTGCTGGACACGTCCGAGCTTCTTTCTCAATGAACAGAAGCCAAACGGGAAAGCTGGGCGGTTCTCCCTCGGCCTCCAGCGGCCACACCCCTGGCCTGAGCCCTCCCCAAGCCGGATCTTCGGAACCTTGCTTCGCTCCGAAGCCTCCAACTACCGCTGCTACACCGGAGCGCAGCCCCAACCCACCACGGTCACTACGAAGAAGGTACTTTCTTCACGCTTTTCCCTCACAACGGTCACACCCGAGGACTCCCTCCATCCTCAACCGTCACGCTCCTTGGGTCTCCTTTCCTCCAGCGCCTACGACCCGGCTTGGGGTTCCCCTCCCTCACAACCACCCCCAGTCAGTCAGGGACACACCCCAAAGCCAGCTGCCTTGAACTCACCGGAGGCAGGGCGGGGTGGCGGCGGCAGTCGGAGAGCACAGTCGGGGTGGTGGTGTAATGGTTTCCTGCCCGTCACGATTCTCTCTAGATCTAAGCCACTGCGCAAAACCCAATTTGCCAGGGTCAAAGATGGTGGGCCGGAAGCTTTGGCGTAAGAGAATCTCGCCGCCTGACGTCATCTGGGTGCGCGGGAGAACCAAACAGCCAGGTTGTGTCTGTCGCCTCAGCAACGGAAAGGTTTCCCTTTCTCAAAGTTAGGGCAGTTGCCTATACACTAAGGAGACCCGCAGTGGCTTTCCCAAAGGATATCTTCAATAAGTGGGTATTTTCAGGATTTATTTCCGTGAACAAGAATTTTGTAAAACCTGTGTGAGATATCCTATATGCTTAAACACAAAACTCAGCTAATTTGCCTGTAAGGTTCAGAAGCCCATAGAGGTGATTGATAGAAACTAGGACTACAGATGGGCAGCTGAACTAGGAGACAGCGACTCAAAGATGCTAAAAAGCATTCAGATCTGAGTTTGAATCCCTACATTGAACAAAACTGGAGAACCTTATTAGCGCCCCCTTCCTGCCCCGCCCTCAGGCTTTCGTGGTACCAGGTACCAAAAACACCTAGTAGATACAGGTTTCTTTAGGAAACTAAACTGGTACTACAGATGTTTAGCTACCATGTCCAGCTTCAAAAGAAAAGAAAAACCAGCGTCAGGCTATGTATCTCAGGCAAGCCTGAAACTAAGTCCCTCTTGCTTCTGCCTCTAGAGCACTTTGAACTTCTCTATCTATATACCTTGACTCTAAGTCTTAGTGGTTCTTCTACCCAGGCTTCCCTCCCTCTACTATTGAACAATTTTCTTCATTTTTTAAATGTGCATTGGTGTTTTGCCTGCATGTATGTATGTGAGAGAGTGTTAGATCCTCTGAACTGGAATTTCAGACAGCTGTGAGCTGCTATGCGGGAGCTGGAAACTAAACCCAGGTCCTTTGAAAGAGCAGCCAGTGATCTTAACCACTGACCCATCTCTCCAGCCCCCTGATTTGAAACTTAACATCTACAGTGTACTAGTGTACATAAAAATATAAATAAATAAATATTTAAAAAAAAAAAAAAAACAAAGCCCCCAAAACTCAAGGCAACTGGATGTGGTGGCACAAGCCTTTAACCTCAGCACTCAGGAGGCAGAGGTAGGTGGATCTTTGTGAGTTCAAGGCCAGCCTGATCTACAATGTGAATTCCAGGACAGCCAGGGCTACACAGAGAAACCCGGTCTTTGAAAAACAAAACAGATGACTTAACCCAATTGCAATCAAGTTAGTTATATACTGAGCATTTATTATATAATTTTCTATGTAACTTATATTTAGTATATATTTAAGATCTCCAAACTTGATGGTCAGGCTTAGCCTTTAATGTCTTCTAATAGAAAGGTCAATCATGTGCCTTCTATTAGACTACACATTTGAGAGTTGGGTTTTTGATGTATTATTTAGTGACTAAAAACTGGAACATTACCAAAGTGAAATAAACACTGACACTATTTTTTTTTCCAGAACCGGGGAAGGATCCTAGGGTTTTACACACGTTAGGCAAATACGCTACCACTGAGTTATATAGCCAACCAGGACATACTATTTTTAACTCTTTTCCTTTTCTCATGTAATAATTACAGTTTCATTTTTATAGAGCAGTCTTGTGGGTCCATTAATCAGGAAATCTTGACTCTTTGGCTAAGCATGAAATAAGACTTTGAGCCAAGATTACTCAAATAGATTTCCCCTTTCCCCTCTCTTTCCCCCTTTCTGAAATAATGCCTCACTGCCAGATAGCCCAGTGTCTCAGGCATTGGGATTACATAGGTATGCCAGCACCTTCTGTCAGAAGAATCTGCTTCGTGGACACAGTGACAACTTGACACTCATTCATTACAACAAGGTTATTTGGATGAAATGTTGCTAATTCCTGCTAGAGAACTCTAATAGAGTTATACAGTCTTGTTCTTTTTGAGCCATCTTACTTTATGAGCTACTCCATAGCTATTTTTTAAAGACCTATTTAAAAGTGTGTCTGTACAAGTATGTACAGGTACCTGTGCAGACCAGAGAGAGCATTGTTTCACCGGAGCTGGACTTAAACAGTTAGTTGTGAGCCTCTGAATGTGGGAGCTGGAAACTAAACTCAGGTCCTCTGCAAGAGCAACAAGTGCTCTTACCTGCCCATCATCTCTCCAACCTCCTCACCCAGAGTTAAGTTCCTTTTGTTTTAAAACAGCCTGCTTCTGTTCTTTGCAATTGAAAAACTTTTAATTGATGCAAATGTTTAATTTCTACTCATTTTAGCTATTTCTTAGCTGTGTATTTTTGCTATTCACTTAAGAAAAGCATAACCAGGGCTGGAGAGATGGCTCAGTGGTTAGCAGCACTGGTTGCTCTTGCAGAGGACCTGGCTTTGGTTCCCAGCACACACACAGTCTGTAACTCCAGTTCTGGACAATCAAACATACTCTTTTGATCTTTGCAGTTACCAGGCATGCCTGCGGTACATACATATACATGCAGGCAAACACTAGTACACCTAAAATCTTTTTTTAAAATTAAGAACCATTGGTCAGCATGTGATATTTACTAGATGCTTTATGTAGTTCTCTAGGCCTTAAAACTCAAGGCTGAGCATGAAAGCCAACTTGAATGCTAGCCAAGGATAGGTACATACACCTCAAAAATCTTAAGCTGAAACAAACATTAAACAAAACAAAAACCCTTAATACTTTCTAGAAATTCAACAACTGCACTTCTGACAGCGATTTCAGTAAAGTATAAATCATATTTTAGAACTATAAAGAAAACTTCAAAATTGAAACAACTAAAACCAATCCCTTTTTAAGGTTCTCATTATACAAACCAATTGACTACTTTTACACCCTGAGGTCCTCTAGAGCAGTGACTCTTACTACTCTGTTTGAGGAGCATAAGGATCTCTGCAATGTATTGGTTAGTATCGCTAATATGACATCTACTGAGCTGGAGGGCAGGAATCAATCTCATCTAGCAGAATGTGCCTAGAGCTATAACTTAATTTTGCACATGGAAGACAAGTTAAGCTATATGCCTGAATGAAAAGTAACCGTCCTAAGTTCTGGTGGGCAAGGAGAATCTTTGTCATTTTAGTAAAACCTGCTGATAACTATGATATTCGGGAAGGTGGCGGAATTTGAGCTAAGCACCACGTGCGCAGAAAGGACCTGGCTTGATCTCCTGTGGCAACCGGTGTCAGGCAGGGGCCCCAAGCTCCGCACAGAGGCTCGAGTACGGCTCTCCACGAAGCTTCGCTCAGCTCTAACCAGGATCCACCTACTACACTAACCCGTCGCCTCGTAGTTGGAGGGGCGGAAGCGGAAGTCCCAGTTGGTCATAGAGTTCCCGAGTTCCGGCTCAGGGCTACATTCGATGCTAGAGCGCCTGTCTTCCGCCCGCCGTGTGGAGGTCCTCGGAGCTTCTGTTTCCGGGTACGGTTTCGGTCACAAAGCGGAGACCTCCTTTCGCAGGTGGCGTCACGGGTCCTCTGCTCCGTCCCCGAGGTCAGCAAGCAAGGACGGGCGCTTCCCAGCCAGCCACCGGAGCCGGGCCTCGCAGCTCCGGGCCTGCAGCTCGAGCGACACGTTCCTTGGCCCACACCTGTCTCCGAGTCACTCTCTGCCCTGTGAGGTGCAGCATTTGACAAGTCATTCCCCAGTTCCCACATGGCACGTCCCCAGCTCCGGAGTTAACAGTCCTTAACTTGGAGACTCCACCCCTCCGCCTCCATATAAATCCTTTTTTTTTTTTAAATCCCAGTTGATTTTTCACTCATGTAAAATTAAATTTTGAGTTTCAGGTGCCATGCAGAAGGACTGACTCAGCACCCGTTTGATACAAAACAAGTTCATGCTCATTAGAGTGTTCGTGGGAAAAGTGAATCCCAGCACACACAAGACACTATGGCTGAGCATGGGGCTCACATCACAACTGCTTCGGTGGCAGACGACCAGCCATCCATCTTTGAGGTGGTAGCACAGGACAGTTTAATGACAGCAGTGAGACCTGCTCTTCAGCATGTGGTCAAGGTAAGGTATTATTTCTCTGAAACGCTTCAGGGACGACCGGATAAAATTCCAAACATTTTACTAGTAACCATAAGTTTGCAATGATCGACGTGTCATTTGTACCCATGGCTTAATGGGCATCCAAAGAGCCCTGTACTCAATTCCTAGGACCTCAAGGAACTTAGGCTATACCCCAAAAGCCAGTTATGTAAGCCAGGTGTATTGAATTTAAAAGGAAATGGCTAATGTGAATACAAACGGAAAACTGTAATAAAAGAAATTTGTTTTTGCATCAGGTTCTTGCAGAATCGAATCCTGCACACTATGGCTTCTTTTGGAGGTGGTTTGATGAAATCTTCACTCTGCTAGACTTTCTGCTCCAGCAGCATTATCTTTCTAGAACTAGTGCCTCATTTTCTGAACACTTTTATGGCTTAAAGCGGATTGTATCAGGGAGCTCGCTGCAGCTTCAGAGACCAGCCAGTGCTGGTCTTCCCAAGGAGCACCTCTGGAAATCTGCTATGTTCCTTGTTGTTCTTCCCTATCTGAAAGTGAAGCTGGAGAAGCTGGCTTCTAGCTTGAGAGAGGAAGACGAATATTCTATTCACCCCCCTTCTTCTCACTGGAAACGATTCTACAGAGCCTTCCTGGCGGCCTACCCATTTGTTAACATGGCCTGGGAAGGCTGGTTCCTTACACAACAACTTTGTTACATCTTGGGAAAAGCTGAGCATCACTCTCCCTTGCTGAAACTGGCTGGAGTTAGGCTAGGTCGACTGACAGCTCAGGATATGCAAGCTATAGAACATAGACTGGTTGGAGCCAGTGCTATGCAGGAGCCCGTCAGAAGGTAAGACCATTTCTAAAACCCTTTTATTAACAAAATTTAAAATTGGGTAGCTATCATCCGGTTTACCCCTGCTATTTATTAAATCACACTAGTTATTCCTCACATCCATAAAGCACGGGCCACCACCCTGGTGACCTTTCTCATCATAAAAGACACACCTTTTGCATAGGGCCCCATGCGAGCTATTTGCTGTGTGTACATTATCATATGCCTCATCCCAATCTGAATTAAACGAAATGGCTTCATTTAACAGTTAAGGGAGCCAACAGCTAGAAGATGGCAGAGCAAAGATTCAAGGCAAATCAATACAATTTAAAGACTTCTTACCGAGGATGCAGCATTATCTTTATGGAGTGTTTCTTCTCCCTTGTGTTCAAGCATGTATGCATCTGTGTTGATAAGTCACTGTTTAAGTGAACTGCTTCTTCTGAATGGATTATCTTCCATTTAAAAATTCTCTAAAGTTGAATATCTAATGCCTTTCTCAAATCAAAACCTAAATTTTTGTTGTTAAAAACAGTTGGGGGGGGGGAGCTGGAGAAATGGCACAGTGGCTATGTAAATGGCATGTACTGCTCTTCCAGAGGACCAGAGATCAATCCCCAGAACCTCTATTTGGCAGTTCACACCTGCCTATAACTTGAGATCATCTGGCTCTAATGGCACCTGCATACTATGGTGTGTATACAAACAAGCACACACACACATAAATCTTTTAAAAACCAGAACATCAGAGTTTAGAAATACACAGGCTTACAACAGACTCCCCAGCACATCAAGTGTGGAACTGGACCTATAGAAGTTACTCTGTGACCGTATACAAATAAACTATTTTCTTTGCCTCTTGCTCCTTCTCAACAGCGTTGGTGAGAAGATAAAGTCAGCTCTGAAGAAAGCTGTGGGAGGTGTTGCCTTATCCCTCTCCACTGGCCTTTCTGTGGGTGTATTCTTCCTGCAGTTTCTTGACTGGTGGTACTCTGCTGAGAACCAGGAGGCCATCAAATCACTAACTGCACTGCCCACTCCGCCGCCACCTGTACACCTAGACTACAACTCTGATTCTCCCCTCTTACCCAAAATGAAAACAGTGTGCCCACTCTGTCGTAAAACTCGGGTGAATGATACGGTTCTTGCCACCTCTGGCTATGTATTCTGTTACCGCTGTGTGTTTAATTATGTGAGGAGTCACCAAGCCTGTCCCATTACAGGGTATCCAACAGAAGTCCAGCATCTAATTAAACTCTACTCTCCAGAGAACTGAAAGAGATTAATGTACTATCTCACAGCTCAAGTCCTATACTGTAAGGCCACAAGACGGTTTTACTATGGTAGACAACAGTGATACTTCCCTGATTCATAACTACATAAGCTTTCAGTAGTTTTATGGATTTCTTTAAAAGGATATGTCCACTTGACCCTAACCTTTTGGTTTGCTCTCTAGCAAGCTGGTTAAGCAGGAGAGAAGGCCAATGTGGAGGTGGGCTATAAAAGACCACTTCACTTAAGAGTTAAGGTTTTAAGTTGGATGTGGTAGTGTAGTATTATCAGCACTCTGGAGATGGAGGCAGGATTTTTTGAGATCAAGGCCACCAAAGGGAGACTGTCAAAAGTAAAATGAAAGTGAGACTGATTAAGAGGGATAAAATAGCACGAGAAACCTCAGGTTAGACCTTATAAAGCAAGTGATTTGGGAAGCAGGCCTTCTCTTTAGAAAACATTTCCCTACTTTTGAAGTAGAGACTTTATCGGACATGGAGTTTCTCTTTTTAGAAATACTTAGAAACACTTTAGAGAAAAGCCCCTTCCATCTATCATGACTTACTAACATCTACCACAGTTTATCAGCATTTGAAGATTTCCCTCATGATCCGTACCTGACTCTCTTGGGATAGGGTTTGTTTATAGGGACGAGTCAGGAAATTTCAATATGAATGAAAGCTAGGAAGCAATGGTGAGATGCAGTAAAATACCTATCCCATGTTTACCTGATGCCTATCTAATGAATATTTAATGAGGAGCAAAAGCTTTCTGCTTGCTCTTATGAGTTTGCTCAATTGGCAGTTTGCTCAGTTGATGTAAATCATGCTAGGTATTATGGAAGTTTCTATGAAACATTTAAGTAAATTTTAACAATACATGATTCAGGGAAAGAATTGTTCCATGTTGTCATGATTATGTAGAAACTCAAAAGGTTACTTCAGGAGTTTAAATAAATTTTTATTCAGATCACCATTGGCTTCTTGAAGTTTTTCTGCACTGATTAAAGTTTTGCTTTTTAAAAAGACAAATTCAATAATTAGAACAAAAATCCTGTTCTAACAACACAGATACTGCCTTATATGAAATAGCATTTGCCAGAAACAACAGTTTAATTGCTTGTTTAGAAAGATTTATGACAGTAGATGGACAAGCTGGTGAAGAAAGTTTCTGAAAAATCATTAATGTAGCTGAATGAAAATAATTTTTTTTAAAGATTTATTTTATTATTTACTTTATTTATGTAAGTTCACTGTCACTCTCTTCAGACTCACCAGAAGAGGGCATTGGATCCGTTTCAAATAGTTGTGAGCCACCATGTGGTTGTTTGGGAATTGAATTCAGAACCTTCTGGAAGAACAGTCAGTACTCTTACCCACTGAGCCATCCCTCTAGCCTGAAAATAATTTTCAAGTGCCTGGTGTAATACTGTGATTCATGCTGGCAATTTAGAGCATATTCTCCAGTACCATAAAGATGATATAACTTTACTCAGTTTTAAAATAGATAATCCATCTTGTGGATTTAAAAATATTGAAGCTTACATATATATGATCATTTATAAGCTATTGTAAAACCTTACTAAAACAAAGGTCTTACCCAAACAAATACCATGGTTAATTAAAAACACTTTTAATACAGTAAAAAGTCAGTAAGGAATTGATTCCAATTCAGGGCAGAAATGATGAATCCTCCATGAAGTTTTCAACCCTGATTTCTCACCTGGACCTAAGAAGGAAAACATGAAAGTATCAGTAATTCAAAGGATACAAAAGAAATACTCTTACACATTATTAGCCAGGATCCACATAGGTTCAAATACCCCATGTGGTAAGCAGAATCAGCTCAGAGAGAAGATTAAGGGGTCACGCCCTGGTCAAAGCCAGCGCCGAAGCAACAGCAATACCAGGTCAGACTGTACTTCACTCATCATTGCATGGCTCCATTTCACCTCCCCGTACTACCTAAGGATCACCTATATTCATATCCAATCAAATGCAGGCTTTACATATCCAAAAAGCTACTCCCAGATGCTTCAACTTTGAAGTTCCAATACTTTCCACTATGTAGTAAATAACTGCTATACAGAAATAAAAACTTAAAACAAGTTTCTGGTTTTGTTTTGCTTTTTGTGGGTAGGGGGCTTTGTCTTCACAACACAGAGTAGAGAAGCATTTATCACTCAAAAAACAGTTTTTAGAGCCAAGCACAGTGGTGCACACCTTTAATCTCAGCACTTGGGAAGCAGAGGCTGTAGGATCTCTGAGTTTGAGTTCTACGTAGTGAGCTCCAGGACAACCCTCAGAGCTACAAAGCAAAGACCCTGTCTCAAAACAACAACAAAAATATGTGTTGCTATGAGTCCAACCTCCATTTATTTCAACAAAATCTTAGGGATATCTGTTAAGAGACATTCAGCCTAAAATAGCATTAGCTGGAGAAAAGATTTCCTACAAGATTATACTGCTCATTTAACATAGAACTCAACTGCCAACGAAGATTAAAAAAATATATAGTCACAATGTCAGGTACAGTGACTCATGCTTGCAGTTCCAGCTACTCCAGAGAGTAAGACTGGAGCAAGGGTCACTTGAGAGAGTCCTGAGCAACACAGGAAAATGTACAGTGAACAAAGCTCTACATCATAATTTTTTTCTACCAAAATCTAATTTCAGTCAAAAACTCTTGAGAGCTATGGTCTGCTAAAGCTCTATACCAATTAACAGCAGAATTAGGAAGAGAACTGTGGTCTGAATGTCAGGTTTCTATTTTCCCACCTCTAACTTCCCAACACCCGCCCTTTACTAATAGAAACTACAAGCACTGGAGAGATGGCTCAGTAGTTCTGGCTGCTCTTGCAGAGGACTTAAAGCTCACCTGTTTCACGGTGAGGGATTTCAAAACCATGACTGAAACCTTAGGTCAGTTCCCAGAACGACCATCACCACAACAAAAGAACCTCCAGAACAACAAAAATCAAGCCAGGTGTAGTGGTGGGTATACCTGTAATCCTATTGCTTTGGGAGGCTGAAGCGGAAGAATCTTGAGTTTGAGGCCATCGTGGGCTAGCTATACAGACGCTGTCTTAAAAATAAATAAAAAATCCAAAATTACCCATTTACCCCCTAACTAGTTAAGAACATAATCCTAACGAATCTTACTGACCACCCAACCCAGACTATTAAAGTTCTCAAATCTACTATTAGAGCATATGTTCCCCTTCTCCATAGAAACCCTTCCTGCGAATCAGCTCTGCCTCCAGTTTGTGACTCTCCACACTGCCACTTTTTACAAGAAGCCTTATTTATCTCAATCCCAAAGGAAGGCTCTGCCCTTCCTCTGAATTACAGAAGAAAAGTTTGCAAAACCAATTCCACTTAAAGATCCAGACAGACATGGTAACTGAACCCAAACTCCTGCCATGCCAGCAGGTACACATTTTCCTAGTTCTCTGCCTCTGTACACTCCCCATGAAGCTTCTTTCTTCGCTTGTCTCAATGAGAGAAAGCCTGGGTATACTTTTAGAGCTACTCAAACGTCACTTTTTCTGTCAACTACCCTGAACTACCTTAGTCTCCGACCTCCACAGCGCTCTTCCCGCACAGCACTCATCACGTACCAACTAAGCACCAGTTCACGAGTTTTCCCCCCATCTCTCCCACCAGCCCCATCTCACTGAGTTTCTAAAGAACTGGGAAAGAGTGCTACCTGGAACATAGGAGTTCAATAGATGACCTCAGTAAGCCTAAGCCCCATAGCCTTTAATTAGAAATAACATCAGCACAATTTATAATGCCAGCTTACCTCCAAATGTCACTCTGGTAAGGACCATACCTCAGGCTTCTCCACGCACTCATTCCCCCATCCTTTAATTCATGGCGCTCTGTACAGATTCCTTTGCAGACCAGCGAGGGCTTATACACAGGTTCTCAAAGCAAAAAAGGGATAAAGTCCAAACCCACCAACTTCGGGAGCCTGAAGCCATCCTTGATAGGGAAAGAGGACTGAGGCCGGAGTCGGGGCTTGAATCGGCTCCCAGCCTGGACTCTTCATTTCGCAGTCTTGGGCGGGACAATTGGGGCTTCAGAGGATGACCCAATCGAGCACTAGGGCACTGCGTCCGGGGTACACCCGGCTTCCCGCGCCCTCTCCCCTCTGCCTCTTCGGGCCTGCAACCCACAGCCCCGCGCGCGCCAGTAAGCCAATCCTGCGGCAACCAGAGCTTCACGTGCAACTGTAAGGCGGTGCCTTCATGAAGATCAGCCAATCGGAAGGTGAGATGAAAGCAAGGGGAGGAGCTGGCCTAAAGGCGGAGGCTGCTTCCCCGGGGCTTCAAGGCATCCTGGTCTGTGTTACGAAATTTAGGCCTGTGGTTTCTGCTCAGCAAGCAATGATGTTTTTCTTCTTCCTACAATTCTCTACTCACAGGATTCCGGGTGACTGTTAGGCATAGTGATTTTACCATTGCTTCGATGGAGAATGGGGAGAGGAGGGAGACTCCTATCTTGAACAATTTAAAAAAAAAACAAACTGATTTTTAAAAAGATTTATGATTATACATGTGTGTTTTGCCTGCATTCATGCCTGTGCACTATGCCAATGCAGAGCCCGCAGAGTTCAGAAAAAGGTGTCAGATCTCCTGGAACTGGAGTTACAGATGGTTGTGAGCTGCCATGTTGGTGCCGGTAATCAAACTCTGGTGTTGGACATTCTAAATAATTAAAGGTGCCCTGAGAAAAGCACAGCTAAATATCAACTTGTTAAGACCAGCATGGACAATTTCCCGGGAGAAGAGGCATTCACTTAGGTCTTGAAGAGCCTTAAGAATTAGGAGATACCTTCCCCCCCAACTCCCCCCCCCCCCCAGTGAATGCCTTTAACCAGTACTTAGGAGGAGGCAGAGGCATATCTGTGAGTTTGAGACCACCCTGATCTAAGAGGGAACTCCAGAATAGTCAGAAGTCTATGGAGAGAGACAGAGAGATTGAGAAAATTATTAAAGCTCAAGATGGACTAGCTGGAAAGCGTAGTTTTCCAAATGTTGGCAAAGCAGAAAGTCATTGTTGAGGTGCTTCTCAAAATTCTGGGAACTCTAGAAACAAAGGCATGTTAATACAGACGTCATCCAGGGTACAAAGGTAATAGGAAAAACTCCAAAATGACTGTGACCCAAAACTGCCCCAGTAGGATACTTCAGGTTTGAGTCCAAGATAATATTTTTAATAAACACCCCAAGAACAATTCTGAGTCACAGAATTTAAGGACTCCTGTGTTAGTATTATTGACATGGTAGCAGATTAGAAAGACAGGCTGAGACTTTGCCAAGAGCACAAACTGGTTGGATGCAGACTTCAGGATACTTAGAATAAATGGAGACTAAATATTTCAGAGTAATATTTATACGTGTGCTCAGAGTGGGACAGTGTAAATGCCTTGAAACTGATCTCAAGAGCTAAGAAGAGCCAGGCAGTGGTGGTGCACGCCTTTAATCCCAGCACTCGGGAGGCAGAGGCAGGCGGATTTCTGAGTTCGAGGCCAGCCTGGTCTACAGAGTGAGTTCCAGGACAGCCAGGGCTACACAGAGAAACTCTGTCTCGAAAAACCAAAAAAAAAAAAAAGCTAAGAAGAGCCTAAATGATACTGGCAGTGGAAATGGAGATGGCATACGAGGATTGAGATGACCACTGATAGAGGCTGGGCAAAGGGTCTTGGAAGGAGAGTAGGAAAGAGCAAAGTGTCTCCTATACCAGACCATCCAAGTGGCCCAACCCTCATCGTTGAAGGACAGCAAAGAGAGTGTTCTTTTGTATGTGTGTTTCTCAGCCAAATTTATCCTTCCCCTTCTGTCTCCATTGACTCTAGTTCAGACATCATGTCATTTAGGATTCTCATCAGGGCCACAAATACATAGCTAGCTCTCTGGAGTGGCTCTTGAGTACATTGATCCTGTGTGCACACACACACACACATACAAAAAGATTAGAGAAATACTAAGAAACATAAACTTGATTCTTCAATTTCCCTTCTGCAAAAAAAAAAAAAAAGTTACTAATAGTGCCTGACTCATAGAGCAGTTATAAGACAAATGAGGGGCGATGTCTACTGCCTTGAGTGCTCATTGAGTTCATGAGTTAATACAATTTCTCTCTGTAGTTTATGGATGGGACATGTGTTATTCTCCCAGCTATCCATAAGATGGTATAGCAGACTGAGAGTAGATGGGCTTTGGATTCAGAAGGCCAATGTTCAAATCCCAGTTCTGCTCACTTCTACAAGTGATGGGTAATCTTGAGCATCATCATGTTGAACTGTTTTGCCATTTGCAGGGCTATGAAAATAACCCATGTCTTTTTAAGTTATTAGGATGACATGAGAGAATAAAAAAATGCATATTTGGGGCTGGAGAGATGGCTCAGAAGTTAAGAGCATTGACTGTTCTTCCAGAGGTCCTGAGTTCAATTCCCAGCAACCACATGGTGGCTCATAACCATCTGTAATGGGATCTGGTGCCCTCTTCTGGTGTGTCTGAAGACAGCAACAGTGTACTCAAATAAAATAAAAATCTTTTAAAAAAAGGAACAATCCACCCAGTTCCTGGCAACCTGCCCAAACGTGTTCTTCCTGTGAGTGGAAAGGAAAAGAAGTCACTGAAGACCTCTGATGTTCAAAGCACTCAAATGACTCAGAATCCTTGTTGAATCATTTGAAATTAGAGAAACCTGGTTTTAAGTCCCAGGTTTCTTGTTATATAACCTCATCTTCTGAGTGATATATAGAGTTTCCAGGGCAGCCCCTAGCATTTAGTAAACACATGTCCAGTGAAAAGTGGTCATTTTTAATCTCACTAGAGATAAGTAACAGTGGTTTTTTCAGTGTGAAGGTAAGGCTGGGAAGTAAGATCAGTTGATGGTAGGACCAAGGTGAGACTGAATTCAGAAGTGAGATGAATAAAAGAAGTTTAAATTCAAGCTGAGGGCAGACCTTACTGTGTTGCTGGGATGACTGGGTGTTGTGTATCTGTTCTGCTTCCTCCCTTGGAAACCCCATTCAGACACACATGGGCAAAGAGTAATCAGCAATCAGAAGTTTTCAGGGTAGCAGCCTCAAGCTAAGAATAACAATGGTATAGTATAAGGGTGTTCAGAGACCTACTTAAGAACGTCATTTCATCAAAATGAATTAGAGCAGAGATATAGTATTGCTCATTGAGTTCAATTTTTTATTTTTGTTTTTCAGATGGTTTCAGGATGAAATGTACCCTGTTTCAGTTACTTTTCTGTTGGTGTGCAAAGAACACCATGACTAAGGCAACTTGTAGAAGTAATAATGCGCCGGGCAGTGGTGGCACACGCCTTTAATCCCAGCACTTGGGAGGCAGAGGCAAGCTGATTTCTGAGTTTGAGGCCAGCCTGGTCTACAGAGTGAGTTCCAGGACAGCCAAGACTACACAGAGAAACCCTGTTTCGAAGAAGAAGGAGGAGGAAGAGAAGGAGGAGGAGGAGGAGGAGGAGGAAGAAATGTACTGGGGGCTTAGTTTTCAGAGGATGAGTCTATGACAAGCAGGAAGCAGAGAGAGATAAGTGAGAATGGTCTGAGTCGTTTGAAACCGCAAAGGCACCCCAGAGACACACCCGCTCCAAGGAGGCCATACCTCCTAATCCTTTCCAAACAGTTTCAGCAGCTGTGGACCAAGTATTCAAATCTATATGTCTATAGGGGCCATTCTTGTTCAACCCACTGCATAGCAGTAGCTGATTTTGAATATTAATCCTGACTCCATTATCCAAGTGTTGCTATTATAGACGTGCACCTCCACCCCTGTTTTACTGACTTAATTTAGGGATATGGTTTATTTTCCTGTGTCTGTCATAACAAATTACCACAAACCTGGTGTTTTAAATTACAAAAATGTCTGGAGTATTTTTATTTTGAAGATTTATTTTTATTGTATGTGTATGGGTGTTTTGGTTACACGTATGCCTGTGTACCATGTTCATATGTGGTGTCTAAGGAGGTCAGAAGAAGGTATTGGATTCCCTGGAACTAGAGTTATGGAAGCTGGTGAGCCACCAAGTGGGTGGGGTTCTGGGAACTGATTCAAGGACTGAAAGATCAAGTACTCCCGACCTATAAGACATATCTCCAGTCCCAATAGTTTTTCTTTCTTGATTTAACTTTTTTAAATGACTAATTTTTATTTTATGTGCATTGGCATTTTGCCTACACTTATGTCTATGTGAGGGTGAAAGAGGCCCTGGAACTGGAGTTACAGACAGTTGTGATTTGCCCCATGGGTGCTGGGAATTGAACCTGGATCCTCTGGAAGAGCAGTCAAGTGTTCTTAACTGCTGAGCCATCTCTCCAGCCCCTGCCCCATTTAGGAGGGTGTAAACAAAGAAAGGCCATGAATTTGAGAGAAAACAAGGGACAGGTAACATGGGAAAGGTTGGAAGGCGAAAGGGAAGGGGGAAACGATTTAGTTATATTATAATTTAAAACTTTAAAAGAAAGTGTAGTGTATGGATACAGTGGAGTTTTTTGGTTCATAAAGAACAACATTATATAATTTTCAGGAAAATGGATACAATTGGAGATAATCCTATTAAGCAAATTAAGCCAGTCTCAGACAAGTGTTGTATGTTTTCTCTCATTCCTGGTTCCTAGGTTATATATAAATATATAAAATCAGTTATCTATATATGATATGAAAGTACAAATAAACCTTTCTAGGGCAACAAAGGCAAATTATTGAGAAGGTAGCCGGGCAGAAAAGAGAGGGCAGGGAGAAGAAGTGAATATGTTCAACATATAATATATACTTGTATAAAAACTTTAAAAAATAAACATTTTTAAAAAGAAAAAGATAAAAGTAAATACAACAAGAACCTTGAAAGTTAATGAAATAAGCTAACATTGCTCACAGTGACCACTACCGAATAGCCTAATTTAAAATGAGTACAGCTTGATCTTTAGTTCCAGCACTCTGGAAACAGTAGCAAGGGAAATCTCTGTGAGTCTGAGGCCAGCCTGGTCTACATAGAGAGTTTTGGGCTATCCAGGGCTGTGTAGTGCCTGTAGACCCTGTTTCTTTTCTCTTTCCTCCTCTTCCTCCTCCTTCTCTTCCTCCTCCTCCTCTTCTTCTTCTTCTTTTTTAAAAAGATTTATTTTATTTATGTGAGTATGTTGTAGCTGTCTTCAGACACACCAGAAGAGGGCATCAGATCCTGTTACAGATGGTTGTGAGCCACCATGTGGTTGCTAGGAATTGAACTCAGGACCTCTGGAAGAGCAGTCAGTGCTCTTAACCACTGAGCCATCTCTCCAGCCCCTAGACCCTGTTTCAAAACATTAAAGTAAAACAAGTACAGAGCTTTGCCCACAAATTTAGCCAACAAAGAGATGTTTGTATTCTGTGTGGAAGGGATGCTCATCCCTTTTAGAAGATGGAAACTGAACTCTGGCTGCTCACTTGAAAACCCCCATGTTTCCTCACTCCAAGGACCTGATTCATTCCCTGACGCCTTAGTTTGCTAATCAACCATGACATAGCCTCTTCTTGAGTCCTTATCAGTCTTCCTCAGTGGGTCTATGTTATGAAGGCTAAGGGAGTCTGGCAGAGTTCCTGTTCCTCCCAGGCAGATATCACAGGGCAGCAGGGCCCTCAACAGAAGACAAACATTCCACCCTGAGCCAGATGAGGAGCTGAAGCACCCGGAGGAAACAAAGCACCAGGTAAATAATTATTTTTCTAAATTTCATCATTATTTTGGGTACTGTTCACGTTGGAGAGTATAAAGGGTTGGGTGTATTTAACAGTAAGGAGAACTTTGTTAAGGAAGATGAGGGAAACATTCCCAAACTTGTGGAAAGGATGCTGGACCTAGAACCTCAGAACACTGTCATCTCATAGCAGCTATAAGCATCCCAGTAACATCAATGAGACTTGGGAGCCATGAGACCATACCCTGTGCTAGCCCAAAGTCACTTAGATTTGTGGCATAGATCCCACCAAGGAAGTCACCAGGAAGGCAAACAGAAAAGAGGAAGCCATTTCTAACCGAGCTCCAGATCATGGAATGGAATTGCTTTGGAAGATCACTACTCCCTGGTGGAAAGTTTTTGGAATGTGAGAATACTGCGAAGAGACTTAAGAACCGGCAAGGTACTTGTATTAAGAAGGCCTCTAAAATCCCTTCTAAGCCAGGTGTTGGTGGCACACCAACAGCACTTGGGAGGCAGAGACAGGTAGAACTCTGTGATTTCAAGTTGAGCCTGGTCTATAGAGCTAGAGCTAGTTCCAGAACAGCCAGGGCTACACAGAAAAACCCTGTATGTAAAACAAAGAAAGACCATGAATTTGAGAGAGAGAAAGAGAGAAAGAGAGAGAGAGAACATAGGAAAGGGCTACACAGAAAAAACCTGTCTTGGAAAACAAAAATAAAAACAAAAAAAAAAATCCCTCTAATATTTTTGTGATCCTGTTGATTTGTTGATTAATGGAAAATTTCCCTAAGGAGCCATCAAATAGCACATGTGTGTCTATCCATGGAAGAGGCTGCCAAACCAGGAACCAGTCGTCATCCCCCCTCCCCCGGTGATTCTAGCATGCTTGAGAGAGGGTTACTGAAGAGGAAGGTGGTGGCAGGTCAGGGTGCAGGTCCAGCTGCAAGCAGCTTTCTCCTCTGACTGTAAACAAGCTCCGCAGGGCTTCTGCCTGCAGACAGCACTTGGGTACTCTTTCCCAAAGGAAGACCGTTGGCTTCAGTTAATAAGCAAATGTTCTGTCTTGCAGTTAATCAGCAGTTAAAGGAGATCCTTCTGAAATATTTTCTTCAGAGCTCTAATTTCAATTTAGATGGCTGTCTTAAAACGAAAGGTTGTTGGTCACAATTTAGCACACAGGCCCCAAAGGCTTAGGCTCTTTTCCAAATCTTAGAGGCTCTATAGTACCAGGCAAAACCAGAAAGGAAGGCACATTCCTGTCTCGTACCACAGTGTCTGTGACAAATTCACAGTCTGTGAGTGTAGAAGGCATGAGAAGAGCTAAAGCAATGTCTGCATTTGATTATTGATTGCATTCTTCTAAGAGTAGAATATGGTCTTTAAAACTGTATAAAATAGCACACAAAATGCCACATTTTATGAGTTTATATACCTTCTGTTTTGTTTGCTTATCTGAGACAGGATCTCGTGTAGTCAAGGCTGGCACTGAACTTATATAGCCAAGGATGTCTTGGAGCTGCCGATCTTCTGGCCTCCATCTCCCAAGTGTTGGGATTACAGATGTGTACCCATATATCTGGCCTCAAAGTCTTGAATCTCCTGCCTCAGCCTCCTGAGTGCCAGGATTATAGGCTTGTGCTATCATGCCCAGCTTGATGTTTATTTTCACCAGCAAGACCTACCACACACAACCCCAAATTCCACTTTCTCTGTTTTCCACCTCTTCTTTTCTTAGCCCTTTGAATTTTAAATAGAGTCACTGACACCAGCTTCGAGTTCCTTCCATGCACGTTCTTATCAACTCACTTAGTTCCTGTGCTAACCCATCCCCCTTATATCTGGACTCAGTGTATGTGCTTCCCAACTTTAAGTGGAAATGGGATGGAATCTTCAGTAATTAATTTTTTTTCCCATTATGTTAGCTATTGTGTTCCCGTTTTAATCTATGGCTCTTCTTGTCAAAAAGTCTGTTTGGCAAAATTGTTCAAAATAATGGTAGCAAAGATTACCTCCAAAGCTGGGGCAGAGGGAAAGGCCCGAAATCCCAGCTCCTCAGGAGTCTGAGACAGCAGGACGCAACTGAAAACAGTGAGCGAGGACAAGGCTGAGGATGTGACTCTGTGGAAGAGCGCTTGCTCAGCATGGAAGGCTGGAGGGTCAGTTCCTGTTGCCACATTATGTCCAATGTTAAAATGTATCTCCAAAAATGTATCTCCTTGAAGAAAATATTTTGTTTTCTGAACTTCTCACTAATACCAAGACATCTCTGTTCTGGTTAATTCTAGGAACATCTTTCTGTTATTGTTGGGAGTGCAGAACATGCCCTATGCAGAGATCACCGTGAATGTGGGCAAAGTGACACTGGGAGAAGAGAACAGGAAAGAGATGACCAACAGTTGTTTGAAAAGGCACGAGAACTCGCGTATTGTCCAGGCTATCTGTGCACTGCTGAATTCTGGGGGAGGTGTGATCAGAGCTGAGATTGAAGACAAAAGCTACAGTTACCGATTCCACGGGCTGGGGCAGGATTTGGAAACTTCCTTTCAAAAGCTCCTCCCATCAGGTTCACAGAAGCACCTCGACTACATGCAACAGAACCACGACCTCCTGATTTTTGTAAAGTCATGGAGCCCAGATGCCTCTAGCCTTCCACTAAAGATTTGCAGCTTACGCTCCAATTTATATCAGAGAGCTGTGACCTCTGCCATCAACTTGTGTGCCAGCAGTGCCCTAGAGCTTCTCAAAGAGAAAGGGTCTAGAGCCCAAAGAGGCACCCCTAGGCTACATTCTCAAGACCACATCCTCAACAGAACCATTCAGGAAGAGGAAGATATTAAGATGTGTGCCTTGGACTTTTTTAAAAAAGATAAACTCAATTATAAGGAGAAGCTTAGCTTCACAGAGTCAACACATGTTGAGTTTAAAAGGTTTACCACCAAGAAGATTGTCCCTCGGATTAAAGAGACACTGGCTCATTATGTTTCTGCATTTGCCAATACTCAGGGGGGATACATAATTATTGGGGTTGATGATAAGAGCAAAGAAGTGTTCGGGTGTAAGAAAGAAAAAGTGAACCCCGACTCACTAAAAACAGAAATAAAAAACTGCATAAAAAAGCTGCCCACATACCACTTCTGTCGTGAAAAGCCCAAGGTGAATTTCACAACCAAAATTTTGAAAGTTTACCAAAAGGAGGCCCTGTATGGTTTTGTCTGTGTGGTTCAAGTAGAGCCCTTCTGTTGTGTCGTGTTTGCAGAGGACCCAGATTCCTGGATCATGGAGAGCAATACTGTCACAAGGCTGAAGGTTCACCAATGGGTGGAAATGATGCTGGATATTCAGTCAGGTAAAAGGAGAGGAAAGCATTGTTGAAGTTGAGGGCAACAGCCCTCTTCTTTCCTTTTGAGGGTATATAGTTTAGTTTAAAAACAAAAATAAAACAAAAACCCTGAAAACTCCAGAAATGTGCTTCTGTTCACAAATACTATCCCACAACAGTGTTCTTTTTCTAATATGCTTAGTTCCAAAGACTGTGAATCTGATCTTTTTGAAATTAAAAAAGAATGGATTTCAGTCTTTTGGGGGCAAGTTATCATATATCATTATCGATGAGTTAGTGAGTTCCTTTTTTGCGCTATAAAACCCTGTTGACAAAAATTGGCTGTTTTCCTTATCTACATAGAATAGTTTCACTGGAAAAACAACCTTTAAAGAACACCAAGTATAATACTGAACTATGTGTTTCCAGGGAAACTCTGTGTGTGTGTGTGTGTGTGTGTGTGTGTGTGTGTGTGTGTGTGTGTGACAATTCTGGACCATTTCAGTAAATTTAGGAGCAATATCTTAAACTGTCAGCCCTGAGGCCTCATGGGGGAATGAGGCAAAAGCAGATACTCTGGGGTAGGGGACCACCTCGAGGGAGGAGGGCCACTGGTGGTTTTACATCTTGTTTGGAGTCAGCCTTGGCGATGCCTATGTAACCAATAAAAGACTCACAAATGAGCTCCCTGACTTGCTTGCAGGGTCAGATGCTCCTAATGATGTCAGTCATTACAGACTTCATGGATCATCCTTTGTCTTGACCTAAATTTGTTTATCTATTTCCTCCGTTTCCTCAGTAAGATCCTTCCCCCTTTCAATTCCATCTTACCTTGAATGGAGACTACAATCAACCATAACCATGATTACAGCCTGGGCTGCCCTCTTTGGCCATGTGGCTGCTTACAGCCTCCGAGGCATTCTCCTCTTCTCCATCCCTCCTGTAGGTGCCTGCCTCTGCCTCCCCAGGAATAAAGGCATGTACCAACACCACCCTGCTCTTCCCTTACTTCTTACAGGTAACTGGCATCCAACATTTAGGGTTGGAAGTAAACTCAGGGATCATCACCTCATGAGAAATAGGAGAAATGACACTTGTTTGAAATGAATTACCAAGGAAGGTAAAATACTTGAGGCCCACAGAGCAGTTCTCAGCTTCCTTGCCTGCCATGCGCAGCTGTGTGTGGTAGTGCTGGACCACACACCTGTTGCCTGTAGAAAGAACAATGGCAGAGTTCTTCCACCTTTGATTTTTTTTCCACTTTCTGTATGCTTGTTTAGATCCTTCCAGCTTTCCCACCACCAATGACAGTGCTCACCTGATGTCACCAGCTTTGTCTACATGGAGAAGGCCAGCGTATCTTACCAAAGTCCTGGAACATAAGGAAACCCTTCAGCGCCGTTTCTTTCCAGGTACACACATCTCTGTTTTTTGTTTGTTTTTTTTAAGACAGGATCTTGCTATGCCACCCAGCCCAGGTTCATGAACTCCCACTTCATTTCGGCTGAGGAGATCATTTTATGAAAGAAAGCATAGCTCAGTGGTAGAGCATAGACCAGGTCCTGAGTATGATACTCATCATGGAAAAAGACAATTAGGCTGGGAGGAATGAAGAGCATGTAATCCAAATTTTTTTTCTTAGAGAAAATCAAATGTAAGACTTAGCAGCCAGGCAGTGGTGGCACACTCCTTTAATCCCAGCACTTGGGAAGCAGAGGCAGGCAGATTTCTGAGTTCGAGGCCAGCCTGGTCTATAGAGTGAGTTCCAGGACAGCCAGGGCTACACAGAGAAACCCTGTCTCGAAAAACCAAAAAAAAAAAAAAAAAAAAAGTAAGACTTAGCAGACATAATGGTCCTACAAGTACACACACACACACACACACACACACACACATACGTGTGTGTGTGTGTGTGTGTGTGTGTGTGTGCGCACATAATAAAATGTCTTCAGACTTCTGGTTAAAAATTGCTATTCTAAAAGAAGATTCTCACTTCCCCCAAAGCCTTTCAGAAGGCCCTTAGAAAAAACAGAAGCATCTTCCCAGCAGCTGTGGACATCTGGGACCAGAAAAGGGCTCCAGGAGCCTGTTCTCTCCCTTAGAGCTAGAGTTGTCAGGCTAGAGAAGCTGTAGTAACTGCATCGGGAATGTTCTCTTTGCAAAAAGAAAAACATGGTTCTGAGGCTAGAGCCATCCTTTTCTACCAGATTGGGAGAGTAGCCCTGTGCTTTTTAAAGTTTTGGTAACTTCTATTCCTCCAATTTTCAGTGACACAGGAAAACCTACAGTTCCAGCCAGAATCCCTCTGTAAGAAGCTGTTCTCAGATCATGAAGGACTGGAAGACTTACTGAAGGCACAGATACACCCTTGTTCTGACGGGATTGTGATATTTTCGAGAAGCTGGGCTGGTGACATTGGCTTCACGAGAGAGGAGAAGACCCTATGTGACGCTCTCCTGGTAGCAGTGGGCAGCCCTCTGGTACTCTATACAATCTTACCAGACCCCAGTTGGACTGGAAGACCTGACTATACTCAAAACACCGCCCTTCAGTTAAAGAGGCAACTACAAACCCTTGGAGGCTACACAGGCAAAATATGTGTCATTCCAAGGGTGATATACCTGACCAGCAGAGGGTCCAGACCTGATCAGTCCCCTGTATACTACCCCCGATCCTACACGCTGTCCAGCAGAGCTGAAGTAGAGGATTTGCTACAGGGCCTGGTGGTGGTCTCACTGTGCTCCAGATCTGTGCTGAGTGACCGGCTGGGCTGTGAGTTTTTCAAGCAGTGCATAGAAGAGCAAGCCAATGTACTCTCCAGGAACCTCCAGGAAACCCGGGAACTATTCGTTCACTGCCTTCCGGGAATCAGGAAGACAGCTCTTGCCATAAGGATGGTGGAGAAAATTAAGGATGTGTTCCACTGCAAACCAAAAGAGATCCTCTATGTTTGTGAAAACGACTCCCTAAGGGATTTTGTGATGTGAGAATTTTACCATCTAAACTTGAAAAAAAAAAAAAAAAAGTCTTTCAGTCTAGTCACAAAAGTAATTTGTGTTTTGAATGTAAAGTTTTGCAATGCGTTTTCACTATGGAAGTTAACAGTCTTCAGGTAACCACAGATGTGGTTGAGGTCTAGAATAGGTAATTTATCATGTTCAATCCCAAACATGCCACAGATGCTTGACAATTTTGTTTTTTTGAGATAGTCTTTCTCGTCAGCTCATGATGGCCTTAAACTCAATCTTCCTGCCTCAGCTTCCTGAGTATTGAGATTATAGAGATACACTTCTAGGCCCAGCTGTGGCTCTGTATAGAAGAAGAACCATTTCCCCACAGTCTGAGCCTTAGATCTAAGGAAAGTAGAAAGGAACTTGTCTCACTTTAAGTAACTTTTTGCTAGATAGTGTTTTGGTTGTACAGTTAGTCACTATATCTAGCAGGATTTTAAATTTAAATACAATTTGACTTAGTTTATAAAATATCACTGGATATTAAAAAATCCAGCATAAGCATTCTGCACCAGTAATTGTTGAAAACACATGGACGCAAGTGTGACTGACACCTCTATGAAAACTTTAAAGATGAACAATGCAAGTGCTGTATTATTGGTATTGTAATAAAGGCCTGCCTCACACAGCTGAAGGGGTTGGTCAGCAGATTCTCTCCAGGGAAGGAGACTTGACTCCTAAATCATTAGGAAGCCAGGAGAGAGAGTGTGTCTGCCAGCAATTCCAGCACTTGGGAAGAAGGGGACTGAGAGTTTGAAGCCAGCCTGGACTACCTGAGACCCTGTATCAAAAGCAATCAAGCAAGCAAACAAAAAAACAAATAGGAGAAGTAAATGAGACGAGGAGAGCCCACTAGGCAAAGGGCACAGCAAGGTCAAAGACAGAGATGCCAGAAAACAAGGGTGGCAGATCTAACTGGAGTGGAGCCAGGGTGTGGGCATACTGGTGATTTTGGAATGTATACCGATGCTAGATTGTGTAGGAAACTGTGCTAGGGACCATGCACATTATTAAGCTCTGTGGCTAAATTTTAAAAATATACCAGTTAAAACCCTAATTGTCAGATACCCATTGAACTCCTACTTTGAGCAAGGGATGGAGACAGCCAAAAATCAGGGTTGTTCCTCCAGAGCTACCCGGACCAAGCTAGAAGAGAAGGAATGGAGTCATGAGTCAAAGCTCAGAGAGAAAAGCCCTGGATCTGTATCATAAAATCTGTGTGAATGTGCCCTATTAATTGGATCCAACTTAGAGAAGACTAGAAGCAACCAAATTTGGAAAGCATATTAGTGTAGCATATACGTACATTACAGTGTACCACAGAAGGAAAATGGGCCTGAGAGAGAACAAGTCATGTGATTTCTTTTTCTTTTTCTTTTTCTTTTTCTTTTTTTTTTTTTTTTTTACCTTTTCAGGTTTCTTGAAGGAAGTCAGCAATTGATGTTTGTCTTACCAAAACTCAAAGGTCTTTCTGATCTTGTATGACAAGTGAAGAAACAAAACTTGCTTTAGACAAAATTTAAATTGACACATACCTTTTCTGCATGTATAGATTATGAGATGCCAGGAGGAGGAGGAGGTGGTGGTTCCCTAATTCCAAAAGGGCAAGTTAAAGAAGTAGTTACATGTATGAGTTACTTTTGAGATTTCCTTTAGCTGCCAAGCATCACAATTGGATCTGTAGAAATAATAAGATTTTCTAACATTTTTGGTTGTTTGTTTTTTGAGATTCAGTATTGCTATGTAGGCCAGATTGACCTACAGTCATTATGAAGCCCAGGCTGGCCTTGGACTTAGGATTCTCTGCCTCTTGAGTGATGGGATTCTAGGTACAAATGGCTAGACTATCTAACTACTTTGTAGTAAAATTTCACATGAAGATTTATTTAACCAAACAATCTCTAAACTCTGCATTCTGTCAGGCACCTTGGACACAGAGTGCTTTGGTTGTACTTCCTCTGTTAGCAAATTGCTCTGCAAAGGAGAATTAGCCTCTATTTCCAAGTCAGGGAGTAAGTAAAGCCCCCATTATCTTTGTTTCTATGTCTGACACCCTGTTTTCTCCTTCCTGAGTACAGGCAGCAAGTTACCTGCCGAGCTGTGACCCGGAGGATCTTCATGAGGGAAGAGTTCCCAAAGATTAAACACATAGTGATGGATGAGACTGAGAATTTCTGCAGTAGACATGGTGACTGGTACATGAAAGCTAAGAGTACCACCCATCCAAAAGCAAATGGCGCTGTGAACGAACGCTTTCACCATGGGATCCTCTGGCTTTTTCTGGATCCTTTCCAAATCCGGCACACAGGTGCTAGTGGCCTTCCAGCTCCTTCTGCTCAGTTTCCTCGAAAAATGATCACCAATGAGATCCACTGTGCTGTTGAAATTGCTAAGGTCATGAAAGATGAAATTAATAGAATGCAAGAAAACCCTCCCGCCGGTGGCTCTTCAGATGCCCTGGCAACGTTCCAGGAGGCTCCCTATGAGGAAGCGATGTATGCCCGGGCTCTGCCTGGCGTGTATGAGATCAAGGCTAACCTGACACCAGAACAAATAGCTAACTATGTGGCAGGAAAATGTCACAGCCTGTTCCATGAGGGCTATCTGCCCCAAGACATAGCAATTCTGTACAGGAAAGGGGAAGACAGAAGACAGTATAAGGATGTGTTGCTAAGAGCAATGGCCCGTGGGACAACGGAGGTTGCCTTCAACAGCGCTGCTGATGTTTGTGCTGATGGCATCATTTTAGACAGTGTCGAGGAGTTCTCAGGCATGGTAAGGAATATTGTGTTTGGGCTTAGTTCCGAATCTGTGCACTCAGAAGGCGTTCACAAACTCTGCTTTGCCTCAAGAGCCATTAAACACCTCTACTTGCTGTATGGAGGGAGGACGGCTTTCTGAAACTATTGTAAATAATACAGGAAGCCAAACAAGAACACTCCTCCCAAATGAGTGGTAGCTCCTTTTTAATATTACAAGTGAATGAATGAAGGTGCATCATTATAGCCTGGAGCCCCAGAGATGTGTTTTGGGAATGGGTCACCCTACTAGCTACGGCTGTACCCTTTGCTCAGTCCACTACTTTTTCCCAGTGACAAGATAAGTATGATTGGTTCTCTGCCTTCAATCTTTCCAACTCAATCCAGCTTTCATTCTGTCACCCAAAGAGCCTAAAATAGAACATGAATTTTATGAAATTCTCTGCTCCGGGGAGTTCCCGCAGCCCTTGGACGGAATCCGTTTCTGAGGCTCTCCATGGGACCTACTTCCTCTCCTTGATCATGCCCCCGACTCCAACGTTTCTAATGCGTTCCCTGATCTGTAGCTGTTTTGGGAGTGATGGTAGGATATCCTTTAGACTGACTGCTTGGATTGGGTGTCTTGAAGGCAGCACCTGGGTTAGCATCTCATGCTGGCTATGGGGCTCAAGCTTTACAGGACCACCCATGGTTTTTTTCCATGAAGTCTCGATTAGCCTCTTGGGGTTGGCTTTCTGCTAACCAAGGTCACAGAAGGCAAACATGTGAGTGAAAGAGTCACTCAGTTACTTTACAGTGTGAACTATGTTAGCCAATGGACTAGGGGCATTTTGCTAATTTACATTCATCAGGAGCATAGGAAGCCAAGTGGTGTGAGCAGAGCCTTACAGTAAGAGCAACTAGAGGGGCAGCCTGAACCTACAGCCTGCTGTGCTAGGCATGGACTGAACAAAAGAATCCCTGGCAACCAACCAGCCACTCCAAGTATATCCTCTCTCTCTCTCTCTCTCTCTCTCTCTCTCTCTCGCTCTCACTCTCACTCTCGCTTTCTCTTCTCAGTCTTTTTCCTCTTTCCTTGTATTGCTACACTACCATAATGCTACAACCAGTGTAATAAAATCAAGATAAAGAGTTGCTTGTGGTGCGATTCGACGTTCCTAAAACATTGTTGGAGGGCAACGGAATATGATCATACCAGCATAAGAGATAGAAAAAGAAAAAGCTCTGGAACATCTCATGACCCAGGTGTATTCTTTTTCATTTTTGCTTCTTTCCACGCCTTTTTGATATTTCACACACATTTCAAGCTCTGCAATAAATTTTATATTCTACACAGCTGCTTCTTCTGTTTAACCATTTGCAGAGCATTGTCACAGTGTTATTGTGCCCAACACTTCACATCTACCTATAGCTCTACCCTTTGCATGTCCGAGCAGATATTACAAACCGGTGTAGCCACTCTGGAAACCTCAAAAAAGCTAAAAATAAATCTATCAGCTAAACAGTCCTGGGGCATACGCTCAAAGGACTGGACATCATTCCCCACAGAAACTTGCTCAGTCATGTTCATTGACACTGTGTTCACAAGAGCTAGGAAATGGGATCAACCTAAGTGATCTGCAAAACTGAATGGATAATGAAAAAAAGCACAATGAGGCCATTATACATTATACATTATATTATACATATAATAAATGGGCAGAATTAGACCATATACTGAGTGAAGTAATCCAGACCCAGAAAGACAAGTACCACATGTTCTCTCTTCTCTGTGGTTCTTAGCTATGGATCTTTAAACACGAGCAACCACAGAAATCAGGGGAGGAAATGAGGGCCAATCAGGAAAGCTCTAGATTGGGGAATGGCAGGTCATAGTGCTGTGAAGCAAAAAATAGGAAAATTGGGGTGGGGCTTTAACTAGGGAGGGGGAAAGGAGGGCAATACATAACACTAAAATGCATAAGACATACAGAACAAATGATTTTATCACTACCTAAAATTACATGGAATATATATGTGTATACATAGATGTATAATTTGAATTATGCCACTTGGGGTGATAAAGCTCCTTGCAAGAGCCATGAACCCAGGATCATGTATGAGAAATATGAGTTCTCTTGAGTTGTTATTCAAGGGATCCCAAGAGACCCCCCCCCCAAAAAAAAACAAAACAATATAGGCTATTGCTTGTTGCCCTTGGTTGCTGTACTGGCTGGTTTTGTGTGTCAACTTGACACAAGCTGGAGTTATCACAGAGAAAGGAGCTTCAGTTGAGAAAATGTCTCTATGAGATCCAGGTGTAAGGTATTTTCTCAATTAGTGATCAAGGGGAGGGGGGAAGGCCTCTAGTGGGTGGTACCATCCCTGGGCTGGTAGTCTTGGGCTCTATAAGAAAGCAAGCTGAGCAAGCCAGGAGAAGCAAGCCAGTAAGAAACATCCCTCCATAGCCTCTGCATCATCTCCTGCTTCCTGACCTGCTTGAGTTCCAGTTCTGACTTCCTTTGATGATGAACAGCAACGTGGAAGAGTAAGCTGAATAAACCCTTCCCTCCCCAATTTCCTTCTTGGTCATAATGTTTGTGCAAGAATAGAAACACTGGATAAGACAGTTGCCCCCTAGAATTTGAAGGTAAGACCCTATTGCTGAAGATGTCATGCACTCAAGACACAGGACTTGGAGGAACTGAGCTAGAACTAGCCTCAAAGTCTTCTCCCTGATGACTGGCTCTTATTTATAGTTTCAGAAGGTGCTATGGAAGCTGCCAAGGGAGAGGTGCATTTGGTAGTCCTACCCTGCTGCAGATGGTAGGACTTTACACAGCAATGGCTGGCCTGGCAAGATACCCACAATAGTGCAATAGTGGCTCCTTTATTCGGGGGTTACTAACAACTGTCTAACTGGACTTAAGGCCTGCTCAACAGGAGGGCATTCATGTCTAGTACTGTAAGCCTAGTCAACTACCCATAGCTAGAGAGGCTGTAGATCAGGGAGGAGACCTTACTACTGTTACTTTCAGAAACCAATAATTATAATTAAATATAATTATAGTATAAATTATAATTATTATAATTATAATTATTGTTTTCTCAATAGCTGTCCGTATACAGATAAACATAGTTCTTACGCTTCATCAAAGAGGGGCAGTTCATGGACTGTTACAGAGATCTACAACTGTTCAAAATGCAGGTAATAAGTAACTGGAGGTGCCAATCTTACCTGATAAAGCTGCAATACAACCCCTAAATCGAAGGCTTACAAGAAATCATGGCAAGAGGGTGAGGCAGGAAAGTAAATGTACAGATGAGAAATATCTAGATTACAAACCCTAGACACAACAGGGAAGCTGCACTCATGAACTCTCAACATGACCAGCATAAAGACACCACCAGTTGACCTGCTAGTGGGGACGGGAGAAGTCCACATGGTCCTACCCTTAGACAAGCTGAAGAAGGGCAATGGCTGCCGAGGCAGGGAGAATGGTCCCCTTCAGAGGTGAATTGTCACATAGGTTGTCTAATCTCAAGAGGTCAGCCCTGAGTACATGCACATATGAGCAAAGCCAAATGGACTCAATATGTTTTATATATATATACAAATGTGTGCATATGTATATATATAACAGTAATACTTTTTAAAAATGGTGATCATGAATTCGGGAGGGGCAGAAATTATGTAGATGCAGTATTAGTGTATAAAAATTTAAAAACAAAAACTACTATAAAAAGAGAGCCAGACACATGGAGGGACCCATGGTGCTGGCCACATATGTGGCAGAGGAGGGCTTTGCTGTCCATCAGTGGGAGGAGAGGCCCTTGGGTCTGAGAGTGTTAGGTGCCCCAGTATAGGGGAATGCCAGGGAGGGAAGTTGGACATGGGTGGGTGGGTGGGGGAATACCCTCATAGAGGCAGGGGGAGGGGGAAGGGGATAGGGGGTTTCCAAAGGGGAGACATGAAAAGGGGAAAACATTTTGAAATGTAAATAAAGTATCAAAAAAGACTAAAAAACAAACAAAGAGAGAGCCAGAGCACTGTGAGGTGGGCTTGGTTGTATTACTTGTTCTGTCCCATGAAATTTCAGTCACTGCGATGTGCACAGAGGCTGACTGTGTGCTCTCAGCATGAGTTTGCTCTTTTGGATTCATGCTGATGGTACACAAAGAGAATGACCCAGATGACCAGTCACTCATAGATGAACAAGAAACATACAAAACCAACCTTAACTCAGCTCAGAGCAACGTTCAAGCCATTCCAACTAGATCAGCTAGATCCCAACAGATTGTAGATATACAGATGTGAAAATAAACATCATTTTGCAACTGAGATTTCCAGGTTGTTTTGTAGCCGCAACTGATGGATGATGGGCAACTATGTTACAACACAGTCTTCACAGCATCCTTCTGAGTGGCTGCGCAGCACCTTCGCTGGTCACAGAGTGTCAACAATCTCTTTATTGGATGTATGTGCTATTAATATTAAGACAGGCACAGATGCAACCTTTTCTTTTTCTGGTATAGTCACAAACACCCAGAGATAAGGTTGTTGGATTATAGGGGTGAGATGGAGAAATAAGCACCTTATTTATGATATATCTCTCATTGAGCTACAGCTCCAGACTGACTAATCTTGAACTTGTGATCCTCCTGTTCGACCTTGGGAGTAGCTAGAATAACAGGCCTGTGCCACCAGGGCTAGGAATTGCTTAAGTGAGATATTTTGTACAAAAAACGTAGTATTATATCATCCCCGATAAAACCCAATTGCACAAAACTCAACTCCAATATTAGCACATTGACTGGTACAAAACTCCACAAAGAGAAGAGAAAGAAACAGAGGCCTTAATTCTTACGTTTTAACCAATATTATTCCCCAGAAGGGATGCACCGTTCCTGGAAGTACTGCAATACCAGGTCGATGCGTGGAGTGGATAGAGCAAGCTCCTATTCCAACTCCCGACTACAAAAATCCATTTAATATATTGTCCTCGGATAGAGAACGTATCAGATATTAAACTGATAAGAACAGATACTACACTTGATCTTAGCCAAAAGGCCGAGAAGCGATAACTTTACTACCCCCCCACGCTCGCACCACTAACTCACACACACACTTTCACCTCACGGTCACAAACCCTCGCGCGCCGATAAACACATATGACACCAATTCTCAGCTTCTATCATGCCCACAACCTTTACGCCAGAAAATCCTGTGAAATCAAGAAGGGAAGGGAAGCTTTTGATGCTCTTTTCTTTCCCAGAGTTCCAGGAGATAGGGTCATGTGCTCATTTGCATTCCCCGCCCAGCGCGCCGTCAGCCTTCCATCTCTGTGCTGGGGACTCTCATCATAGTGCTGCTGGACAGACCCATGTGCTTCCAGGTTCTTCTTCGCAATTTTCGAACATAGAGTTGACAACACCCACCACAAGAGATTCTCCACCCCAGACTCCTCCTGTTATCTAGTTCATTTTGTATCGCGGCTCGCCTTGAAATGAGATTCATGACTGAAGGGAGGGGGCGCGTGCCCTTCCTGAGTGTGACTGACCCCTGGAAAGTCAAACTCTGATTCGCTCAAGGGGTGGACAGAGCCAGCTGTCTAGGCTAGCACTGGCTTCTAAGTGAAAGTACAGTGGGGTTGCAGGAAGGGTGTGGTGAAGTTTACATACATTCAAGGACATTGCTCAGGCCCCATGGTTAGTTTCTGGTTGTTTGTTGTTGTTGTTGTTGTTGTTGTTGCTCTCAGGGACCTCTAGTGTAACAGAACCCCAGACTTTAGTAAGCTTCTTGTCTTAGTTTTGGTTTTATTGCTATGAAGAGACACCATAACCAAGGCAGCTTGTTATAAAACGCCTATATTTGGGGCTGGCTTATAGTTTCAGAGATTTAGTCCATTGTCATCATGATGGGAAGCATGCAGGCAGACATGGTGCTGGAGGAGCTGAGATTCCTACATCTTGATCCAAAGATAGTTGTAAGG
The DNA here is from genome assembly GCA_019843965.1 of Rhynchomys soricoides. Lineage (NCBI taxonomy): Eukaryota > Metazoa > Chordata > Mammalia > Rodentia > Muridae > Rhynchomys > Rhynchomys soricoides. The sequence goes on along the minus strand of JADRCH010000329.1, from coordinate 18,228 downwards.
AAACTGTGTGCCACTCTGGGTGTAGCTTGGGCATAAGAAAGTTCAAAGCCCACCCCCACAGTGACACACTTCTTCCAACAAAGCCTTACCTGCTCCAACAAGGCCACATCTCTTAATAGTGCCAAGTATTCAAACACATGAATCTATAGGGGCCGTTCCTATTCAAACCACCACACCCTTAGCTTACTTTAGCACAACTGACTCCAAGATGGAAATACCTACCATTCAAGCTGTAAAACTCAGCATGTAGATAGCACCAACTGCCAAAATGAAAAGAAAGGTCTAATTTATCAAAGTCCATATCATTCTGGGAAAGTCTAAAAACACACTAACCTAGTTTTACAACTTCTGTAGTTCTGCTTCTGGCTAACTGTTCTTGTTAACTGAAGTCGGTCAACCCAGGATATGGTTTTTGTGCTTAAAAGCTCACCCTAAAGAAGACTTGACGCTACACTGGGATCCTGAACATCTAGTGTAGACTCTTAGCTTAAACCCATCTTTGAGGAGTCTTCTTTGGTGACTACCCCACCACATTAGGATGTTAGTCCTCTCCCACTGTTCAGTTTCTTCCACATGAATAGGCCCCCTGCTGATTTCAGTTGGAAGGATTTCTTTTGGAATTTTGGGTAACATCATTAGTCCTGGTTATTGATGGCCAGTGGATAACATCAAGAGTCCATGTCTCTCTTGTCTTCTTTCTCCTTAGAAGATTCCACATAGCAAACATTCGAGTTCCTCTCAGTAGCCTTGTGTGTGATCCTCAGCTTGCTGTCACAGTGGCAAGTCTCTGATGTGAACATAAAAGAGGACACAGTTGTGTAGGCCTGCAGCTTTGGAGGTCCCTGTCTGAGTCCAGTGTACCCTGGTGCTTTTGGAGGCAGTGAACCTGTAGAAGAACAGGGCTCTCCATCTCTTGGCCAAAGGTGAAGAGATGAAGGGGCCAAAGCTGCCCAATTACCTTCAAGATCTTCTAAGACCACACAACAAGCTCCTGTTGTGCTCTGTTTACAGTATTAAGGGATTTTTCTGAGTGTCTCCACAAGGGTCATACCCTCAAGAACCCACCACTCCCAATTAGCATCCTCTGAAGGACAGCCCTTTAAAACATGGAAATCTTAGTGATACTCAAGTCCAACTATACCAGTCTACTCTAGTTCCTAAAAGTCCATGTCCATCTCATAAAGGGAAAGCACATTTAACCCACCACTAAGAGCCTCGAAGTTTCTACTTCCTCTGCCACCTACCTATGACACAGATATCTCTCACCCTGGATAGTTTGCTCTTACCACCTCTGCTTGAATTACAGTTTGGGGGTCTTAATGTGGTTCCCTTTCTCTGTCAGTTAAAGAATTAAAGGCAGGAAAAATTGAAGTGCAACAGGGATGGTGGGAGGCATGAAATCTAAGATACAGCAGACAGCAATAGCAGAATCAGTCTGTGAAAGGCTTTCCTTAGGGGTGAGGGAATATACAGAGCAAGGCAGACAGAAAACCAAAGTCCCTTAGCAAAGCAGAGGGGGCACTCAAGAAGCTGAAGCCCTGTCTCTCCTTGATGTCTAAGAGCTCTTGAGGGTCTCCCACCCCCAATTTAGGATTGTTCAGTTTGAGCAGTGACTAGAAGGCTGATAGGTCCACAAGTTTGAAATAAACACATACTGGTCTGGCCTTGAACTTGTTGGATTGATCCACAGGTGGTGGGAGGGCTCTACTGGCAGGAGAAAAGCCCACTAGGTCTTTGTTTGAGGCAACCAACCTTTTGTGTCGGGTCAGAAGGATGCCCATCTTGTCATTTTCCTGTCTTTATGATCTAGTCATAGCCTCTCTCTCTACCTGTACCTTTCCCATGTGTAAGAAAAGCCCTCCAAACTCCATCTTACCTCTTGAGTTCTGTGGTAGTTTGACTATGTTTGGCCCAGGGAGTGGCACTATTTGGAGGTGTGGCCTTGTTGGAGGAGGTGTGTCATTGTGGGCGTGGGCTTTAAGACCCTCCTCCTAACCATGTAGGAGCCAGTCTTTTCCTGTCTGCCTTCAGATGAAGATGTAGAACTTCAGCTCTTTCTGAACAATGCCTGCCTGGACACTGCCATGCTCCCACCTTGATGATAATGGACTGAACCTCTAAATTTGTAATCCAGCCCCAATTGAATGTTGTCCTTATAAGAGTTGCCTTGGTCGTGGTGTCTGTTCACAGCAGTAGAACCTTAACTAAGACATGCTCCATTTCAGACTCTGATCATTTCTTTCCTGGATTCCTTGCTTCAGTTGTTTACTCTTTTTTCCCCCTCCCTTCCCCATTTACCTCTCTCCCTTAAACCACTATGGTGTTTTGAATAGAAATCACCACCATAGATTCATGTGTTTGAATGCTTGGCCCATAAAGAGTGATACTATTAGGTATGGCCTTGTTGGAGTAGGTATGGCCTTGTTGGAGGAAGTATTTCACTGTGGGGGCGGGCTTTGAGGTCTCTTATACTTAAGCTATATCCAGTGTGGCACACAGTCTCCTCCTTGCTGTTGAGGATCGAGGTATAGAATTCTCAGCTTCTCCAGCACCATGACTGCCTGTCTGTTGCCATGATGATACTGCACTAAGCCTCTGAATTGTGAGCCAGCCCCAGTTAAATGCTTTCCTTTGTAAGAGTTGCCATGGTGATGGTGTCTCTTCCAAGCACTGAAACCCTAATTACTACAACCATCTTCCCATTCTTTTTTTTTTCATATATATATATATATATATTTTTTTTTTTTTTGATTATTTATTTATTTATTTAATGTATGTGAGTACACTGTTGCTCTCTACAGGTATACCAGAAGAGGGCATCAGATTCCATTTCAGATGGTTGTGAGTCACCATGTGTTTTCTGGGAATTGAACTCAGGACCTCTGGAAGAACAGTTAATGCTCTTAATCACTGAGCCATCTCTCCAGCCCCCACCTTCCCTTTTACCCACAATGATTAGGAAATACATGGCCCTCGAGTTTACAATGAGAAAACATCATTCAGGTGTGCTGGGCTTTGCAAAAGGAAAGCCTGAGATGAGGTCAGACTATGTGGATCCCTGGGATTGGAGCTCAGGCCTTCAGGCAAGGTGGTAGATACCCTTACCCTGTGAGCCATCTCACTGTCCCTCATACATAATTCTTCAACTAAGGATTTCCACTTTGCCTGAAAACATGACCATCCAGCCAAGCATGTCATTGCTAGGACTCCATTGTCCTTTCCAGGTCCACACCCCTGTCCACATCCCTGCCCCACACTGCTACTGTCATCTTTATTTGGGTTCCTCCTTCTGATTTCCTATGTTAATCCAGCTCCTGACCTGTCACCCAAAGAGGCTGTCATTAAGCAGACAGATGCTGCTTTTGTGAAACTCTGCCAATGATCCTCCCATGAGTTCCCGCAGCCTTGAGGGTGGACCAACGTCCTAGGTCCTCCATGATGTACCCCACCTACTCTCATGACTTCACACTGATGTCACCTCCATCTACAAGTGTTCCGAATGTGTCTCAGCACCAGTGGCTGTTACATGGAGGTAGAATGGTAGGGTATCTTCTAGTCCAGCTACTGTGACAGGTGTCACGAGCTGCTCATGCAGCTATGATAGTGTGTCTTCTTACGTCCTTGGTCTTCAAAGGTCTAAGCCACCATTCTAAAAACCACAATCCCAAGTCACCAAAACATCTAAAACCCCGAGGTCTGGAAACATTATCCTGGAAAACCAATAAGAATTCTTTAAGAGAATTTGATGATGTTTTGTAAAGATCATTTATTTTAGAAATGTATTAAAATGGCAGAACTTTTGTTTGGCATCCAAATTTTGTTAAGTACAACTTCTCAGATTTAACAATGAAGCGTCGTCGAAGAAAGATACAAGCAGAAGAATTGCATTAATAAAGACACGAATCTGAGAACAGAGTAGATGAAAAATGAAGGATATTTTAAAATAAACTGTACTGTTAAAGAAATAGATCAGAACAGAACATGGTTAAAGATGATTGGTGTCTGTGAGCACCCATCATATATCCCCCGTCATCAGAACTGTCGTGAAGGGTAACCAGTCTTTTGATGAGCTCCATTAAAAGTCTCAAGAGGTTACCACTGCATATACAATCGCCATTGAGGGCCAAATGTTGAGAGATTTTATCCTTCACAAATGGAGATGTGCAATAAAGACATTTCTCCCTTTATGAAGGAAATACCAACATTTCAATTAATGCGTAATACTCGTATATAAACTCAATGCTGTAAACAACTTTACAGGTGTTATCTACAGCACAAACAACATGACGATACGAGTGTGAAAAACACAACACATCAAACCCGAAATGAACAATATCAACGTCTTAAAATCCTGTCATCAATACTTCGTAGGAAATGATCATACAAAGAGAAAAACTGAAGCCATGCTATAGCCCCATAGAGACTGCCAGCATGGCCTAAGACCTGTAGACTGTCTTATATCCAAGACATACAATGTTTTCCTTTAAGACAGAATGTGCTCTCCTCACATAAAATAATTATATTCAGTTTCCATGTCTCTTTGACCTTTCTAGAAATCTCTTGCATATGATATATAATGTTATGAGCAGTCGCCATTTAATCTCCACATACTCTGACCTTAGATAAGGAGAGACACTTATTAATTAGTTACTTACATAATTAATTAATAAATTTTGAGAGAGGCTCTCACTGCATAGCTCTGACTGTCCTGGAACTCTTTACATAGACCAGGATGACCTGTCTCCCTCCAGGTGCTGGAATCGAAGGCATGGGCCACAGGCATGGCTCAGGGACAAATGCTACGGTTTGTCATTGCCATCTCCAATGGCCAATCCCTTTTCCAGAACTTAGTTTCTATCTCTCTGGAGCTCAAAGTCACATGTTCCGTATTTTCGTAGAATTAGAGAACATTACCAGCTTCGTACTGTGAGATATCATTATACCATACTCCATTATTTTACATCAAGCCAGGCTCGAACACGAGTTAAGACATTTCTCAGAAAGTAAACTATATAATTGCATGCCTTTAAAAACGCAGAGATAAAATGATCACCATAGTTTTTCCTGGGTAAACTGTAGAAAAACCCATGACATCCTAAGATTTCAGCAAGAGCTTTTTCTAAGTCCCTTACTGTCTTGGTTGTCAAATAATAGTTTCTGGGGTAATGGATTTTCGAGCTTGAATCATAAAGACACACTGCCTTATGACCCAAGTACGTTATCTTTATCACGATACCTAGTTTCCCAGTGTACCCACCACGGTTTACCAGCATCTGCTTTAATGTTAGGGCGGTTTGTTTATAACAGCCCTTTAACTCAGCGCCTAGCTCCTTCACAAGAGGGCAGTCGTCTTCCAGGTCCTCATCTCCCAGGACAAATCCGTGCAGGGTCAGGAGACTATGCTGGGAAATATGAAGCGCATCCAAGATGACTTCCTGCTTCTCTTGCAAGCCCAGATCCAAAGCCCAGCTCTTAGAGACGACCAGCATTCCTTTACGACGTGAGCCCAACTCTGTCCGGAGTAACTGCTCATAGACTTCATGTGGTGAGAACGGTTCCGAGCATAGGGCTGCTGGAGTGCATATCACCTTTCCAGATGTCGCTAGACAACAACAGAAACATAACAAATTATAAAAATAAAATGCCTGGAATGTCGTGTGTGACACATCACGCACCAAGCAGTTTGTAAATCCCACACTTTGTCTATGAACTCAGAAGATGAACACAAGATATCAAACACTGATTTAAGAACTGGAAGGAGGCAGGTGCAAGGGGGACATAGAAACTCAACCTGCCAAAGAAGGAGCCGTGGAAACAGCTGAACACTCACAGTCCCGCCTTTTCCATAACATGGTGCATCAGAGGCTTGCTCTGGGGAACTCCGTGGATGAGAAGAGTCCAGGGAGCGAAGGACAGACTAACGCTGAGGACAGAAACGCTGAGGACAGAAAAGTCAGGTGATGAGAAAGGAGAAAAGTGTGGAGATATACGGGGAGTCTCCACAGAGCAAAGGAGGAAGCAGACCGACCACATTCCCAGAGCTCCAGGGATGGGGAGAGGATGCCTAAGAGAGGACCACGAGGGAGGATAGGCTTCCCTGGTGGAGCACAGACTGGCAGGCCCAGCCATAGGGTAGTAAATACTTCTTCAAAGCCTTATATCCAGTAAAGGAGTTTGAAGGGACACTATCACCTTCTACCTGGCAGGTTAGAATTACAGAGGAAATTTCTTTGATTTCTCTCTCTATCTGAGAATGTCAAATGTTGCCAGGTGCTACTGTGTGTGTGTGTGTGTGTGTGTGTGTGTGTGTGTGTGTGTGTGTGCCTGCCAAGTTGCTCGAGGGACCTGAAAACAAGTGAAAACGCCCAGTGCAGGAAGCCTGGCGACACCTTTCACCACAGAGCCCAGCTGAGCAAGGAGGCTGGAACCTAGTCACAGCAACCAACCTAGACAGCCACAGTGAGAGTCTTGGAAGGTGACACTCTGTTGAGGAGCATCAGGATTGTCATAAGGAAAGCAGCTATGGGGACCGTGTGGCAGTCTGCTTGATTGAAGAGTGCCTTTATCTTGCTTGGAAAAACCTGAGAAGACAAAGGTAATCTTAAGTGTCCCATAAATCCAATAACTCTTGCAAAGCACATTTAAAGCCTCAAAGGAACCCCGTGTTCCTAATAGAAAAGGAAGTCAGATTATAAGGTCCAAAGAAACTACCAATTTAGACTCTGATGAGACTGAACTGCATTACACTACTCTCAATAAAACACAACTGTAGAAAGGATGCTAAGAGTGGTTGAAGATATTAACAATAGTGGGTACATTTTACTTTGTGTCTATTTGTTTTTTAAAATTGAGATAGGGTCCCACATAGCCCAGGCTGGCCCCAAAGTCACTAGGTAGCCGAGGGTGACTCTGAATTTCTGATCCACCTGCACCTCCCTCCAAAGATTTTGGGTCACAAGTGCACTACCATGCCTAGTTTTAGGGTTTTATGCAGCACAGGAGATTGAAGCCAGAGCTTCTAGCATGCTAGGTAAGCATTCTCCCAACTAAGAAATGTCAGCAGGTTTGGTTTATGTTAAAAGCAGTTAAATCTAGAAGGCAGGAAGGCTGGTCAGGAAACAGTTTGTGAAGAGTGTGAGAAGCTTGCATTTTCAGAGATGTAAGGTTCTGTTGTGAGTGCCCATGAGGCTTCCGTGTCCTAAAACCAGAATGAAACCAGAGAATTGAGATCAGGGGAGGGGTATCTGAGGGTGGGCTATAGAAGCATTGCTGTAGGAGAGATTGGGACAAGCAAGCTAGAAATGGTCTGGAGAGAGGCAAGAGGATCTGGATAGGCAACTCTGCGTGGATGTGTGAAGTTCAGGATGCAGGAAGGACAGTGTCCCTGCAAGGCTGTGCTGCTCAGCTTTCTGATGGAAACGGACATGCCACGAGGCTAGGACAGGACAATACCCGCACTTTTCTGCTGCAACCATTAGGGCTGCATTTTCCCCTGGCCTGAGACTTGGCAGGGATGTCGGCTTAACCTGCTGTGGCAGGTGACAAGACCCTTGAAGGGACTCAGGAGGCCTAGCTCCTCCCTGTTCCTGCTCCAGTTCCAGCTACTGGAGAAGCAGGCTGTATCAGACTTGGCCATTGTGAAAGAAGCAGCTCAAAGTATTGTTGAAAGCAGTCAGTATACTTTCCATAGGGAACCAGAGATCAATAAACTAGCTGCTGATGTCTGAGGAGTCTTCAGGTTGCCCAAGCCCAGAAAGCAATCTTGCAACCCCCTTAGCCAAATGGAAACTGATTATTAATCTCCATTCCTCAACCTGCTGGGGCATCCATCTGGCGCTTCACCCATTCCTCGGTGGTAAATTTCTTCACGCAGTTGTCTTCCACATGCCATGATTCGGGCTCTGCAGCGAACACTGCGCAGCAGAATCTCTCCACTCTGAGCGCACACACATATGAACACACAGCTCCGGATTTGTGCACGTCAATGAATTTGCACGTGTACTTTATCTCCTCTTTCTTCTCACAGAAGTGGAAGACAGGCAGCTCCCTTATGCATATGTCTATTTTATTCTTTAGAAGCAGAAGATCACCCTTGTTTGCTTCAAAACCAATAATTTGCTGGGTTTTGCCATTCAAACCAATGAACAAATATCCCCCGTCAGTGTTTGCAAAAGCAGAAACAGTTTGACTGAGATGCTCTGAAAACTCTTCTTTAGGAGTCAATTTTACTTCAGAATGTTTGGATTTTGTGAAGCAGAATGTCTCATTATATGCAAGCCAGTCTCTGTTAAATAAGAGAAGACATTCATTTAGTAATTCATTACAAATGATTTGTCCATGTAAACTTTGCCTGGAATCTGATCTCTCTTCATAATATTTCTTGACTTTGAGGAACTGCACTGCATCAGCTGCTTTCAGTTCAACTGAAAATGAGAAGCTTCTCTGGTACAAGTTGGTTTTCAAGGTGGTGATCCCTGGACCTTTCCAATACGGCTTCCATGATTTCACAAAAAAGTAAAAGTAGTCTTTGTGCTGCATGAAGTCTAGATATTCATGAGGGAGTTGTAGGATACTGGGTAAGGAATTTACCAAATCCTGTCCTATTCCATCTCTGGTGAAGCTGTAGTTTTGATTTTTAATATGAGCTTTGACCACACCCCCTCCAGAATTCAGCAGGGTACACATAGCCTGTAAGATATTTTTGGCTTCTTTTCTTCTCTGTTGACTATCTTTCATTGAATTCCTATTCTTCTCTCCAAGTGTGATTTCTCCTACAAACAGAACCAGGTCAGCGTAGTCCGTGTCCTGCTCAACAGTGATGTTCCTTTTCCAATCACTGTCTCTGTTTCCCAGACGAAATCCTTTCCTGGAAGACAGACAGAGTCATTACAGAAGCACTTAAGCACTTAGAGCCAGCTCTGCTTTACCACACACAGAGCACAACCATCTCAGATGCTCTGGATATGCAAGTATGAAGGCCAGGTGTGATATTTGTTTAGGGATGGTGGTGGTTTAAATATCCTTGATCCATGGAAAGTGGCACTCATAGGAGGCGTGACCTTATTGGAAAAGGTGTGTTCTTGTTGGAGGAAGTGTGTTACTGTGTAGATGGTCTTTGAGGCCTCCTAGTGTTCAAGCTCTCTCTAGGGCAGAAGGGAGTCCCATCCTGGTTGCCTTAGGATCAAAATGTAGAACTACTGGCCTCCAGGATCATGTCTACCTGCATACTGCTATGCTTCTCACTATCATGATAATGCACAGAACCTCTGAAACTGTAAGCCAATTCCATTTAAATGTTGTCCTTTATAAGTGTTACCTTGGTTGCAGTGTCACTTCACAGCAATAAAACCCCAAAATAAGACAGAAGTTGGTACCGGAGACTGAGTACTGCTGTGATAGGCCTGACCAAGTCTTTGTTTGGAGGAATGTGGATTTTGGAACTTTGGATTGGGAAGGCAATGGAATGCTTTAAGTGGACCTTAATGGGCCATAGTAGTAGAAATATGGGAGAGAGTGGTGATGAGGGTGATTTGAATTCTGGGACCCTGGCTTAGGAGGTTTCAGAGGAGTGAAATTTTACCATGTTGTCTAGAGATCATTCTTATGTTGTTTGGGGGAAGAACATTGCTGATTTCTTTTAACTTTTCTAAAAAAAGAGTCTGCTAGAGGATAAGACGAAGAGATTCAGTTTATTGCATTGACAAAGGAAGTCTCAAAAAAGCCCACCACAGACTTTGTCTTCTTGTTTATTCTCATAAAGAACATTTTAAATCAAGCATAATTAGCTTAGGAAGGAAAAATACAACATGTCTGGATCAAGTATTAAAGGGAGACCTGGAGCTAGAATGGAGCTAAATCCTGTGTCAAAGGAAATTAAATGTAATTAAGTGAGTGGTGACCTCATGGCCAGCTCCCATCCTGATAAGTTTATTGTTTAGGCTTATGCAGTTGAATAAGGGGCAGTTATATCATGTTAGGTATTATTATGACATGGTTATTGTTTTCATTTGGGCTTTTGATCTCAAATGAAGTACAATCTAGAACCTGTAAAGCTCTTGTGAAAACATTAAGATGTTAGAAATGCCAGAGCTCTGGGATGCCTGCTGAGGAAAGCTGCTTGCAGTGGGTTTGGTCTAATGCTACTTGTAACATGTTAATCTGGGTCCCCCAAATTGCACAAGAATACACATGTCCCCACCCAAGAAACTGAGGGACCCTGCCCCCATTTGGTTTTGGTTGGTAGATAAAGTTCCTGGCAGCCAATGCTGGGCAGGGCAGACAGAGACAGGACTTTTAGGATTCCCGGGCAAGGAACCGAGGAAGGAGGGAGGAAGATGGAGATCTGCCATGCCTAGAGAAGGAGAAGGAGAAGGAGCGGAAAGGCCACTCCTTCCCCATCCCTTAAAAAATTCATTTCCCCTACTCAGCAGGAAGATGCCACGGAGACTCATCATTCCTATTCCTTGTTTTGAATGTCTGGTATTGCTTATTTTATAAATTATAGATAGGTTGTCATCTTAAGGGATAATTTGAAAATGGTCATAATTTTGGACAGGGAGTAAACTAAATAGAGAGCTTAGACTTGGGGATTTCTGTCTTTCCTTTCTTCTTCTCTATTGTTTCTTTCTTAGGTTAGGGGAAGGGGGTTGGAAGGAAAAAAGGGGAATAGAGTAATTTTATAAGAAATTAAATAAATGGGAAAGGATTACTAAGTTTACTCTTAAACAAAACAATTTACTGCCATAATCTTACACTGGTAGAAATCTTTACATTTTAATGCAGAATTAAAGTTATATTTTCTTACATTGGTACACAGTTAATATATTGATACAGGTTTCAGGTTGTCACCGGTGTATATTAATACAAATTTTGAAATTATTTTTCTTACTCTTAGACAGGCATTGTGCCTATTCAACTCAGTTAAAAATACAAGGCTAAGACCTAGTCCTTCTAATAGCTGCTATTACAAACTGTTTAGGATGATTAAGTAATGCAAGTCAAGGGCCAGATAGTAAACCCATGGTAATATTAGATTCTGATTTAATAATGATAATAAAATGTTTTCAATATTATTCAAATAGTAAATAGCTAAGAGTAGTCAAGGTTTAACAGTTCAGACATACTATATAGACAGTCTTCAAAAGCATCAGAGATCCACAGAATATGGCATTTAAACTTATTTTATTATTAATAGATCTTTTGACTAGGAATCATGTCTGCTCCCAACAGTACCCCCTTCACACTTCAAAGGAGATTTTGAGTATCATTACTTCCATATGGAGTTGCTCCAATTGTGGCAAGGTAGCCACTGGGCAAGAATTGTTTGCAGACAAAAAATACTGTCCAGGAAAGTACACATGATGCTGGATAGTCAACAACTTAGCTCTGCTAAATCAGAGTAAGCTAGTTCTTCATAATTCCTGCTTCACTGAAGGTCTTTCAGATGGTTGGGAGCCAGAAGGCTGAAGACAGATGCTCCTATGTTATGAGGAATATAGGGGCCTGTCCAGGCAGTCAGCTGTCTTTAACAAATTGTTTAAGATCTGGAAGCTATGTTTTTGTGCTTCCTACATATTCATGTAATATTTAATTCATTCTCGGATCTCTGATGGGGTCGAAGACTAGTTAGAGTCTCATAACAAACTTAAGTTGTTTAACATTCAGGAAGATTATCTAGGTTTGAAAGGATGGTTTTCAGATAGTAATACAAGTTAAAATCAAAACATAATTCAGGTATATAATTGTAAACTCTTTAAGTTAGGATAGATGATAGAGAAATTAACCTAAATTGCCAAATATGATAAACTGGACATTATAAGTATATATCATACCTTATAATTTGCATAATTTTTATAATTGTGTTCAATTTATATCTGAGAGAAAAGAGCCTTTTTAACTTGACCAAAAGGGGGAAATGTAGTGGGTTTGGTCTAATGCTGCTTATATTATGTTAATTTGGGTTCACAAAACTGCAGGGGACTCTGCATATTTGCATGCAAGACACTGAAAAACCCTGCCCCCAGTTGGTTTTGATTGGTAAATAAAGTTGCTGGTCGTCAATCAATCGTTGGGTAGGGCAGACAGAAACAGGAATTTTAGGATTCCTGGGCAAAGGACTGAGGAAGGAGGGAGGAAGGAGATCAACCATGCCTAGAAAAGGAGACAGAGAGGAAAGGCCACTCTTGAGAAGGTGAAGGAGAGAGAGCATAGCCACCATGCAGGAGCAGGAAAGAGCAGCCCGAAGAGTGCTGCCCCACTGGGTCTAGGGCAGCAAAGATGGAATATAGGATTTAGTGAATAATAACTTGAGAATATCAGAGGGAGGTGGGTTAGCCATGTGGATGCTAGGAAGTGACCCAGCCATTGAGCTATTTGAGGCTTATCAAAATATAAAGGCTGAGCGTGTGTTTCTTTCATTCAGGAATCCAGAACATCGGGGTTGGCGAGGAACACACATCCGATGCAGGGAACAATTTGAGTTCTTAATTGGGAACTGCTACAGCTACTAATATGGGATGGAACCAGCTCCAAGAGAAAGAAGTTTCTTGCAATCAACAAAGCTGAAAGGAGTTGGACATCAGACATAGAAATGCAGAGGTTGCTATTTGCCCAGATGGTTATGTTTTTTCTTCCTTTGGTCTAATAATTCCACACTATGATGGAATAATAATGTATATCCTGTGATGTTGTATGTGATCTGCCTTTTGATTTTATAGGTGATTACAGTTAAGAGATTCCATGAATCTCAGAAGAGACTTTGAACTTTGGACTATTAAACATTGTTGAGACTGTGATAGACTATGGAGATTTTTGAGGTTGGACTAAATATATTTTGCATTATGCTATGGCTAGTTATGGTCCCCCAAAACTTATGAGTCTGAAAAAGCCTTTGGAGGTCAGGGAGTGAAATGTAGTGGTTTGAATATGCTTGGCCCATGGGAAGTGGCACTATTAGGAGGTGTGTCCTTGTTGGAATAGATGTGCTCATGTTGGAGAAAGTGTGTCACTGTCTAGGTGGGCTTTGAGGTCTCCTATTTGCTCAAGCTCTACCCAGTGCAGAAGAGAGTCCTCTCTTAGCTGCCTCTGGATCAAGATGTAGAACTCTAAGCTCCTCCAGCACCATGCCTGCCTGTCTTCCCACCATGATGACAATGGACTGAACCTCTGAAACTGTAAGCCAGCTCCAATTAAATGTTTGCTCTTATAAGAGACGCCTTGGCCATGGTGTCTCTTCAGGCAGTAAAACCCAACTAAGATAGGGACTGTTGGGACAATTTTGAACTGACTACAGTAACTTGTGTACTTTGTAAATATTCAAATTTGTTGCAATGATTGTATGGAATATTTATATAATTGTTTTGAATTAAAAAACATCATATAAGAAGTCTCAGAGTTATTATTTCTGGGAACAGAGAGGACGGGTAGAGAAACACAAGGTTACAGCTTCCCATTTGCAGGAAAGCATTCTCCAGGATACATCACAGTCCTTCTCCTCCTTTAATGTAGGTGTTCTCCAAACTAAATCTCTTTCCGGGTCACTTCTACGTTCTGGAACTCTGATTTTCTCTTTTTATTCTCTCAGAACATTTCTCCTGATCTTGTGAAGTCATAGTTGAGCATTGTTCTTCTAACTATGACAAAAATAAATAAATAAATAAATAAAAAAATCAGTTTACATACTGCGATTCTTTCAAATTTCCTGGCTTGGCATGCTGTCCATCCTGAAGAATATTTCCTGGACACTTGAGTTGAACACAGGGCTCCATGAATGTCTGTGGATTCGCATCTTCCACCAATTGTGGGGTGGTTTCAACCATCATTTCTTCAAATACCTTCTCAACTCTTTCTAACTTCAGATTCTGTGGACAGAAACAATTAGTGTTCATGACGATGGTCATTTTTATGCTCTGTGAGCTTCAGGGTTTCATTGGTATTTTCTTCAGTTTTACTGATTTGTTTTTCTGCCTAGCAAGTCTAGTATTGGACCTTTTCAAATATTTATTTTAAATTCAATTAGTGCAGTTTTATATATCTTGTTGGTTCCTTCCATGATATTTAATGAATTCACTCATTCTTAAAAATGACTATCCTGAGCTGGGCAGTGGTGGCGCATGTCTTTAATCCCAGCACTTAGGAGGCAGAGGAAGGTGGATTTCTGAGTTCGAGGCCAGCCTGGTCTACAGAGTGAGTTCCAGGACAGCCAGGGCTACACAGAGAAACCCTGTCTCAAAAAACAAAACAAAACAACAACAACAACAAAAAAACCCTATCCTGGTTTCTATTTATAGTTAGACTAGTTCTCAGAATCCCAGGCAAGGCAGCTCCATCTTGCAGTAAGGCTTCTCCTTCCGTTTGACATGACAGACTATAGGAAGAGAAGCCATGCTTCCCACACTTGGACAGTGAGTGGTGATATCTGCAGAATCCTTATAAGTCCTTATAAAGGATTATAAAGGAGGGACTGCCAAGAAAAATAATTTTCTTTGGCCTGGAGAGATGTCTTACTAGTTAAGAGCACTGACTGTTCTTCCAGAGGACCCAGGTTCATTTTCCAGCAACTAAATAGTGACTCATATTGATGCATGGACATTTTTACGGGCAAAACTGATACATACAAAATAAATAAACAGTAAAACTATTATTTTAAAACACAACTTTTCCATGATGTTTTTATACTTGGCATGCTGCCTTGAATAGACTCATCTATTTGAATGCTTAGCCCAAAGTGAGTGGCACAAGTTGTGGTCTTGTTGGAGGAAGTATGTCAACTGGGGAGGTGATCTTTGATATCTCTTATGCTCAAACCCTGCCCAGTGTGTAACCCAGTCCCCTCTTTGCTGCCTGTGGATTAAGATTTAGAATTCCCAGCTCTTCTCAAGCACCATTGTCTTCCTGGATGCTGCCATGCTTCCTACCATGATGATAATGGACTAAACCTCTGAAACTGTCAGCCAGTCCACATTAAATGTTTTCCTACATAAGAGTTGCCTTGGTCATGGTGTCTCTTCACACCAATGAAAAACAAACCAGGACACTTGGATTACTGCTACCCTCAAACCTGTAAGCTTGTTGTGAGTTGTCCTGATGCAGTTTGTAGTCTGATGCTAATTCTGCCTCCTCAAGAGGGGTTGCCCTAGACTAGCAGTCCATCACATACTCACGTGAACCTTCTTCCCATTTTAACTGATCAATAAAGGCTAGAACCTCTGATTGGTCAGAGGAGGCAAAAGGTGGGACTTGGGGTTTGAGAGTGGGTGCAGGTAGAGAGGCAGAAGAGGATGAGAAGGGAAGGAGAGAGGACTGAAGAGGAGGAGGAGGAAGCCATAATGGAGCAGAACCACGTGGCCAGGAGAGACTGCATGTAGCAAGGGTTTTTATAGCTGGGGATAAGTTAACATAGCATTAAATCATCCCAATCTAGGCTTATAGCCTATAATTATAATAACTGGATTGTGCTTTTTATATGGGCTTATTGGGGTTGGAAATTACAGCAACAAAAGCTTCCCTCTGCTGTGGTGTGGTGGTTTAAATAGGTTTGCCCCCTATAGATTCATGTGTTTGAGTGCTTGGGCATTTGGAGTAGCACTATTAAGAGGTGTGGCCTTGATGGAGGAAATACGTTACTGTAGGGGTGGGCTTTGGGGTCTCCAGCTGTGCTCAGGCCCCACACAATGTAGAAGAGAGTTTCTTTCTGGTTGCCTTTGAATGAAGAACTCTCAGTTCTTCCAGTACCATGTCTCCATGGATGTTGCCATGCTTCCCATCATGAAGATAATGGACTGAATCTCTGAAACAGTAAGCCACTCCAGTTAAATGTTTTCCTTTACAAGAGTTGCCTTGGTCATGTTGTCTCTTCACAGCAATGAAACCCTAAGACAAGTGGACAACAGCAATACAGAGACTTATCACTGTTCAAAGTGCTGAGAATAATTGATTTTTCTTAAATGGAATATCAAGATGACCTGCCCTGTAAAGTCTGAGGAACATTTCAGAAGGAAGTGCATGAAGAACTTCAGAGCTGAGAGCTAGAGGCTGGAGAAATAGATCTGTGGTTAAGAGAACTTGCTCTCCTTCCAGAGGACTCGGGTTTGGTTCACTGTATTGACCTGGCTGTAGTGAGAATTTTGGTTTCTTTAAAATACACGGAAACATTTTAAGAGTATATTCTCATATTTAATCCCAGGTATGGGAAGGGGCTACTGCTTCAGACTGTCCACAGCAGCTGAGTATGGTTTGCTTTGTGCTCTATCAGAAGCTTGGTTTTGTCAGCTGCAGATATTTCTGTAGTAATATGACATTTGGAATCTTAGAACTCTTCAGAGGATATACAAATGCTAGGACCATGAGAGGCAAGACTACTGTTGGTTGGTGTTGGTCATTGTTGGTGGGTGTCTGGTTGTGGTTTCTGAAGTAATCTTGTCCAGAGAAGAAACAACAACAGCAGCAACAGGAAATTAGATAATCTTTGCTGACAGCAAAGATCAAACTTGCCTAAGGAACTCAATGCCCCTAATCAGCAGAAAGTAGTCTAACGATAACATCCCCTCCTTTCCCCCTCTCCTTTTTTTCTCTTAGATAGTGTTAGGGTGTTGAAAGGGTTTGAAGAAAGGGGGTGAAGGGTGGAAGAAAGAAGAACCCACAAAGTATCTAAAAATCTGGCTACCAGTTGTACCCAACGGTTGGTGAGGTAGAATGGGAAATGTTAGTTTAGAGGCTCGAGAGGAAATGGCAGGGGACAAAGGGATGGATATTCTTTTTCAAGGTGCCAGCAGAAATTTTTTATTGATGTATTTTATGTATGTAAGTACACAGTTGCTGTCTTCAGACACACCAGAAGAGAGCATTGGATCCCATTACAAATGGCTACAAGCCACCATGTGGTTGCTGGGATTTGAACTCAGGACCTCTGGAAGAGCAGTCAGTGTTCTTAACCGCTGAGCCGTCTCTCCAGCCCCCATCCAGCAGAAAATTTATTGTGACTTCTTCTGCTTGTATTTCCCCCAATTTGCTCTCCAAGGGCACTTTCTGTTTTAGTGTTTGTTTGTATGTTTGTTTTTCTTCTTCCTATATTCCATTTCATAAGAAGTTTGGAGGATGACTGTACAACTAGAAAAATTATGGGTGGAGGTGGAAGCACACGGGAGACAAGGAAACCAGAAAAGGAAGAACAAAGAGGCTCAGACCCAATGACAGAGCAAGAGAATTAGAGTTTTCCCCAAGAGTTAAGTGGGAAAGAAACTGTGCTGGAAGCAGATTGTGGTCCTTTCCAGTGCTGTGCACTTTCAAAGTCCAGCCCCTGCAGTCCCTGGGAGGGATGAGGACTTGGTTGGTGGCTGCACAGGCCATAAGATCAGAGAAAGGATGAAACAGCCTGTTTTGTTTGAAAGAAAGGATTAATTTCAAGCTAACTGCACTGCCAGAGATAGAGGAAGGGTAGCCTGGGGATATCAAATCACCATCAGCTTTCCCAGTAATTATACAGCATGTGCCTGCTAACCACGTAGAACATGGATATGATGAGACAGGGTGGCATCCTATGAGAGGGCCAAGGCATTTTAAAGAGGCTATGATTTCATAGAGGATATACTCACCATGGTTTTTTTGTTTGTTTTTTGATTTTGTTTTTTTGAGACAGGGTTTCTCTGTGTAGCCCTGGCTGTCCTGAAACTCACTCTGTAGACCAGGCTGGCCTCAAACTCAGAAATCCACCTGTCTCTGCCTCCCAAGTGCTGGGATTAAAGGCGTGTGCCACCACTGCCTGGCAGCTATGAATATCTTATAAGGGATGGATAATTACAGAAAAATTTGTCTTATCAGGGTGGGCAGTTTATATCAATATCAATTGGCTCTGAGTTCATTGTGTGGACATTGTGTGGAGTGAGAATTTACTAATATAAATCTGACTGATAGATTACAAGCCTCTAGAGTTTTGATCTTACCTGGTTACAGGGATTTGTGACAGTTAGCCACAGGAGGTGGACGGCTGGGAATGTAAGCAGAATCCACAGCAATAGAACTGTGAGATTGGTGGTCACTGCATGGGGCTAGCCATAAAGTCAGTGAGACCATCAAGACAGAGTAGCCAGTGTTAGCATGGGATGGTGCTTTTTAAATATCTCACATTACAGAGATGGCACCCAACATGGGGCAGGAATCCACTGGAAATTTGGGATTCTTGGCCTATGAGTTAGAGATTTAGTCTGGGCGATCAGAACAGAGTGGAGTCTG
>JADRCH010000328.1:780530-820993 GCA_019843965.1 Rhynchomys soricoides | reverse complement strand
GCCCAGGGATCTGCAAGAGAGAGAAAAGATTTGGGAGTTGGCACCTCTGTTCCAGCCCCTCACTTGCTGCAATAATTAGATTAGAAGGACTGGCTTTGTGAACTTTTTAATTTTGATTTTTTTATCATTGTGTGTGTGTGTAAGTGTGGGCATGCACTATCACATGTAGATGGATGACAGAGAAATAACAGGAAAAAATCAGTTCTCTCTTTTTGTCACCTTTGTGTGAGCTCTGAACACTTCCTCAGGTCTTCTGAAGTAGGCACCTCTAACCACTGGGCAATCTTGCCAGCCCGAGAGCCCAACTCTGTTAAGTCTAGTTGAGTTTGAGGCCCAGCCCTCCTACAGTGTGGAAGAATAATTCAGATTCTCTGAACTTCTGTTTCCTTTTCTATGTAAGGAAAAGAAAAAAGAAAAGGGTGTCTGTCCACTTAAGTGTTTGTGCCTGAAATCACTAGAAGTTGCTTGCATGTGGTGGCAGGCAGTGGGTCTTCAACTCTATCACTTGTTTAAAAGTTATGTGTATTTACTTATTTGGGGGGGGGGGGGCGCCTATGTGGATGGAGGTCTCTGGATCAGAGACCAGCATGGGCCCTGGGGTTCAAACTCAGATTGTTAGACTTGATGGCAATCACCTTTATCTGCTGAGCCATCTTGCTAGCCGGAAACCCCCAGTACTTTTGGGACCAAGTTGTTGAGAGGTGACTCGATTGTCTGATGTGGCACAAGACACAGCTTGGTCAGTGTTCACTGTGGTGGCTGCTGTGACTGGGGAGAGTATTTTATCAATGCCTTTCACTGACTCTCAGCCAGATAAGTTTGCAGAAGGGAAGGAAAGCCCCTTGTGGGGGACCTTCATGCTCAGATTCACCCATTCCTCTTCCTGTTGATCCAGCCCCTTCCACTATTTAACACTGCTCAGTGGCTGCAGCTGGCTCAGGATCAAATTCAGCTATCATCTACCTGTCTCTCCCAGACAAGGTGTGGGGGCTGGAGGAAATGATGAGGAACAGATCTAGGCTAGGTCAACTTTAAAATATATTTATTTATTGTGTGTGTGCCTCTGGGTGTCACAGGGTCTGTGTGGCAGTCAGGGACAGGTTAGGGGTGTTTGTTCTCCTTGCACCATGTAGGTAACAGAGATAGAATTCAGGTTGTCAGGCTTGGTGACAAGTGCCTTTACCAGACAAAACTTCTCTCTGTCTTTCTGGTGCAGAGAGTTATTGTTGTTTACTTGTTTGTTTGCTTTTGTTTTGTAATTGCCAGCACTTGGGTTAGAGCCTAGGGCCCTATGCTAGGGAGTGTCCACCAGTTGAGCTATGACCCCAGCCCCTCATTGGGGATCCTAGGGAGGCACTGTACCACTGAGTCACACCCCCAGCCTCTCTCTGATTTGCTGAGTTAATAGGTAGTATAAACTACCAGGCCCTGCAACTTGGAGCTCTTTACAGACACCTTCCAAGAAGCAGCCAATGCTCAGTGCTTAGGGTGTGGAGGAGATTTGGGGAGAGATGCAGGAGAATGGGGGATGGGCACCAAATTAGCTCCTGGGCACCTACTGGGGTAAGACCTGGTGTGGTCCTGGCAGCTGGGCCTGCAGGAGAAAATTCCCAAGATCTTCCAGAAGGGACTGGGGGGAGGACAAGGGGGTGCCCCTGAGAAGCAGTCTTGAAGGCCATCAAGGGGAGGAGCCTGTGAACACAAAGCTTCTCAGAGGAGAGCATGAAGCTCCCCATGGTGCCTGGAGGTCATGGCAAGAGGGTGCAGAGTATGCTTCAGAAGGAGGGCCTCTCAGACTAAGATCTAATGGCACTGTGGAGCCAGAGGAGGTGTCTGAGCACCAAGGAGATCAGACAGGCTTAGGAAGGGGTAGTTCTGGTGTCTCCTCCCCCCCCCCAAGGCAGGGTGTGAGAAATGCAGGCTGGTGGGCTCAGAAGAGACAAACTTGAAGATAAGAAAGGCTTCTATGTAAGTCTGTGAAATACCCATGCCATTCCTTAGGCCTTGCAAATAGGAGAGAGGTATGTGAGGGAACCTGGTTTCATTTGGGCCCCACCATTTACTGGCAGTGTGGTTTGGGGTGAGTTACCTTAGCTCTCTGAGCTCTGGTTTTCTTATCTCTACAGTGGTGTCAGAACAAATGTCTTCGGGGTTAGGGATGTAGGTCAGTCATACAGATGACAAGAAAGACCTTATTTGCCAGGACAACAACAAATGTATGCTGTAGGATTAAACACACAGAAAGTCATGGGATGAATAAATATTAGCTGTGTTATAGAAATGTCCTGTCTAGTAGGGTTGGGATTAGCCCCCATGTGGTTATTGAATGCTTGAAATATAACTGGTTTAATCCAGATGTGCAGGTAATTTAAGCACTGGAGCCAAGTGTGGTGGTCCTCATCAGTCATCCCAATACAGAGGAGGCAGAGGCAGAAGGATCATCTGTTCAAAGCCAGACTAGGCTTTATATAGAAACCTCCATCCAAGGAAGACAAATAGAATCAACATAATGAAGGCTGGGGATGTGGCTCTGCTGAAAGAATTCTTTCCTAGTATGTAGGACACACTGAATTCCATGCCCAGTACCACATAAACTGGTCACCTTGGTAGTTGGGTGGTAGAGGCACAAAAATCAAAAGTTCAAGGTCATCTTCAGCTACAATTGACATTTTAGGCTAGCCTAGGCTACAAAAGGCTTTATCTCAAAAACAAAAACAATACCACAAATCAAGTAGTCTGTTAATGATTTAGTATTCATTATATATTGTGGTTGTTTTAGAACAGGACTGGGCTGGGTAAACGGTCACCAAATTAATAGTGTCTCTGCTTTTAAGTTTTTACCTTTAGTATTTTTTATTTATTTGGGTTTTTTTCCTTTTTTTTGTTTTTAAGATTTATTTATTTATTTTACATATATGAGTACACTGTCACTGTCTTTAGACACACCAGAAGAGGGCATTGGATCCCATTACAGATGGTTGTGAGCCACCATGTGGTTGCTGGGAATTAACCTCAAGACTTCTGAAAGAGCAGCTGGTGCTATTAACCACTGAGCCATCTCTTATTTTGGGTTTTGGGACATTTTTTTCTACAGACAGCCTTGGCTGTCTTGAATATAGCTGTGTAGACCAGGCTGGCGTTGAACTTACAGAGACCCACCTGCCTCTGCCTCCTGAGTGCTGGGATTAATTGCATGGGCTATCGCTGCTCAGCTCAGTGTTTTAGGTTGTTTGTTTCTTTCTTTGTCTGTTTGTTTTTCTGAGACAGGGTTTCTCTGTGTAGCCCTGGCTGTCCTAGAACTCACTCTGTAGACCAGGCTGGCCTCAAACTCAGAAATCCGCCTGCCTCTGCCTCCCAAGTGCTGGGATTTTTGGCGTGCACCACCACTGCCCGGCCAGTGTTTTAGTTTTTAATAATTTTTTTAATCTCTTTTATTTAGTGTGTGTGTGCACATGCATGTCATGTGTATACCATGAGGTGTGTTGCATGGTCAGAAGACAGTTACTTTCAGAGGCCAGTTCTCTCCTTCCACCATGTGGGTACCAGAGATTAAACTCAAAATCTGTTAGGTTTAGTGTCAAGTACTTTCACTTACCATCTCCTTGGTCTCTTTCATTTTGTTTTGTTTAGATAGCCTGAACTATTATAGAGTATAATACTGTCTCAGAACACACTATATAGACCAAGAACCTGCCTTACTGCTTCAGCCTACCAAATATTGGGATTGTCAGCATGAGTTACCTCATCTGGCAATTTTGCCCTTTTGAAACAATCTCACTTTATAGCTCTGGGTGGCTTTGATCTCACTAACCTCTTGCCTCTGATTCCAGAGTGTGGCACCATGCCCTGCTGACTATGTCTACTTTGAAGGAAAATGCTACTGACGGTCATGAGTAGTGACTGGTGCTTTTGCTCAACCCCACCCAATATTACCCTTCATCCTCTCATCCCGAATATCAGTCAAGTGGAAGGACTTGACTGATGTCGACCGAGTGTCTGATGTACATCTGAGGACTGTAGATGTACCTCAGTTGATAGAGTACCTGCCTTGCATGCCCAAGGCCCTGCATTTAATCTCCAGCATGGCACAAACTAGGTGTGGTGGAAGTTAGATGGCTGTAATCCTGGCACTGGTGAGGTGGTGGTGGCTTGGATGTCGGAGTTTGTCCTTGGCTATGTAGCAAGTTTGAGGCTGGCCTGGGCTACATGAGACCCTGTTTAGAAACAAAATGAAGCAGAAGTTAGTGAGAAGGGGTTCTGGGTCAATTTTCTTCCTTGGAGAAAGTCCTTACATGTTGCTCTGAGCCTGAGAGGAGACTGGGTTTATGAGAAGGGTCAGGGTGATGTCAGGAGGTTGGATGCATCGCGGGGCAGGTAAAGGCAGGAAAGATGGTGATTTATCATCACTAGGATGTAGATTGGGGGAGGGTAGTGGGAGATGCCAGGCTGGAGGAGCAGGAGGACACATCCTGGTCTGCAGCACGAGGCAATGGGATAGCTACACAAGCCTCCACAAGGTGGGGTGGGGTTTGTCCCTTTGGAATAAGATAGCAGGAGAGGAAGGATTCTGGAAGGAGGTACTGGGCACAGAGCCCAGGTGCATTGTGGGCCGTGGGTGTGTGTTTGGCTGGCTGCTGTTGGCCTTGGGGAGGCTAGGAACAGGAGAACAGAAGCTGGGTCTAGGATGGAAGCCAGGGCCATGAGGTTGAGGCAGGGGGAAGAGATAAGGCAGTGGAGGCAGGGGACTGGAGGAGGTGAGGGAAAGGAAAGTTAGGACCTCCAAGACCAAGTTCTCAGCACAAAGGATATTTATTTGCCCCAGAGGAACAGAGCGCAGGAATAAAGGACAAAGACAGGAGATAAAGAGGGAAAAAGGGAAGGGAACAAGGGGGGAGGGAGAGAAGGGGGGAGGGAGAAGGGGAGGAATATTTGTCCCAGAGGGGAACAAAAAGGGAACAAAGGTCTGCCTCTGGATAGAGAGAAGACAGATGTGGCCCACAGGCAAATGGTTTATAAAGGTAAAAGGGGGAAACCCTGTATTAAGATGAGGCTTAATTTTAATTAGACAGGTTAATTAGGGCAGCCACAGGGGGCTTTTTGATTGTTGTGCTTCAATACTTTGATACCTGGACCTTGGTAGTCAGCCTCAGGAAGAGGAATTGGCCCAATAAGGAAATAGGCCTTGGGGGCTAGCTTCGGGAATGTAATTCAGGGTTTTTTGTGTGTGTGTGTGTGTTTTTTTTTTTTTTTTAGCAAGGCAGAGAGAATGGGGTAGAAGGGTAAGGCCTGACGGAGCCATGCTCAGCCATGATGGAACTGGCCAGAGTCCCTTCAGTGGATCTTCAGATTATTCATCTTTATTTAAAAAATTTTAAATTTCGTTTAAAAAGTGTGTGTGTGTGTGTGAGAGAGAGAGAGACAGACAGACAATACTGCACCTGTTGTGGCACACATATGAAAGAAGTTGGTTCTCCTCTCCATCACGTGTGGCTGGATATCAAGCTCAGGTTTGGAGGGTGGATGACAAGTGCAGGTATTTGCGCTCAGCTCTCCATAGGAGGGCAGTCCTTAGTGGAAAGGTCAAGTGTGGATTTTGGGGGCATGAAAGGAGATGTGGCAAGAAGGGGTTTCTGTTAATGATGCCAGGTCCTCATGTCAAGTGGTCTCTTGGGAGCCTGACTATGTAGAATTGTAAGGGGGTTGGTCTGGTGCTGCTTGTATTCAGATGCTAAATTCTGTACCCCCAAATCTGGCTGCTCCAAGAACCTCACATATACCAGTCTGTTGTGTGAACCTTGCTCCCCAAGTTGTCCCTGATCAGTTAATAAAGATGCCTACAGTCTGGGCTGGGCAGAAGGGAAGAAAGGATGGTGGGAAAGTTACAGGGCTTGAGGTCTGAGGCAGGAACCAGGGTGGAGAGGGAGGAGGAGGAAGGAAGAAGTTGCCATAGGGTAGGTGGTGGATGGTGACCTCACGGCCATGAGGGCCGGCCGATGGAATAGGCACAAGCCAGGTGGAACATGGTAAGTGATATCTTGGGGGTTTTGACAGAGAAGTAGCGTGGAAGGTCCATATCTGCATACCTCCAATGCTTTAAGAGTTATTATAAATATAAAGACTTCTGTGTCTTTTATTTGAGAACTATATAGTCTAAGTGGGGTAAAACCCCCCAGATAATATTTACCACAACAAAGTTTGAATGGTCTGGTCTGATGTGTCTTGTCCTACCCTGGAGCCCTTGCTTTAGTTCTTCTCTCACTCACCTACTAGGGTTTCTCTGTGTAACCCTGGCTGTCCTGGAACTCCCTCTGTAGACCAGGCTGGCCTCGAACTCAGAAATCCGCCTGCCTCTGCCTCCCCCGAGTGCTAGGATTAAAGGCGTGGGCCACCACTGCCCGGCATCTTGCCTACGTTTTTACACACATGTAACAGCTGGGCTGATTGAAACAGGGACCCTGACCAAGTGATCTTAACTAGTCACCTCTACCCTAACCTCGGGAGTTCTTCCTGGTTTTCTCCTCTTTTTAAAAGATACTTTGCTCTTTCTTTGATAGTTTCCGGACACATAATGTATACAATGTATTTTTATGCCATCCACTATCAACTTCCTCCTGGTCTCTCTCTCTCTTTCTCTCTCTCTCTCTCTTTTTTTTTTTTCTTCTCGTTTTAAGATAGGGCCTCTCTTTGTAGTCCAGGATGGCCAGGAAGTTAATGTACCCCAGATTGGCCTTGAGCTTTCAGCAGTTTTCTTGCCTCAGTCTCCCGAGTGCCACACCCAACCCCCAGTCATTTTATTGTAGTGTGTGTGTGAGGAGGGTTGCTGGCTGTGGTGCATGCAGGGAGGTCAGAGGCTAACACAGTGGAGTTAGTTCTTTCTTCCCACCTTTACATGGGTTCTGGAGATTGACCCCAGGGTTGTTACTTATCAGCAAAAGCACCTTTTCCCACTTAGCCATCCCTCTGCCTTCCCTTTGGATTTTTTATTTTTGTGTGTATGTGTGTGTGTGGATATCCAGGCTATGGTGTGTGTGTGTAACTTGTGGGAGTTGGCTCTCTCCTTCCACCGTGTGGGTCTTGGAGATGGAACTCAGATTGTCTGGCTTTATGGCAATGCTGAACCATGTTATTGATCACTTTTTTTTTTTTTTTTTAAAGACGGAGGCCTTACTGTAGCCCTGGCTGGTCTTGCTCCCACCTCTTAAATGCTGTGGTTACAGTGATCACATGGGCCACCATATTCAGCTTTTGGTGGGCTTTTTGAATCAGGGTGTCATAGCACAAACTGGCTTGTTACTGCTTCTAGTCTGGGCTGGTGAAGCTCAGTTTCCCAAGGCTAGGATTACAACTGTGCATGCTGGGCCTGGCTCTCTTTTGTGTCCTTCAAGTGTGGTTTGCCTGGCTGAACTTTGTGCTCTCCTAAGCCTCTACTCCTTCTGCCCTCTGCTTTGAAAGTACCCCCAAGGCCTGGCACACACCAAACTTGGCTCCCTCAATTTCCTCAAAGTACCTGCTTTCTGTCTGACTTTGACATGTATATCCCATAGGCAGCCTCACACCCATCCCAGCCACTAAGATGACAGAAGATATCGGGTTTGCTTAAGACCTGAGTTCGAGTCTCAGTCCTGACCTGGCCTTAGGCTGGTAACTTCCCTTCCCTATACATTTTCTATGAAGTTAGTTCCCATCTGTAAAGTGAAGTTTCCAGGGATAAGGATGGGGCTTGATGGTACTTGAGAAGCATGTGGGAAGCCCTGAGTTCTGTCGCTAGCAGGGCATACCCTAAACTAGGCATGGTGGTACATGCCTATAATCTTAGGACTCTGGAGGTTGAGGTGGGAGGATCAGAAAATCAAGGTCATTCTTAGCTATGAGGCAGTTTTGAGTCTAGCTCTGGATACATGAAACTCAACCTCCAAAAGCTAGCCAAAAAGGGACAGAGGAGGTGAGATAGCTCAGTGGTAAAGGGGCTTGCTGGGAAAGCATGAGGATTTGAGTTCAGAACCTCAGTATCCAGAGAAAAGAAGAACTGGACAGACTGTAACCTAAGCCCTGGAGAGGTAGAGATGTGTGGATCCCAGGGGCCTCATGGGTCAGCTAGTTCAGTGGGAATGGCAAGGCCAAGATTTAGTGAGAGACTCTGTATCTTAACCCCAGCTGATGGATGTGCTCAGCTGTCAAGAGCTCTCGCTACTCTCTTAGAGAACACAGTCATCTCCCAGCTCCCATGTCTGGTAGTTCACAACTATCTGTAACTCTAGCTTTTAGGAGTCTGACTGATTGACTGATACCCACCCTCTTCTGGACTCTGAGGGCACTTATATGGCACACACGTGTGCACGTGCCCATGTATGTACACAGAGAGAGAGAGAGAGAGAGAGAGAGAGAGAGAGACACTGAGCGAGTGAGCACGCCCTGGCTTATACCTATGTGCCTGGCTCTGTAGTCCCTTCCTAGTCCAGACCTTTCCTTCCTTGGGATCATGTCTTTGTAGAAGCATGAGCAGATGGGTGTTGGATCTGACCTGCTGTGCTCCTCCCCAATGCAGAGCATGTGCCCCCCGAGCTGTGGGAACCTTTCTACACCGACCAGTACGCACAGGAGCACGTGAAGCCCCCAGTGACGCGGCTGCTGCTCTCTGCGGAACTCTACTGCCGGGCCTGGCGCCAGGCACTGCCACAGCTCGAGCCATCCCCCAGCCCCTCTGCACTGCTGGCCTTGCTGGCAAGGAGGGGCACGGTGCCCTCACTGCCTGAGCACCCAGTGCGCGAGGCTGACCTGAAACACCAGCCGATTCTCATGGTAGGCTCTGCTCCTGGCCTGTGAGGCCCTGCCTACCTTGCTTGGCTCCTCCCCTTTGCCATCCTAGTTGTCCTTTACTGCAAAGTTTCTAGCTCCTTGCCTGAACCTCCCTTCAGGTTCCACCCACTAATCTTGGTCACTCCCACCCAGCGGTTCCTCTAGCCATTCCCTCAAGCTCAACCCATTTGGTGTAGCTCCTCCAACCAGTTTTAACTCCTCCCACAATGCTTAGCTCCCCTTATCAAGCCTATGCCCATTTTCCAAGCCTAGCTTTTCCATCAAGCTAAGTCAAGCTAAGGGTATCATACTCAGTTCTGCAGATCATACCTGGCTCCTCCTTCAAGTTTCTATACCCTTCCACTCTGCAAGCTCCTCCACTTCTGCTCTGGCTTTCTCTAGATGGGCTACTCTATTGTAAATCCTGGTGTCTTAGCTTCAAAACCTAGCCCATGTGTGGCCTCTTTCATAATTCTAGCTCTCAAGGTCCCACCCAGCAATCCCTGGCCCCATTGCCATTCCCTGGCCCCTCTCCTCCCATTTCTTTGGGACTGGAAGCAGAAGGGTAGCTTCCTGCCTGGGCTTCTGGTCTTATCTCCCAGCCTTTGCCCCAACAGGGAGCCCATCTAGCTGTCATCGATGCTCTCATGGTTGCCTTCTCATTTGAGTGGACAAAGACACTGCCTGGTCCCTTGGCTCTGAGCAGCTTGGAGCACAAACTCCTTTTCTGGGTAGACACAGTAAGTAGGGTGGGATCAGGCTATGAAGAGTGGAGACAGAGGCGTTAGCCAAGTGATCAGGCACTGACTTCTCTCTGACCCCTAGACCGTGCGGCGGCTGCAGGAGAAGACGGAACAAGAAGCAGCCCAGCGTGCATCTCCTGTAGCCCCTCTGGATGGGGCTTCTCCTGCCCAGCCCTCGGTGAGGCTAGGACAAGGGATGGATGGAAGGAAGGAAAGATGGATGAATGGATGATTGTGAGGCTGGTGGGAAGGGATGGGCTGCATCTCCTGGCCATTTCTGAGATTGAGGGTGGGCCTGGAGGTGACTCTCTTTTCCTCTTTTTCTCTGCACTTCTTATTGCACCGGCCCCTGCTGTCCCCTTCTCTGTCCCTCTGGCAATAGTGCCCCACACGCTGGTACTGGAAGCTGGTTCCTGTAAGTGAGGCTGTCTGTTTTGTCTCGTTTGCCTGTCCCGCTTGTTTCTGTCTTGTCTGTGTCATTTCTGCTTGATAGCCTGCATCCTCCCCCACCCCCAGCTGTGAGCAATGGAGGTAGCAAGCACTCCAGCCCCGGGGACTGAGAGAACTCTTTGGAACCCGAGATGGGGGGAATCTCTGTCATTAGCAGAGGTAGAGCTGGGCAGGCTTGTACATGTCTGTCATCCCAACCCTTGGGAAGCTGAGGCAGGAGGATTGCAAATTTCAGGTCAGCCTAGTGTATATCTGGAGACCCTTATCTTAAATGAACCGCAGACAGACTGACAGAGGGTTGAAGCTGAAGAGATGCCTGTAACTCTAGCTCCAGGGGATCCAGCACCCTCTTCTGACATCTATATACACATGCATATAGCCCATATACAGACACATACATATACACGTACAATAAAAATAAATCTTAAACAAAAACCAAAAAAGCCCAAACCAGAAAGTAGATGGGCTTTTCATTAACTAAGAAGGCAGGACCTGAGCCTGTTCTTAGCTTGAGAAGAAGGAGCCCCCTTGCCTACCAGGAACATAGGCAGTGACCTCAAATTGCAGATACATGGAAGGAATCTTCCTAGCCAAGAGGAAGATCCCCAGCTTCCCTAATTGGGTAGAATTTTGAGGTTTAGAAGATTTTAAATTCTCTCTCTTCCCCTAATTAACTGTATGATCTTATACCATGGTCTAAACCTCTCCTTGCTTCATATAATTTATTCGTGCAGTATATAAATAAAGAGACAATGTGGACTGGATAGGGGTCCCCACCTTTGCTCACTGCTTCTCCCTCCCTGGGGTCTGGGTTGGGGGGGTGGATTATTTTGCCTACCTGCTTCTTTTGCATCCTCTCCCTAAGCCAGGGCCTGGGCTTGTCATGGGAGGCTGCTTTTGTGGGGTTCCTCAGGGCTGGGAGGAGCTGGGGTCCCCAAAGCCGGCCAGAGTATGATTAGGGAGCGAGATGGCCAAGGCTCAGGACAGGGGTCAGTACTCCTCCTTTCCCCAGAGGGGGCTTTGGGGGCCCAGCAGGCCTTGCTGACGGCCGCTCCTTCCCCCCCCAGCACGCAATTGCCTTCTGTTTGAAGGAGTCGGGGAACAAACCCCCTATGGTAATGTATCCCCCTTCCCCAGGGTCTCAGGAGGCCCTGTCCCTAGCCCCTGCTGCTGGCCTGGCTGCTCGCAGACAAGTCTTCTACCTCTTGCTTCTGTGTCCCTCCCTTGCTCCAGGCTGGCCCTCCCTTCCCTCCCATTCTGACTCTGGGGATCCTGAGCTTCCCACCCCTTCATGGCAGAAATCCCAGTTTTCCCTATTCCAGCCTGCATGCCTGCCAACCCGGATATGGCCAGCCTGACTGCTAACCTCACTCTGTTCCTGTCCACAGATTCGATACCGCAAGGACCGTGCCATTGCCCGAAGGGCCCCCTGCTTTCCAAATGTGACTACCCTTCAGGATCTGGCCAGTGGGGCAGCACTGGCTGCCACCATCCACTGCTATTGTCCCCAGCTATTACGACTTGAGGGTGAGTAGTGGATAAGCCAGACCTGATCCTTGGGTAGGCATCTCCAGTCTGCAAGACCAGTATGATTCAGTATTGAGCTAAGGTTTTACACAGCTTAGGTCAGCCTTGACCTCACTTTGAACCTCTCTGAGTGCTGGGATGGCAGGTGTGTACCGCCATGTCTGGTTTAGGCAGTTCGGGGAATGGAACCCAGTGCTTACGCATGCTAGGCAAGCACTCTACCCACTCAGTCACATCCCCAGTCCCTGAATTCTTGTTCTAGAATCAGAACATTCAGCTTTGCATCTCTCTCCTCCCTAAGTTAGCTCTGTGACCACATACAAGTGTCTAAACCTCTCTGAGCTTTATAGAGTCCATGCTTGCTGTAGGTCATGGTCCAAATTCCACTTTAGGTACCCAGAAACAGAGGCAGACTCTTGACTTCCTAAGACAGTGTAGCGTTTTCATTGAAGAAAAGAAATAACTAATTCATCTAGAAGTATCTTTTGGGTCAAACGCAGTGCCCCCAAGGGCAATGGTTAGCTAAGAAAAGAAGCTTGCTACTGTTTTGAAACAGAGTTGCTCTGTAACCCAGGCTGGCCTCAAACTCCCTCTCTTCCTGCCTGAGGCCTCCCATGTGCTGGGATTACAGGTATGTGCTACTATATATCTGCCTAGGATAAAGGGTTTTTTTTGTTGCTGTTGTTGTTTTGTTTGTTTCTTTTTCTGTTGTTGATGATGCTTGTTTGTTTGAGACAGAATCTCATGTAGCCCAGGCTGGCCTCAAACTCACTATATAGCAAAGGATAGCCCTGAACTCCTAATACTCTTGCCTCTGTCTTCTAAATATTGAGATTACAGTCATGTACCACCAGGCCAAATTCATGGGATCCTGGGGATGGAACCAGGTTTTATATACTATAAGCAGACACTCTTCGAACTGATCTGTAATCCCAGCCATTTGGAGGATTTTTTTTTTTTTTTTTTGGTTTTATTTATATATATTGGGGGGGGAGTGGTCTGTGCATGTCTTAGTACAGGTAACCTTGGAGTCTTGAAAGAGGTGTTGGATCCCCTGTAGGTAGTCTCTTCTGATGTGGTTTTGGGAACTGAACTCAAGTGATCTGCAAGAGCAGTATGTGCTCTTAACTGCCAAGCCACCTCTCCAGAAAAAAGGATTTTGAGGAAGCTGGGGGATGGCTCAGTTGATAAGCTGCAAAAACACGATGACTCGGGTTGGGTTCTTAGCATCCATGTAAAGATCTCTGTACAGCAGTACAGAGTGCCTATAATCCCATGCTGGGTGGGGGTGGGTGGGGGTGGGGTGGGGGTGGGGGTGGTGGAGATGGGGGATTCTGGAGCCTTGCTGGCCAACTAGTAAGATCAGCAAGCACCAGTTTCAGTGAGAGATCCTATCTTGGAATCTAAGGTAGAGAGTACAAGAGAAGGAAGACACCCACTGTTGACCTCTGATCTGCAGACATGTACACACTCGTACATGCATATACAGAGGATAAGACAAAAGAAAGTAAGAGAGAAAGAAAGAAAGACAACTGGCGTTAAGTCTTAGAGGGTCAACCCAGTATGCACCTTACAAAAGGTACAAGACTTGACTCAAAGGAGCACTTCCCTGGTTCAAAGGAGCACTTCCCTGAAACTCCCATCTTCCTTTTCATTGAGTTGGAGACCCATATATCCTGTTCCCACAGAGGTGTGCCTCAAGGACCCCATGTCTGTGGCAGACAGTCTATACAACCTCCAGCTGGTACAAGACTTCTGTGCCTCCCATCTTCCTCGAGGCTGCCCCCTCTCCCTTGAAGACTTGCTGTATGTTCCACCACCCCTCAAGGTAAAGCCATCTTGGCGGTGTGGGGGTGAGACTTGGGGCCTGAGGTCCATATCTAGGGCTGTTCCACCAGTCAGCTGATTTCCCTCTGGCCTGCAGGTCAATCTGGTGGTGCTGTTGGCTGAGATGTATATGTGCTTTGAAGTTCTGAAGCCTGATTTTGTGCAGGCCAATTACTTGCCTGATGGACATGGTGAGCCCTGGGGACCTGGGCTTGCCTTGGGGTCTAGAAGAGGGTAAAGGAGCCCTGCTGTGCCTGACCTCTTTCTTTGTGCACCTAGTAGCTGTCTCCCCCCGGAACACTGAGACTGTACCATCTCAGAACAACAGTGGCAGCAGGTATGGGTCCTTGTTGGGGTGGAGTTCCTCTTTCATGGGGCTTCTTCCTGCCCACCTGGATGCAGGGGCAGGGGCTTGGGGATACCTGTGAGAGTCGACTGAAGGTTGATGTGTATCTGTTTGGCAGTTCTCCTGTCTTCAACTTCCGTCACCCGCTACTGTCACCTGGTGGTCCCCAGTCCCCACTCCGAGGATCCACAGGTGAAGAGAGTATATGGCTTCTATAACCAGGAAACTTCAACCACAAGAATTCCTCAGCTGCCTTCATGTTGAGTCCTCCAGTGGCCCTCATTGGGTCTTTCTGACTTCCTTTATGGCTAGCTTCAAGACCCCTTGCCTCAGCCAGGTGTGGTGGATACCTTTAATCCTAGAACTGAGGCAGAGACTGGCAGTTCTCTGTGAGTTGGAGGCCAGCCTGGGCTACATAGAGAGTTCCAGTCTAGCCAGGATTACACAGTGAGACCCAGTTTCGACAAAACAAAACAAAAAAGGAGACTCCTTGCATGATACCAACTAGCACCAACTGCTAATATTTGGTCATTTCATTTTAATTTTTAAATTCTATTATCATTCTTATATGTGTGGGGGCACATTTGCCTTAATGCATGTGTAGAGGTCCAGAGAGGACAACTTGCAGAAATTAATTCTCTCTGGTCACCATATAGGTCCCCAATATTGAACTCAGTTTATCAGCTTGGAGGCACGTGCCCTTAACCTCTGAGCCATCTCTCACTGGTCCAAAAGAAACTGGTAACTGTATTCCACAATACTAGCAATTGAACTCAAGGCTTCACATATGCTAGGCAAGTGGTGCATCACTGAGCCATCCCAGAAGTTCCAGCCAGCCATTTCTGCAAACTTAGCACAACCAGACACATAATGACCCATCAGTGACTCGCTTGATGACATTGCAGAGGTTGTCCCAGATATCAGCCAAGTCCCAGATCAGTGGCCTCCCCTTGCACAGTGACCATTGACTGTCCCTCCACAGGCTCCCTGAAGTCATCTCCAACGTCTCACATGGAGGCTCTTGGCAAAGCCTGGAACCGTCAGCTTAGGTGAGTGCATCCTAAAGGGGCCCTGTGGCCTTGGAAGAGGGATTGAGCTGATCAGGGCATGGCAGAGGCCTGTCCCGGGGCTGACCCCTCCCTCTGGCCGCCCAGCCGTCCCCTCTCCCAGGCTGTGTCGTTCAGCACTCCCTTTGGCCTGGACAGCGATGTGGATGTCGTCATGGGAGATCCTGTCCTGCTCCGCTCCGTCAGTTCAGACAGTCTGGGTCCCCCACGTTCTTTGTCGACATCATCCAGGAATTCTGCTCAGCCACCCCCAGAATCTGGAGACCTACCCACGATTGAAGAGGCCCTGCAGATCATCCACAGTGCTGAGCCCCGACTGCTCCCTGATGGGGCTGCTGATGGCAGCTTCTACCTCCATTCTCCTGAGGGTCTCTCCAAACCACCACTGGCCTCCCCCTACCCTCCCGAAGGAGCCTCAAAGCCACTGTCTGATGGGCTCAACAAATCGCCCATCTATATATCACACCCCGAGAACCCTTCAAAACCATCTCCCTGCTCAGCAGGAGAGATACTGAAACCACCGCCCCCATCTGAGGGGTCCCCCAAAGCTGTGGCTTCATCCCCAGCAGCCAACAACTCTGAAGTGAAGATGACCAGTTTTGCTGAACGAAAGAAACAGCTGGTGAAGGTTGAGGCTGAGTCAGGAATGGGGTCTCCAACATCCACTCCCGTAGCACCTGAAGCCTTGAGCTCAGAGATGAGCGAGTTGGGAGCCCGGCTGGAGGAGAAGCGCAGAGCCATAGAGGCTCAGAAGCGACGCATTGAGGCCATCTTTGCCAAGCATAGGCAGAGACTGGGCAAGAGCGCTTTCCTGCAAGTGCAGCCTCGGGAGGCTGCAGGGGAGGCTGAGGAGGAAGCTGAGCTGGGCTCAGTTCCTGGTGGGGAACGGCCAGCAGGTGAGGGCCAGGGTGAGCCATCCTCACGGCCTAAGTCAGTCACCTTCTCTCCAGATCTGGGCCCGTTGCCTCCAGAGGGACTGGGAGATTATAATCGAGCAGTCAGTAAGTTGAGTGCTGCTTTGAGCTCTCTGCAGCGGGACATGCAGAGGCTCACAGACCAGCAACAAAGGCTTCTAGCCCCTCCAGAGGCTCCTGGACCTGCCCCGCCACCTGCAGCCTGGGTCATTCCTGGACCTGCCACAGGGCCTAAAGCAGCATCCCCTAGCCCTGCCCGCCGTGCCCCAGCTGCCCGACGCAGCCCAGGGCCAGGCCCCAGCCCAACACCCCGTAGTCCAAAACATGCAAGGCCGGCAGAGCTGAAGCTTGCACCTTTGACAAGAGTCCTCACACCACCCCATGATGTAGACAGCCTCCCTCACCTACGCAAGTTTTCACCCAGCCAGGTGCCTGTACAGACTCGCTCCTCTATCCTCCTGTCGGAGGGTACACCTCCTGAGGAGCCCACCGCCAAGCCTGCCCTCATCGAGATTCCTCTAGCCAGCCTGGGGGAGCCTGCTGCTGATGAGGAAGGTGATGGGAGCCCCCCTGGGGCTGAGGATTCCTTAGAGGAAGAGGCATCTTCTGAGGGAGAGCCCCGATCAGGGCTTGGATTTTTTTATAAGGTGAGTCACCTTGGCAGGCCAGAGGGAAAAGCTGAGCCAATAGGTAGATCTATGAAGGATGGGTAATGGGGACGTCCTAGGAGGTTAATAAGGGAGATAGGTGGTGGATAGATATTTGGGGACAGATGATGGGTAAATTGACATGTATCGCCTGATAGATGGATGGACAGCTGGCTGACTAGGTAGTGGCTTTCTTGGGTGGGTGGGTGGGTGCATAGGTGGGTGGGTGGTTTAGAAGGGTGGTTAGATGGATGGATAGTTAAATAGGTGAGTGAGTGGTAGGCATGTGATTAGTTTGGCTAGGTGGATGGGAAGGTAGGTGGATAGGCTGGATGAGTGATGGGCAGATAGGCTGAAAGGGAAGGTGGATAGGCAGACGGATAGGTTGGTTAGGTGGATGGAAGATGGATTGAAATGTGGGTGAAATAGAAAGAGGGAAGGTTAATTGGTAGACAGACAAATAGTTGTTGGGCATATGGATAGGTGAGTGTGGGTGGGTGGATAAACAGGGCGGATCCTGATCTATCCTGTTTGGTTAGCCTCCATCTTCATGCCGCTTACAGCCTGGACCACTATGTATGGTGTTGTAACTGAACAGTGCACACTCTGCTCCCATTGGTCTTTACTGCTCCAAACCCAGTTTTTTGTTTGTTTTTCCTAAGCAGTGGGGATTTTGACTGCTCTCTCTTGCCCTGAGGGTAAAACGCCTGTCCACTGCTTTGGGCTCTGCTCCCTAATGACTTTAACTTATATCATTTTCTCCAGGTCAGTGTCCCAACCATATTGGTTTATTCTGGCCTCAAGGCCTTTGAACTTTCTAACCCATCTGTCTGGAAAGTTCCCTTTGCTTCTCTCCAATTAAGCAAGCCCCTCTCATCCCTCAGCTGGGGGTACTTCTGAGAAGACCCCAGAATATGATAGACTGCAGTGCAGCTTGGCAGCACGTAAAGCATATTTATAGCATTTAAAGGTTTGTGCATCACTCGCTAGTCTTTCCCCTTTGGGTCAAGTATGTTGTGTATATAGCTCTGAAGGCAGTGCATAGAGTAGTCACCAACTAAGGATTTTAGAAAGGTCAGGTCAGCCACAGGCTGGGTTAGTGCTAAAAATCAGACTCCAGCTATAGCAGAGAGAGTGGTCAGCCAAACTCCCATGTCATCTTCCAGGACGAAGACAAGCCTGAGGATGAGATGGCTCAAAAGCGAGCTAGCCTGCTTGAGCGTCAGCAGAGGCGGGCAGAGGAGGCTCGGCGGCGCAAACAGTGGCAGGAGGCAGAGAAGGAGCAGAAACGGGAGGAGGC
Organism: Rhynchomys soricoides; assembly: GCA_019843965.1. Lineage (NCBI taxonomy): Eukaryota > Metazoa > Chordata > Mammalia > Rodentia > Muridae > Rhynchomys > Rhynchomys soricoides. The sequence goes on along the minus strand of JADRCH010000328.1, from coordinate 803,376 downwards.
TGCGAGGTGAGGCAAGAGCTGGTATAAGGGGACCCTGGCCTTTGATATTGCTGTCCCAGTGCCCCTATATTCTATTCTGCTTGGTCCCTTCTGTCTAATCTGCAGGCTGGCTCAGGAGGAGGCCCCTACCGCCCCCGTAGCCCCTGCCCCAGTGGCCGCCTTGGCTCCTGCTACCCGAGCCATGGCCCCAGCTGAGGAGGAGGTGGGACCCCGGCGGGGGGACTTCACAAGACTTGAGTATGAACGCAGGGCACAACTGAAGCTGATGGATGACCTTGATAAGGTGCTACGGCCCCGGGCCTCAGGGACCGGGGGACCAGGGCGGGGCGGGCGCAGGGCCACCCGGCCGCGCTCTGGTTGCTGTGATGACTCGGCCTTGGCACGAAGCCCAGCCCGCGGCCTGCTGGGTGAGGACCCTGTTAGGAGGGGCCCTATGGTTGTGGAGAAAAGGGAGCGTCTGCTGGGATGCAGTAATAGGGCAAGAATTTGGAGTGGGCTGATTTCCAGTGTGGTGAGGGTACCTTCCTTCCTTGGCTTGCATGTTTGAGGATGCTACTAAACAATGCTCCCTTCCCTGTAGGTACGTGGGGCTAGGTTTGTCTGGAGTGGATGAGGCCCTGGGTTAAATCCCCAGTGCTGTAGAAGAAAAATTGCCATATTAAGGCAGACATGTTGGGATGTGCCTGTCATTGCGATATTCAGAAGTCTGGAGTAGGAGGATTTTGCGTTTGGTCCTAATCCGGCTATTGAGCAGTTTCTGGGCCCATTTAGGCTACACATTGAAATCCTTTGGTCAAACACTGAAACTAAGGGACACACACACACACACACAAAGATGAAAAAGTTCAGGATGGTGGTGGTGGATCGGTTGGTGGAGTGCTTGCCTGAACTTCAGGTCCCATCCCCACTATTAACTAGGTATGGTGTTATAGGCCTCTAATCCCAGCACTCAGAAAGTAGAGACTGGAGATTTGGGAATTCAAGGTCATCCTCAGCAAATAGGAAGTTTGAGGCCAGCCTGGGCTATAGAAGACCCATCTTTAAAAAGTAAAAGCCAGGCTGGAGAAATGGCTCAGTGGTTCAAGAGCACAGATTACTCTTCCAGAGGTCCCGAGTTCAATTCCTAGCAACTATATGTGACTCACAAACATCTGTAATGGGATCCAATGCCCTCTTCTGGTGTGTCTGAAGGCAGCTATAGTATACTCATATAAATAAAACAAATAAATCTTAGCAAGCAAAAGGTAAAGGGTCCCGGGAATGCCCATAGGCATTAATGGAGATAAAGGGGCCTTCGGGATAACTGACTGGTACTCTCTCTTCCTAGGTTCACGGCTCAGCAAGATCTATTCCCAGTCCACGCTGTCCCTGTCTACTGTGGCCAACGAGGCTCCCAATAACCTTGGTGTGAAGAGGCCCACCTCTCGGTGAGTCTCTCAGAGCTTCTAATCATACATGGCTCTCTGGAGCCTAGAGTAGGATATGGCTGGATTGCTGGATTGGATAGATGGAAGGAAGCACAGGAACACAGATGGGATTTGGGGGAAACTGACTCAAGTCTGGAGAACATGTAATGGAGGTGAATCAGAGGGCATAGGAGCATATGGGACGGCACAGTATAGACTATGCAGCCTCCGTGTACCTGTCCTCTGCAGTGCACTGGGCTTGCCTCTCCCCTACTCCTTTTGTTCCTGGGAGGCTTCACTCACTATGGACCCCATCTTCGTCCCTCCCCTCCTCTGCAGGGCCCCTTCTCCATCAGGCCTCATGTCTCCAAGCCGCCTGCCTGGCAGTCGGGAGCGCGACTGGGAGAATGGAAGCAATGCTTCCTCCCCAGCATCAGTGCCTGAGTACACAGGTAAGTGAGGCTGGATGTGAGAAGCTACATGCTCTCTACCTGCCTTTCCCCAACCCATGCCCAGTCTCTGCTGACTGACTGCCCTCCAGGTCCCCGGCTGTACAAAGAACCCAGCGCCAAGTCTAACAAGTTTATCATCCACAATGCCTTGTCACACTGCTGCCTGGCAGGCAAGGTGAATGAGCCCCAGAAGAACAGAATTCTAGAGGTGAGCTCCACACTTGTCTGAGTGTGCAGGACTGGCGGGTGGGGCAGTGGTGCGGCCTGACCAGCTGACCAACTTCTTCCCACCATCCTTCCTTTAGGAAATCGAGAAAAGCAAAGCCAACCACTTCCTGATTCTCTTTCGAGACTCAAGCTGCCAGTTTCGGGCCCTCTACACTCTGTCAGGGGAGACGGAGGAGCTGTCGAGGCTGGCAGGCTATGGGCCTCGTACTGTCACTCCTGCCATGGTCGAAGGCATCTATAAGTACAACTCGGACCGAAAACGGTTCACCCAGATCCCTGCCAAGACCATGTCTATGAGTGTGGATGCCTTCACTATCCAGGGACACCTTTGGCAAAGCAAGAAGCCCACCACGCCCAAGAAGGGCGGTGGCACCCCCAAATAGCGCCCATCTTGGGCAGTGCACTGCGCTTTTGGAGGACAATGCATTGGTTATTCCTGGGTCCTGTCTGGTCATGCTGTGGGGGGCTGAGCTGGGAGCTTCAGTGACTCAGGGCTCAGCTCAGTCCCCTTGTCTGTCCTCCACTTTCTTGAATAAAATAATTGAAAAGCTGAGACATGGTGTCTCCTCCCTAAGCTTGACCAAGTTTAAGTCTCGTGTTTTCACAAGCTCCACCTTGTCTTCTCTGCCCGTTTGCTGGCCCTGTGATAGCTTCTGCCAAGGTCTATGGTGATTTTCCTGTTGACACTCCCTCCCCTAGATGTTCTCAGCCACCTCTGAACTGACCTGGCAAGTGGTTTCAGACTAGCTCTCCTCTCCTGGGCCTCCCCCACCCCCACATTTTCCTTCTCTGTGTGGTTGCATTTGGTGTGCAGCCAACTTCTAACCTGATCTCTGTTTCCTATTGCCAACCTGCCTTCATTTCTGGGCTCAGTTACAGTTTCTGAGCTGGGGATTCTGTGTCCTTCCTCAGAGTCCCTTATCCGAGGATCTAGTTGCCACTGTAGGTGCAGAGTTCAGATGTAGGGCTCACTACAGCCTTGCTTCCCAGATACTGCCAAATCATACAGAACTCACCCCTAAAGCCCTAAAGCCTCCAACTATCCCTTGGTCCAAGCCAACGGCCTGTCTCCAACTGCGCCCTGCTCACATGGCAGCCTGCGTGACTGGCTCAAAACACAAATCTGATTATGTCCCCTGATGCCAAAAGCCCCTTAATGGTCTAGAGGCCACTAATGGCTTCCCGGAGCTTAAGCTGTAAGGACTCCACCCTGGATGTGGCCTGCATACCAGGCCTGATGTTTGGCCTTTAGCCAGAGATACAAGCACCTTGCTAGTAGGTCCACAGGGCCTATTACTACACGGAGGCACACGGGTTTGTGAAGTCCTAGAGCTGTGACACCCATGTAAGTGAGGCCAGGTGCCCCTTGGTTTGGGGCTCAAGGAGGCTTCTTACTGGGCAAGCCTGACAAGAGGCCTGGGGTGGGGCAGTGGAACTGGCCCTGCAGCGTCCAGAACTGGCTCTGCAGGGTGAGGGCAGGTTATCCACATGCCATATCCCCTGACTACTCCACCTCCTGTCCCAGCCAATCAGTGCTGAGAGCCAGGCGGCTCTAAGCTAGCATGCCCCGAGGCACCTGGGCGGCAGGAGGGAGGTCGAGACAGTGATGTACAAAGAGGGGCTGTATTAGAGGGGTAGTTATCAGGAGGGATCATGGAGGGGAAAGTGGAGGGTGTCAGTCTTCCTTTAGGCTCCCGAACACAGCAGCTGGCACACTCTGCTGTTCCAGTCGGACTTCTGTGGGGGGAAAGGTAGGGTCAAGGTGTGTGTGGGGGTCTGGGGGTGGCCCACCTCTGCTTTTAACCCTGGCCCCTGGGCTGGCCACTGACCGTTGGGCTCCAGGTCCATCTCATCCTCATCTTCATCCTCGCCCAGCTGGATCTCCTCAGGGTTGGCCTGCTGAGCCAGCTCTGCCAATTCCTCCCTGGATGCATCACTCCTAGGGTTTCGAGAGGGAAGGTGGTGGCTGCCAGCTGCGTCAGTGGATCCCCTCCAACCCCCAGCAGCTTCCCTGGGATACCCCTTTCCTAAGAACTGGACAACCAACCCCCCCCCTCACCTCACAAAGAAGATCTTGCTCTGGGCCCTGGGGGGCTGGTCCCGCTCTGCCTCAGCTGCTAGCTGTTCTGCTCTCTGTTCCAGCAACTTCATGTCATCCATGCCGCTCTGCCCAGGAGCCAGGTCAGACACTGGGGGTGCAGGGCAGGTGAGAGAGGGAAGGTCAAGGTCAGACCTCAAGCCCTCTCCAAGCCACACCAGACTAGCCTCAGCTGAGCTTCTCAGCATTGGTTCCAAATGCTGCCTGACCTTAGGCTGGGCAGTGAGTGCTCTGGGATAGGGCAGACCTTGCTCCATGGGGCCTAGCCATAAGGAAAGGGAGGTTACAGAAGCTCACCGGTGCCTGTGGCACTGCCTGACACCTTGAGCATCTGTGAAGCCATGAAGTTGACCTGAGTATTGTATGTGGCCTGCACACTCCGCCGTATCCTCAGCATCTCCCTGATGGTATCCTCATTGCCGTGCCGGACCTCAAAGTCCTTCCATGTTTGCCAGAATGCCCCAGTTGTCTGTGGCGGGGTGCAGGCACGTGGGTGAGCCCGGTGCTTGGTATAGCATCCCCACTGCCCACCTCCACCTCTCCGACACTAGGCACAAACCTACCCTGGGATCACAGATCTGGGAGCAGAAGCTGTAGATAGCCCGGGCGCGGTCGATCTCACCAAGTTTGCACTCCATGTCTGCAAACCGCAGGCACATCTCACGGGCATGCTCATCAGACAACACCTGGCACCATGGGGTCAGGGAGAACAGGGGTGAGGGAAAGGGGTCCCAGCCCCTGGCTTCAGGAAAGCCTTCTGCCATCCTCCACACAGGCAGGCTTTCTGGGATCCTCCCATCTGCCTGGACCCCAACCGCATACCAGGTGACTCGTGTGGGTACCTCAATGGCCTTCTGGTAGATGCCACGAGTGTGGGTGACGCCATAGATCTCAGCAGCCCGCTTGATGTAGATGTTGAACATATCGTACTGCTGGGCTGGCTCCACTGCCCTGGTAGCACGATCGTACACAGCCATGGCATGGCGGGCAAGGCCCCACTCCTCCTCCAGCTGTGCATACAGCAGATATAAAGCTGCACAGGATAGAAGGAAGGGTCCAGTTAGCAGTCCACAGCTCAGCCCATGCTACTCATTCCTACAGCCCAAGACAGCCCACAGACTCCTCACTCTTAGCATATTTTGGTGGGCAGCCATCTAGCGCCTGCTCAAAGAGATCCCGTGCACGCTCCAGCTTGCGGCCCCCATAGCGCGAGATGAATTTGGTCAGGTAGGTGCTCCAGATGTCTGAGACATTGGGCCACTTGAACAGTGAGATGCCACGCTCATATGCCTGTTTCCAAGAAAGCCATGCGTTAGCACCCAGATGCCCCTGGCTCATGTCTTCCATGAGCTTGCCCGGGGCCCCTTCCTTGCCCACCCCTCCATCATGGCACATTTAAGTATGTCACCCTGTTTCCCTCTACCAACAAGGACCTAAGGCAGGGGTGCAACTGGGACTTTTTAAACACAGTCTGATACCTCATCGACAAGGTAGCTCCTGACCTCTATAGACACAGGTCCCCAGTGTCCTGGTAAAGCACTCATTCATATTCCTGGACATATGAATAGATGCAACCTCCCTACCTGTGTACTGCCTCTGGCCACCACAGACACAAAAGCACCCACAGCCACACTGTACTGACCTACACCCTATCACTTGAACAGAAACCAAGGGGAGCTGCACATATGGCTCCCACATTTGTTCTATTTCCCCAAGTACTTGGAGAAGGGCACAGTAGCTAGCTATAGGAGAAGTACCCATATCCTACAGCATTCACATGCCGAAGCCCTGGTGCCCAGTGCTGCATGCAAGCACTTATTTTGGAAATGAGGAAAAGGACTTAAAATGACCTCATTAATGTGGGCCTAACCAGCCACAACTAGTGGCTTTGCAGATCAAAGGCCGAGATGCTGCTCAGTGGTAAGAGCTCCTGCTTTGAATGCCCAAAGTTCTGGGTTCCATATATACCACTGCCAAATGGAGAAGAGATTACTCCGTGATATTTACTACTGTCAACCCAATAGGATCTAGAATATCCTAAGGGACAAACTTTAGCTATGTCAGTGAAGGATTATCTTGATCATAATAACTGAAGCAGAAAGGTCCATCTGAAATGGGGGTGGGCACCATCTCATGGGCTGGGATCCTAGACCACAGAAAAAGGAGAAAATGAGCCAGTTCCCAGCATTCACCCTTCTGTGCCTCCCAACCGCAGATGCGATGCAAACAGCCAAAGATTGTTTCTGTTGCCATGTCTTGACCACCACTGGACTATACCCTCTGTGAGCCAGAATAAACTCTTCTCCCTTAACTTGCTTCTGTCAGACATTTTGAGAGTAACTAATACAAGCCCCTACCCTGTGGTCCCCATGTTTCTAAGAACACAGACAGTGACAGTGGGAGGACATGGAGACAGGTGGACACCTGCAGACCACAGGGGAAGTGCCTTGGCCTCGACTTGCACCCTCGGGGCGTGCCTCACCTTGAAGCTCTCCTCAAAGTACTTGTGCTCCTCCAGGAACATGGCATAGTTAATGACTATCTGTGGCGTGGCTATGCGCAGGTCCAGGATTCGGTCATACACGGCCTTGGTTGACTGTGGGAACAAGCAGGTCAGGGCATACTCTACTCTGGGGCTGAGAACCAGCTCCACTTCACCCCTGTCTATGGCAGCTGACCTGGAAAGTGCCCAGGCTCTCCTCCAAGTCGGCAAGCATGGACCACACCTTCAGCGACTTGTAGACTCGGTTCTGCACAGGCTCCGAACCATCAAAGTACTCAGCCCGGCGGGCGGGCAAAGCTGTCGCTTTCTGTGGAAAGACAGTGGCAGAGGCACTGAGGGGCTGTCCTGGGCCCCACTACACATCCCCAGCTGGTCTTCACAGCCTTACCCGAAGCAGCTTTAAGGCCTCATCATAATTCTCATGCCGGAGCTCCAGCTCCCCACACTGGCACCACACACTCGCCAGGTCGTCCACCTGCTTGAAGTTCACCTTGGTGGCCTTCTCCAGGATGACACGAGCCTGTGGTAATGGGCAGAGACTAGCTGAGGCCCTGCCACTTGGCCACCCCAAGTCCCATGGTGAAATGCAATATGCACACCACACACTCACATCATCCAGCTGTCCATTGTCCTCGTAAAACTTGGCAAATGCAACCCACAGTGTGTGGGGCTTGCCTGTGGCTTTGAAGGGGTCAACTGTCTGCACAGCCTCTGTGTATGTGTTGATAATCTAGAGCAGGAAGGTCGCACAAGTGAGGGCAGGGTTGGGCCATGGTAGCTCTATGGGGTAGAGGAGGACGGGTTGGGGCACCATCACATACCTCTCGAGGGCGACCCTGATGCAGGGCTACACGCTTGTGCCACTCGTGGACATGGTGAGGGTTCTGGCGCAGAAGGACGCTATTGAGAAGCAGGGGCCGTCGGCTAATGAGCTGCTCGAAGCGGGCCAGGCGCAGCTCCAGGTCCACATCATCTAGGAGCCAAATATATTCATGAAGCCAGGGAGATTGGAGGTGATGGATGGCACAGGCTCTTGTCTACTTCTGTTCCTAAGCTTCCTTTCCTCCAAGCCCAGTGCTGTAGACCTAAAGAGCCACCCTGACCTCCATGGACCTAGCACCTGCCTTCCTGCCATGCCTGTACTTAATTAAGACTACTCCAGGATACCTTGACCCCAGTGTCCGTCCAGCCTCTCTCCTTGACAGCCTGTTCCACACCAGTGGCTAGGAACTCAACCCTCTCCTCCCAAGCCCATGGCCCCACATCGCACCCTCCTCCTCACGCCCCAGTTCAGAGGCAGTCTCCATCTTCGCTGCAATCATGCTCTCCTCAAATTGGGCATAGCTGTCGAACACCTGGGTGAAGTCCCGCACAGTCATCACTGTGCGGATGGCCTCCTCATACACATCCCGAGCCTGTGGGGTTCAGGTATAGTGTGAGGAAAAGTCCAGAGGAGAGGCTTGAGAGCCCACCCACAGGACCCACTGCAGCATCCATGGGCTGACCAGTGCTAAGCATAGGATAGAACCCTGCTGGCCTGTTCCTGCCCTGCACTGCCTGCCAGTCTGAAGCTGCAGGGCCTCCTCTGTAAGCTGGGTAGTCCCTTGTGCAGCACCAAATCAAGATTCAAGTGAGAACAGGTGAGCAGCAAGGCTTCAGCTCCCATTGAGCTTGAAGCTCAGCCTGCTGTGAAGCTTTTTCTTCCTAATTCCAGCATTCCATTCGGGAGGGAGAGGGAGGCTCCTAAGGCTCAGAAAGTAAATGAAACTCTCAAGAGTCACAATACTGCTCCCCAAGTTATATAAACAGTAACAACTGCTAGACAGGGGAGACTCTCCAACCAACCCCCAAGGTCCAGCCTGTCTCCAGTCATGAAGGAAGGTCCAAGGATGCAGCTTTTGTGAATTGTCTCCCAACTGTGGTGGGTTTTCACTGATGCTGCTACTTTGAGGCATCCATTTTCCTGTAATTAACCCTCACCCATGTTCATGTAAGGAAGTCCCATAAGTTCACTGGTTTGCTCTGTGCACACATTTGGAAAATGAAATAAATCACCTATCTGTGGTGAAGAGACATTTGTTCATGTCTCTCCAGGAAAAGTCACATAACACAGCCTGTCTCTGGAGGCTCCCTCTCTCCTCCAATGGCTGCCTGACCCCTTCACAAGCTTGTGTTCACTAAACTCTTTCTATCCCTAGAAAGCAAAGTCCTATCTGTCTATCCCATGTCTTCATGCAGGCACTAGGGAAAGGGGCTTTGTGAGCACTGCAATTCTCTTGCTGGAGCCTCCCACCTTGCCCAGCCCAACCACTGCAAATCTCAATCCCCTGACATCACTCATTCCAGGTCTCCTCCCCAGTTTCCTTAGACCAAAGTAGCCCCAGTTTAGTCCAGTAGAGATTCTCAGAGTCCCATGCAACCCGTCCCAGCATACTCCTAGAAAGCAAGCTGGAAGGACAATCAAAACAACCTGAGGTGATTTTTTTTTTCCCATTAGGCACTTGGTGAGTCCTCTGCCTATGTTGCTGCACCAGTTCCTCACAGGTAAAGAGGGGCCACATCTCCATTTTGTAAATAGGGACATTCAGGGCCATCTGTGAGGGCAGTTTGGTTGAGACATCTGTCACCCCACTGAGTGCTAGAGCTGATTCAGCTGTTCAGACTGAAGAGGCAGGTGTCCCTTCCTTTCCTCACTGACCCACGTACATCACTCCCAAAGCTGCACTGCACACTACATCACTAAGTCGAAAGGACAATCTTTCCTGAGTAGAGAAGCTTGGTTTGTGTTAAGGGAACATAAGTGGCTGCACTCCTCCAAACAAGCTCTCAAACAGGACACTCAAGCTTACAAGGTCCCAGACTACACAGTTAGGATGTGAGAGAACCAGACACTGAGTCAGCCTGTCCCCAAGGTTCACCTGTCTACAGGGCTACTGCACCCATCATCACTACTAGGGTGGCAAATGAGTGCATGTATGTGATGTGTCACACACAACATATCTGTGGTTGTGTCCTGCCCATGCACTCTGTGTCCTCCGGAGACCCACCTTACAGTGGAGGTCTAGGTACCCACATACCTTTTCAAAGTGGCCACTGCGGATGTAGTAGTCTGCCAGGGAGCACCACAGCTTGCCCAGCTGGTCGGTGAAGCGGGTGAGCCCACCACGGATTATGGCATCCACATTGAGAGACTGTACCTTGTCAGGATTCTGGGAGATGAGGTCACACAGCTCGTGCCACAGCTGCAGGATACAGGGTGTTGGGGAAATATTTCAGTCTTGATCAAAGAGGGAAGACACCTCTCACCCAGTCTCCACATTCCAGGAAACCCACCTGGTAGTTGGATTTACCAGCCTTGGATACAAAGCGCTCATCATTCACCACAGTGGCCAGGCGCTGTGCAGCCTCGTCTAGCCGATCACTGGATTTGAGATACTCGATGTATTCTTCAGCACTCTCAGGACTCAGCTGGAGAATACCCACCCCACTGAAGGTGACTGGGGATGCAGGAGATGACATCTCTCTTCTGACTAAGTGGCTATAGTCTCTCTCTCTCTCTCTCTCTCTCTCTCTCTCTCTCTCTCTCTCTCACACACACACACACACACACACACACACACACACACCCCAGTTTTTTAGCAAACAGCCAGTCCCACTAACCCAGCTTCAGTGCTATGGTGGTCTGGCCTGAAGTCAATACTCCAGCCTTGGACCTTATTGGTCTGGCCTTTGGGTCAGTCTTGATACCATGGGCCTAGCATGGCTACAGTACTTATGATGGTTAGTGTTAACTGTCAACTTGACAGACTCTAGAATCACTTCTGAGATGAACCTTAGAGTATGTGTGTGAGAGATTATCTGGATTATGTTAATTTATATGAGATATAATATAACATGTAATTTATATGTTAATTATGAATGGGATCGGTTCCTGGGCAGGGATCCTGTACAATGCTGTATAAGAAGCGCACGCGCGCATAGCTGTTTTTTGATCATGAATTCATAGCTGTTTTAAACGACTATCACCTTCTCTTCTATGATGGACTGTACCCCTAAACTGTGAGCCAACACAAGCCCTCTCCCTTAGATTGTTTCAGGGTGTTGTTTTATAGCAAGAGGAAGAGACACTGAGACAGTAATCTAGTCTGGACCTTCAGTCTTGGTGTGTCCTGAGTGTACACCCTTGGCCTTTCTTTTAGCCTTGACACCTCTCCAACCCCAACACTGTCCAATGCTAGTTCTAGGCAGTCCATCTTAGACACTGTTGGTCAGGGAAGGACCTGCTTCTGTCACAAACTGCCACCCAAGCAGTACCATGCTAAGAAATTTACCATAACCGATATCACAAGCATGAGCACACAATGCTCCACTTGCAAGGCAGCCTACTGTACACATCTCTTATTCCCCCCTCTTACTATGGCTCTGGTTTTGTTCTATTTCACATAGCTGGGTCATGCATGCGTTTACCCTGTTAGACTGAAGGTCTTGTGCAGGTGTTGGTGAGTGCCTATGCATGGCATCCCTAGTTCTCATCTCTATGCCCACTGTGAAGCCCGTATAAACTAAAAGCTAACTACTTGAAAACTAAAGATAATGAATTACAGGGCTTGGGGAGTTAGCTCAGGGTATAAAGCATTCGCCTTGCAAGTGTGGGGACTGGAGTTTGGATTTGTAGAACCTACATAAACATTGGGTAACTATGGCAGCACTGGAAAGGGGACCTGTGGGGCTAGCTAGAACTGGCCAAATCTAGTCTGGGTTCACTAAAACCCAATTTCTTGCCTCAATAAGTAAAGTAGAGAGTAATAGAGAAAGACATCCAGTGTCAACTTAGTGCCTACACACACACACACACACCACACACACCGAATACATTGTACCTATTCTTTGGAGCCTCTTCCTGCAGTCAATTTATTGCATGAAGGCTCTTATTCCAGTGACCCAGGAACTGGTCTGTTCAGTGGTGCTCACCTTGAGGAAGCGACGGTAGCCTCGAACAGCAGTCTCAGGCAGTGGGTGGGAGCGCAGGAAACGCAGATACAGGGGCCAGATTCGAGAGTGCTGGGTGATGGGCAGTGCCCTGAGGGCACGGTCAAAGGTGCGGCGGGTATGTGTTACTCTCCCCTGGTCCATGAGAAACTGGCAGTAGTCTAACCACAGTCGTGGCATCTGAAAATAATGGAGAGTGAGGGGTCTGAGCCGCTGGCTTCATGGCTTCCGTATGCTTCATATCTGGGGCACAGGGGCAGCAGGGAGGCAAGAGGTGTCATTTCCCGCCACCCAGGCTCTGTAAATTAAGCCCAGGAAACTCATTAGTTCCTCCAGCTGATGGAACACTGGTGGACCTGTACCTTGTTTTGTTGGAGCACTATGGGAAAAGGGTAGATACCTCATCGGGGAATAGTTCCCAGAGTGCACACCCCTCTCTAGACCCCCACCTTGTGCATGAACACAAAGGCCCTCTCATGGCAGTTGTTGACATCTTCATAGGCAGGGTCAGTCACACAGCGATGTTTCACCTGCGCCCGACGTGCCTTCAGATAGCGGTACCAGAGTTTGTAGCTAAAGAGCAGGAAAGGCAGATAAGATGGGTTATAGAGCCCCGGAACCCTTTCTTTGTTCCAGAGGCAACCGTGGTGAAAAAGGGGACTGAGGAAGGGCAAGAGATCTCATAGGGAAGGAAAACACTTGGACATGAGGGAAGGTGTGACCCATCAGGGGCTGAGTTTCAGTGAAGGAATGCACAGCGTTCACCTGGGATACACTGTCACCTGTGTTGTGTCTGGGTATGGAGGGGTGGGATCTGGTGAGCAGGGTAGCACATGGAGGGCTATTTGCACCTGCAGGGAAGCAGTTTGAGTGCCCGCTCGTACAACTGATTGAGTCGGGGCTTGGGGGCCCCCTGTTTGAACTCGATGTAGCGGAGCCAGCATTTGACGGAGAACTGGTTCCTCATGATTTCTTCCTCATAGGGAAGGTCCTCTTCCTCCTGCCAGGGCCGGGGAAGGGGAGAAGAGAAGCCTGTCCTTAGTCTCAGTGGAGTCACACCCCATCGTGGGGCTTAGCCACAAACTATAGGCTCCTACAAAAATTTCATGCGCTTTCAAAAGGCGGTGGTGCAAGCCTACGCTCCCATCACTTCAGAGGCAAAGAATAAAACAGATGAGAGGTTGGTGAGCTGCCCAGTGGGTAGAGGCACCTGCCACCAAGACTGAGGACCTGAGTTCAAGCCCCGTGGTAGGAGAGAATCAACTCCTTAAAGTTGTCCTCTACTTTCCACAGTGGCAAGCACATGACTTGCCTCTTACACATATTAAAAACAAACAAACAGAAGAAGAAAGATGGCTCAGTTGGTATGCACAAGTATGATTATCTGAGTTCAAATCTCCAACACTCATGTAAATGCCAGGCATAGCAGTGTGTATCTATACATCCCAATGCTGGGCAAACAAAAACAGGTGGATCACTAGAGCTCATTGGCTAGCCATTTAGCCGGCCAGTGAGCTTCAAGTTCAGTGAGAAGACTTTGTCTCAAAAGTAAGATGGAGAGCAACTGAAAATCAGCTAATGTCTATTTCTGGCCAATATACGTTCATACATGTATACAACCTATGCACTTACATACACGCTCTACTTAAAAACAAACAGGGCTGGAGACATGGCTCAGCAGTTAAGACTATGTATTGCTCTTGCAGAGGACTTGAACTCAGTTCCTGCACTCATGCCAGGCAGCTCATAACTACCTATAACTCCAGACTCTGGCCTGTGTGGACACCTGATTCACAGGCATATACCCATATGAAGACACCCGCATAAACATAATTTTAAAAATACATCTTTAACAAGCAAACAGATGCAACACAACAAGGTCCCAGGCATGATTTTTTCCTCTGTTGAAGCTGGATCATCAGATACTAGCTAAAGTAGTGGTTCTCAATCTATGGTCGCTATGCCTTTGTAGGACAAAACAACAACAACAAACTTTTCACATGGGCTGCCTAAGAACACCATAAAACACAGATATTTACATTATGATTCATAATAACAGCAAAATTACAGCTATGACGTAGCAATGAAAGCAACGTTATGGTTGGGGTCCCCACAACATGAGGAACCGTATTGAAGGGTCCCACATTAGGAAGGTTGCAAACTACTGTGCTAGAATGTTAGTTCAGACCTCTGGGCCTCAGCACTCAACTGCCTACACGGACCTCTTAGTTGTTAATGAGACCCCTGCCCAGATATCGGCTTTGACCAGTAAATCCTACTCCCTGGCCTCAATTCTCGCCCTCTAAAAAGTCTTTGACAATTTCATATGTATATACAGGGAGTTTTGGATATTTCCCCCATCCATTATTCTCTGCTATGCCCTCTCCATAATCCCGATTCTCACAACACTAGGGCACAGGTCCAGGTGCCAGGCCTCTGCCATGGACAGCTGGTTATGTAACCAAGCATAACAAACTTTCTCCCAGACATCAGGCTTTTCATCCCTCATGTTTACACCGTCACCACCAGACCTATCTTCATACCAGGCCCATATAATAACATTTTAAAGTTTTGTTTTGTTCTCAAGACAGGGTCTCACTATTTGCTCTAGCTGTTCCAGATTCACTATGTAGACCACACCGGCCTTGAACTCACAGAGATCCACCTGCCTCTGTCTCCCAAGTTCTGGGATCAAAGAGGTTCACCACCACACCCAGCCCAAAGTTTTAAAGTTTTTAAGTTATTTATTTTTTCCAGCCTCCTCTCAGGAAGCAGATACCGGTGATCTCCATGAGTTGGAGGTAAGTCTGATCTTCTGATCTACAGTAATTTCCAGGCCAGCCAGTGCTACATACTGAGATACTATCTCAAACAAATATATATATATTTTCCCCCCCTGTGTACACACATTTGTGTATGGGACAGGCAGTGGTGGAGTATGCCTTTAATCCCAGTGCTCAGGATAAGGCAGGCATATCTCTGAGTTCCAGGCCAGCTTGGCTCACAGTCAAGAGTTCAAGGGCAGCCAGGGCTACAGAGAGAAACCCTGTCTTGAAAACAAAGTATCCGTGTATGCACAAGTGAGAACAGATGCAGTTTGAGGCCAGAGGTCCTCCTCAATTGCTCTGTGCTTTATTTTTGAGACAGGGCCTCTCACTGCCATTGCATGTAGGCACTTGGGTTCTGAACTGAGGTCCTACACTTGTAAAGCAAGCACTTTATCTACTGAGCCACCTCCTCCAACCAAGGTGACTAGGTAACTAAGTCTTTATTTAAGCCACCTACTTCATCAAACTTCTGGCCCCTCAAGATCGCACTAGTCTCTACTCTGCCCCAGAACTTGCAAGCTAAAGGGTTTATTTATATCAGGAGGTGGAGTGTGTATGTGAGAGCGTGCGTGCGTGCGAGTGTGTTACTGATCAATCGTAGAGTGCTCACCTAGCATACACAAGACCCTTCTTTAAACCTTGGTAACTCAAAACCACTCAGGAGGGTTACAGCCTTAAAACTCTTAACTCTAAGAACATGGCTTAAACATGAGACCTCTATTTAAGCCACTGTATTCTCACGTTTTTAGGCGAAGTCCCAGTGGCTACCCACACCACTAGTCTTTTCTTCATACTTCAAGGTTCTTATAGCCCCAGACATCAAGCTGTTATCCAGAATCCAGAACTCTAACCTAGTCACTATGCCTATCAAAATCCATGTCGTTTCGCTCTCCCATTCCCCTCCCGGCCTCACTTCTCTCGGCCCGAGATGTCAAGCTCCTCAACAGCAGCTCCTCACTCTAGCTATGTAGGATCAAGCTATGAAGAATTCCCGGCCTGGTCAGTGTTTTGACATGTCGCCCCATGGACTGGGCCATGCATGGCCTGGGACCCAGTCTCCTCCCCCGAGAGCCAGACTCCGATCCTATAAGGGATCCAGCTTCGGATCTTCCCTCACGAATCACCCTCCACCTCGCTGCAGACTTACAAAAACAAGATCCGGCCGCTCGGGACGCGGAACTCGCGCCATCACCACCATCTTCCTGGCTCTCCAGGTACAGACGAGAGTCGTGCTCTAGTGGCGTCACTCACAGAATGACCGCCCTCTCCGAGACAGACCCGTTTTCTATTGGCTGCACCGCACTTTGCCAGCACAACCTGCTCTGCTAAATTTTGTAGATTTAAGGCTATGACCGGAAGCAATAAGGGCGCCGGAAGATGACGTCACCGAAGCTGGTTATTGACCACTCAGCTTCGGTATCGGTCCTTGAGAAGCACCAATGAGGTTTTGCATTACTGGAAAGTCGACTTTGGGCGGAAGCGGCTTCGTAAAACCGAAGATCGAGATGGGGGTGAAGCTGGAGGTGTTTCGGGTCAGTGAGCTTTGGGGGTTGGACATCTGGACCGGGGTCTTTCAGAAATTGAAAATAGATCTTGGGAATGAGAGAAGCGCAGAGGGGTGCGTTCCACAGAGAAGGTGTCGGAGACTTGTATTGGAACTCCAGCAGAAGGAGCATTAGATGTGGGGGCTTAGAATGGAGAATCTGGGTTTGGTCTGAGGAAGCATCTCAGAGATGAGTGAGCTGAAGAGGGTGGTTCAAGGACGGGAGGTTTCAGATCCAGAGTGGGATTTCCGGAAGGAGAGACTAGGGCTCATAGTGGGTCTCAGATAGGCGGATTCCTAGATGTAAGAGAATATATTTGAAAAATGAAGTCCCTCTATATGAAATGCTACCGGTGGGTATCAGATAAGGAGGTAATAACGTCTCAAGGATATGTCTTTATAGTAGGAACCCTTGGACTGTAGTCTCTCTCTTCATCTCTTCTACCCCCTTTGTGCATGTGTGCCTGAGTGTGTGTGTATGTGGCGGGGCAAAAAACTTGGACAAAACTACTACGAATAAAATCTGTTTGATCATGAACACCTGACTTTAAGATGCCAGGTTTCTGTTCTCCTCGTAGGATTTTCCCTGAGGCTGAGCTCCTGACCTGTGTATGGGGGGTAGATCTGTCTTTTGGGCTTCCCTGCAATCTCCCTATGCTCGGGTGGTGACTTCTGGGCTCTGTCCCTCCACCTCTGCTTTTACAGATGTCACTCTATCTCACTTTCCCCGTGGTTATGTTCTGGATCTCCAATCAGGCGGAGTGGTTTGAGGACTATGTTGTCCAGCGAAAGGTGGGTATCAAGAAGGTGTTTGCTAGATAATTCCTGGGGAAGGGAGGGTATGAGGCACACTAATTTGCTATTGGGGTCCATTGTCTGCCTCCCATGAGTCAACCCTGTGCTGGATGTGGGGCTCTGCATTCTCCTGCCTTGTGTTCTCACCTGTGATTTTGTTCCACAGAGGGAGCTGTGGCCACCAGAGAAGGAGGGTCAGGTCAGTAACCTGTCTTCCCAAGGGGCTGGACCACTTTACCCTGGTTGGGCTTGAAATGAAAACTTCCCCCTCAGCCATAGATAGGAAAGTAGAAGCTGCAGAATGAGTTCCAGACTAGCTTGGGCTAGAGACCTTGTCTTCATAAAAGTTTCTTGCTGTTTGTGATGGTATATACCTATGATCAGTTAGAAGTAGGAATAGGAGGATTATCAGATTGAAGCTAGCCTGGACTACATAGGGATAGAGAGAGGGAGCCACAATTCCAGCATTCCGGCACTTAAGAGAGGGATGTAAGAGGATTGAGAATTCTGGCTCTTCTCTGTCACATAGTGAGCTAAGGCTAGCCTATAGTATATGAGACCCCCTTCTTTAAAAGAGGGGATGGCACAAATGATTTCGTATATTACCTTTACCCTGAGGGATGAAGCTGACCTCACTTGTACTTGGGTTGGGATTGGGATGGGGCTCCCAGTGTGGATATTGAACTCTGAAGCCAAAGGGAGGGTGATGTAAGTCCAGGCCCTGAGGCATGTGCTCCTCCTTCCTTTCCTTCACACTCCCTTTCCCCATTCCAGCGTCAGGAGCTAGAAGAATTTAAACAGAAGATTCGGAAGCAGAGGGAAGAAAGACTTCTTCAAGCTGCCCAGCAGAGCTCCTGAGACCTTCAGCTCCTCAAGTTCCCACTCCCTTTCCCCTTACCCCCCCCCCCCCCCCAGGAAAATAACACACACTCAACTCTTTGTTGCTAGTGCCAAGTGTTTTATTGTTTTCAGGGGCCGGTGGGAGGCCCAGGATGGCTTGAACTCTCAAGGAGCTTGTGTCTGGGGCTGGGGGCTGCTGTTCCTGCGGAAGCTGAGTGCAGCAGGATCCTGCGGGGTGAGCAGGGGTTGAGGGCTGAGGGTCCCAGGTCGTTTCTGCATTCCATCCTGTGGATGAAGAAGGGTCAGGCCGAGGGGAGGGGACCAAGGAAAGTGCAAGTCAGAGGTGCCTCCAAACATTTCTTTTCATCTGCCAATCAGGGTGGCAATATTTGGTCAGAAACTGGGCTGTTAGTGTACACCTGTAATCCCAGGACTCAAGAAACAGAGGCTGGAGGATTATCTCGAGTTCAAAGCCACCCTGGTCTACATACTAAAACAAACAGTTGGGTTGAGAAGATAACTCCATCATCAAAATTCTTGCTGTGCTCATTTGAAGACCTGAGTTTAATCCCCAAAAGCCAGGTGTGGTTTTATGTACTTCTAATCTCAGTGCTTAAGAGGTAGAGTCAGGAGGATCCCTAGGGCTTCCTAGCTAGGGAGCCTGATCTACCTGGCGAGTTCCAGGGCAGTGAAAGATCCCGTCTCAAATAACAAGGTGATGACTCCCGAGGAGCAGGAGGTTGACTGCTGGCCTCCACCTGCATGTGCACACATTTGCCCATGTACCTCTAAACATGTATGCTAGTGTGCACAGACGTAGGGACTGGAGCTGTAACTCAGTTGATAGAGACTGCATCAAAATCCTGGATTCCATCCCCAACCACATAAATCACTCATGGTGGCTCACACCTGCAATCCCAGAACCCAGGATGTACATGTAGGAAATCTAGAAGTTTAAGGTCATTGGCCAGCTGGAGCTACATGAAACCCTGTCTCAAAAAACAATAAAGCAAAACACCCCCAAGCAGAACCGATGCTCTTTGTTGATATATGGGAATGTGCATTCATATGCCTTCCTCCCAGGAAAACTGCCTGTTTTTCTCCCTATGGCCTCTCCCAAATATACAGATGTTGGAGCAGGAACTGTAATTTCTAGCCATAGTTCTGACACTAGCACGAGTCCTGCGTGATCCTTAAGTCTGTGTCACTTTCCATCTCCATTTGTACTTTACTTTTCCCAAGTTCAAGACAGGTATAGAGATAGGGTCCTATCCTATCTTGGCTAGAGATGGGGCATAGATTTAGAGAGCATTACTGGCATGTGTCTCCACAGGTTCTCTGGATATCACCTACCTTTGGACCGATAGGTTGGAAGCCAGGCAGGGAATTAACTGTCACACGCTGGTCATCCATGCGGCGGCCCTGGGTGTTGGCCAGCATATCCATGAGATTGTCCATCTCTGGAGCAGGGCCACCCTCTGCTTGGAGCAGAGACAGGTGGGCATGAATACAGACCCCAAATGAGCTTCCCACCCTGAGTCACAAGATCCCAGAACCCCAACCCTCCTGGCACATTTGCTTCTCAGGCAACTCGCGTGCGTGTGTGTGCGCGCACACACACACATACACACACACAGAGAGAGAGAGAGACCGAGAGAGAGAGAGACCCAAGCATGCCCTGCTCACGGTTTTCTGGGGTCTGGCCTGGCCCAGCCTGCATTGAACAGCGCTGCTCCTCCATCCGATCGCCCTGCACGTGGCTCAGCAAGTTGAAGAAGCCTTCCTGGTCCGGTGAACCTGCCTTGGGGACAGATGTGATTGGTTTAGTTAGGTCCATGCCTTCCCTGCCTTCCAGCCAGCTTCCACCTGAACCAGTGCCTGCCTTCCTATCTCTGCTCTCACCATAGTCCTCACAGGTCTGCAGAATTTCTCTAAATGAAACCTGAGTCTCCTTCCCTGACCTGCCCCTGACTCCCCCACCCCCCCACCTCCCCACCTCCCGGCCTGGGGCCCCTGCCTGCAGCACAATTTCACATGGTACTGCCTCTAGGGACAGTATTCCACCACTGTCCTAGATTGAGACCAGACTTGGGTTGGTTTGGGGGTTGGGACACTTACCAGGGAAATGGGGCTCAGAAGTGCCCCTAAATCCTAGCACCTACTATCTCTTGGGGGACAGTACTAAGAACCCATTCATTTGCCCTGAGGAGGGGTTCTTATACCTTCTACCTATATCCCCTATGTGTTATGGTAATTGGGTCAGGGGGCCCCAGAGACTTGCTTGCTAATTAGATGCTCTATAAATGAATTAATCTTGTCAATTACAGGTGCTGAGACCTCAAGAAGCTGCTGGTGGAGTCAGCCAGAAGCCTCTTACCTTGTCTAGAAGGTCAGAGCCTCCCTCTCCCTTTTCTTCTTCCTGATCCATTGTGTGTCTCTCCTATACTTTCCTCCTGGTCTCTGACAGGGCCTCCACACCTGAGAGGGCCTTTTAAAAGGTCAGGATGTGGGGGAAGGGGGAGCAGATATCTCCCCCCATCCCCAAATCCCCAGCTCATAGCCCATCTGCTTCCACCAATGCTTAAGCCCCAGAAAGATGATCTCTAGGTAATTGTTGATCCAGACTGATGCTGAGTTGGGTGTGGGTGTAGGGGGCAGGGCGGTCCAGGTTAGGACCTCACTAGACCCAGCTGTGATCACAGGACCCTGAGGACTGTCAAGTGGGAAGAAGCCAGTAGTACAGTGTTGAAGATCAACCAACACGAGGGTGGAGCCTGCAGGATGTCCCCACCCAAGCCAGCCCATTCCTGTCTGAGTTCATCCACTGCAAGGCAGGTGACATTTGCAGGGGGGTAGCCAAGGAAGAATTGGGGTTCAGGCTTTCTCCCCTAATCCCTGACATACCAGTCAACCTGGCTCCTGTTACTGACCACCTGTGAGGTCTCCAAGTGCCCCTTGGGCCATCCAGAAGGAAACTCCTGGATGCTCCTGTTTACCTGCCCCTCAAATGCCAGGTTGAGTTGTCTTCAGTCTCTCATTTCTACATGGAGCAGGAGAGGAAGTACCTGACCATTTCATTGAATAGCTGTGGCTTTGTGACCATGCTCTGAGAGCCCATTCCTATTTCCAAGATGCCTTCCAGGAAACCAGCTAAGCTTCTTTTCCTGGGATAGAGAGATAGTTCATGGGCTAAGAGCACTAGCTGCTTTTCTAGAGTACCAGGTTTGATTCCTAGCACCCACATAGCAGCTCACAACCATCTGTAACTTCAGTTCTAGGGATCTGCTCTTCTCTGGGCACCAGGAAAACTCATGGTGCACATACATACATACAGGTAAAACAGCCACACAGCCACACACATAAAACAAAACAAATCTTTTAAAATGTTTAAATAAATAAAATGCAAAAGCTATTTTTCTTTCCCTTGGGGCAAGTGAGGTAAGGTTCGCATAGGTAGTGTATGTGTGCATATGTGGTGCGTGCATGCTCCTATGAAGATTAGAGGTCAACATCAGGTATCTTTTTGTATTGTGCTCTCTACCTTTATTTTTGAGACATGGTCTGAAAAATTAAACCCCAAGCTCCTAGATTGCTAGGCTGACTACGCATCGAACATCCTGGTTTTAGAATTATTTTGATATTTATTTTGTGAATATGGGTATTTTGCTTGCAAGTATGTGATGTGCTCATGAGATCAGAAGAGGGCATTTGAATCCCTTGAAATTGGGAGTTATGGATAGTTGTGAGCCACCATGTAAGAGTTGACAATTGAACCTGGCTTTTGTGGAAGAGCCAATCAGTAATCTTATCCACTGAGTCGTATCCCCACCCCTACTACCTTCCCCCTCCCTCCCTCCCACAGACAGTGGTGAGCTGACATGTGGGTTCTGGGAATTGAACCCAGGTCCTCTGGAAGAGCAGCCAGTGCTTTTAACCACTGAGCCATCTCTCCAGCCTCTGACCATGGCAGCTCTTATAAATATTTAGTTGGGTCTGTCTTACAGTTTCAGAGGTTCAGTCCATTATCATCATGGTGGGAAGCATGTCAACAAGGAGCTGACAGTTCTACATCTTGAGCCACAGCCAGCAAGAGACTGTGTGCCACACTGGGCATAGTTTGAGCATATATGACCTCAAAACCCACCTCCATAATGACACTTCCTCCAACAAGGCTACACCTCCTAATAGTGCCACTTTGTGGACCAAGCATTCCAACACATGAGTCTATGGGGGCCATACCTATTCAAACCACCAGAGGTCCCAAGTCCTACTTAGGGTGGCTGGCTGTCCTTCTTCACTTGTAACTGTTAGATCTTATGGGTTGGTCCTGAGGGTGCAGGTTTGTATTTCCAGTTACTCAGAAGGCTGTAGCAGGAGGATTACAAATTCAAGGCCAACCTGGTGATTCAGTGAGACTCCATTTCAAATGAAAAGAACTGGAGTGATACCTCAACAGAGAGACAAGTTTTTTCTCAGTATAAGTCTTGTCTTGACCTGGGAAACCCATCAAAAAAGGATAGGTTAGTTTTGTCAGGTCCCTAGTAAAACTCAGTGTTAGGTCTCAAACCAGTTAACTGAGGTGCCTATCAGCATGCCCAAGCACAGGACAGCCTCCATGTGTACTGAGTGCCTGTGGCTTCTGTGCTTGTCTCACTCCTGCCCCCTACCCTAACCGTCTCCAGCTTAGGGGCTTCACTTCCCTCCTTCCAGCTTTTGATTCCTATATAACCCAGCCATCTTAACCACATACTCTCTTGGTTCTTCTGTCTCTTGGATCAATCTTGGTTCTCTTGGTCAGCTCCCCCCCCCCTTCCTCTGTCTCTTGGATCAATCTTGGCTCTCTTGGTCAGCTCCCCCACCCCCTTCCTCTTGCTCTTCCTCTCTCCTCTCATGGCCCAGTTTAGTCTACTGGTCTACTACTTTCTCTCCCTGCTCTGGGCTCTTCTAGATGCCTCTGGAGGTGCTCTCCCTCATAAATACAATCAAATTCTCCTACTCAACCATACCTCAGAGTGGTCATATTCTCATTTTCACTCTAGTTTGACTTACATAAAAAAAATTTTTTTTTTTTGAGACACGATATCACGTAGCCTAACCTGGCTACTAACAAGCTATGTAGTCAAGGATGAACTTGAATTCCTGACCCTTCTTGCCTCTAGAAGTC
>JADRCH010000328.1:724294-780520 GCA_019843965.1 Rhynchomys soricoides | reverse complement strand
ACACACTTTTTAAGAACTAGGGACTCCTTCAAAGCTCCTGAACCATCATGGAAGAAGGAGGGGGGTTGTAAACGTGAAGGGAGGAGGTTAGGCAAGAGTGCTGTGAAATGCTGTCCTCTGGACATTACATGGATGTTATATTCAGGAAGCTCCTGCACTCTTGGTGTTACCTGTGCAAGATCAGGCCAACATGTCAGTCAAATTTAAGTTAGGCAGTGCGGAGTGAACTCAATGGGCTACAGAACAAAACAAGAGAGGACGTGAAGTCGAGGCAGGGCTACGTATTTGGAGGTATCTGGGGGAGTGAGGGAAGGAAGTTGGGGGTGGATGACATGATTGTCACAGGCTCAGAAAGCCTCATTCTTTTCTGAACTGTTGGAAATTATTACTTACAATAGGAGATTATATGTATAATTATTAAATGTGTAGATTATATGTATACATTATTATTTGCAAGGGAGAGAGAAAGAGAGAGGGAGAAAGAGAGAGGGAGAGAGAGGGAGAGAGAGAGAGCTTTTCTTCAGTGGATATAGCCAATGGTAAGTTGTTTATGCTCCTGTAAACAACCCCAGTTAAAACCTATTGGGGGACACACACACACACACACATACACACAGAGCCAGACATACAAGTAGAAGGGGCACTAGTTGGGAAGGGGGAAAAAGATCATCCAGAATGGGCATATAAGGGGAATGAGGGTGAATGTGATCAACAAACATCATATGCGTGTATGAAAATGTCATAGTGAAACCCATTATCATGTGCAATAATATACGCTAATGAAAAAGACTGAGAAGTATTTCTTCATGATCAGGCACAGATACGTGGTCATAGTCCTCGAATCTAGGTTCCTGTTTCACTACGGGGCTCTTAACAGAATAAGACGGAGAGCAAACTGCATAGAAAAGGTGCCTAGTGGAGTCTCCGGTGTACTCCCTCCGAAGTCTACCAAGTGTTGCCCATGCTCGTACTACTAGTCTTTGGATCCCAGAAGGCAGTTGTAAAGTTCCAGATTTAGAAAGTCCCGCTGTCCTTTGAGTGTGCACACTATATCACAGACGGAAGAATTTCAGGACAGGGTGGTACTTGTACCCGGGCGAGATGAGTATTTTTACCGCTCTTGCCATCACACTAAGCAAACTGATTCCGGTGTGTGTGAGCAAGGGAACACTTAGGACTCCCATGAAGGATTCCTCGAGCGCTCACACAAACTGGCGATTGTCCGTTTGAGTCCCTGTCACTGTGCCTTCCCCTGAAGTGGAACTAAGTGGTGCTCCTGGGACCCAACTTCCCAGAGGTAGGCCGAGAACAGACGACCGGGAGGCGGGACCAGGTGCGCAGGGGGCGTGACCTGAGCCCACGGGGTGGGGCCCACGTGGATGACGCGCAGGGCCACGCCCCCACCTTGGGACCGACCCGGAAGCGGCGCTACTCCTTGGGGGAAGATGGCGCCCTTGGGGCTGAAGGCGGTGGTAGGGGAAAGTGAGTGTCACTCTGCGACGGGGCTCTGGTGTTCTCTCGGCTGTCCCTTGGGGGGCTGGGGACCTCGGGAGAGGTGAGGTGCACGGATTTTGGGATCCCGGGATCCTCACGGTGGGATAAGCACCTGACTCCTGAGGGGACGGGCGGGGTCTTGGGCCCAGCTGGACTGCCTGTCCCTCAGTTGCAGCGGAACAAAGTTGGGATGGGGCGAACTCAAACAAGCGAGGAGAGGGAGGCACTGTTTCTTGTCTAGACCTTTGGGCCTGCCTCCGCTACAGGCTGACGAGTGTCTGAACCCTGAAAGTTCAGGGGCTGGACTCAGGGGTCCTACAGTGCCCTGGTCAACAACCCCAAGTAATGTATGAGCACTCAGGTGGTGTGCACATGCCCCATAGGGGTGATGAAGGGGACACTTTCTCTTTTGCATCATGCATCGGAGCTCCTTGGAAGGCTCAACTTCTCCTCCTTGCAAGCTCAAGCTCTTGGTGGGGAGAAGAGGGCTTGAGGATGCCCCTCCCCCACCTCCAGTAGTTCCGGCCTCAGCTACTTCTTCCGCCCTGATAACAGTGGACTCGACACTCTGGTGTACTGGCCAGGCTCTCGGCAAGGCCACCTTTCTTTCCCCTTTCTCCTACTCCTTCCTCTGGACACAACATTTTTTTCGTGGAAAGGTCCAGTACCTTGGTATTAAAAAGAAACTTCCCCTACATACACAAGGGTCAGTGGGAAGCAAGCTTAGAGGTTGATAGGAACCCTCTGATCTGGGAACCAAGCAATCTAGTCTAAGGGACACCAGGACCCCTCACTCCCATTCACTCAATTCTCTAAGAGGTCCCTGTCCTCTGAGCATTGTGCCATGTAGACACGAGGGTGCTTAGCTAAGTTATCTGACCTCAGAGCACCTCAATTTGACTATCTGTAAGTTGAGGGTAGTGCCAAGAGCTCCACTCAGGATCCAGGCTGGGGTCCAGCCTAGAGGATAAGTGTCCCAAGCCCTCTCCCCTTCTCTCTTCCCTGTAGAAATTCTAAGTGGAGTCATCCGGAGCGTTAAAAAGGATGGCGAGTGGAAGGTAGGGGCCGAGGCAGAATGCCTGGATACCCAGGGGAGGTCCCCCAGAGTCACCTCAAGAATCCCTTGAATAAGCTGTTGATTCACAGGGATGGGTTTGGGTAGGTGGATGCCCCATTGTCTCTGATTCTCCTGGGGCCAGCTACAGACTGTTTTGCATGGCTCATCTCTCCTTGTATCTGTACCCATCCATCTGGTCAGGTACTCATCATGGATCACCCAAGCATGCGAATCTTGTCATCCTGTTGTAAAATGTCAGACATCTTGGCGGAGGGCATCACCAGTGAGTGGATGAATCTGAGGTGGACCCCTTGAATGTGGGATGTCTGGATGTAGCCCTTGAGTGTGGGATCCCTTCAGATTGGTTCAGGACACAGTTCTCCCTACATAGCCTGGAGGATTTGCTCAGCAAGGAAGTCTGTAGCATTCCTTCCATGTAGGATTTCCTGATTGCAACCCCTAAAGAGTCAGCCTCATTGGCTGTAACCAACTCAGCCTCCTGAGCTAAGAATATAGCGCCTTTGGCAGAGTGGTTGCCTAACATGAACAAACCCCTGAGTTCAGTCTCTAGCACCATATAAAATGGTCATGGTGGCAAATGTCTATAATCCCAGCACTCAGAAGGTGGAGGCAGGAGTACCACAAGTTTAAGGTTAGTTAACTCATGAGTTCAAAGCCAGCCTGGGCTACACGAGGTGCTGTCTCAAGCAAATAAAACAATAGCTATGCATCCCCCATAAGGTGTCTCTGTAAGAAGCTTGGGTGGACTCTGGGTTCTTAAGAGCGTACAGACACCAAAAGCATGTGGTACTCCAAATGTACAGAACCTTGACTGTAGCTCTTTAAGTGGGGAGCCTTAGGTATATATTTAAGAACCCAAGGGAGTAGTACAAACCTTGAAAACAGCACCACCATGGGTCCAGTTCCCCACACCTGAGACTCCCCTGTATCCTCCTCCATGCCACCCATGTGTGTCTCTTCCTCTGTTGCATTTAGTTGTGGAAGACATCAACAAACGGAGAGAACCCATTCCCAGCTTGGAAGCAATTTATCTGCTGAGTCCCACGGAGAAGGTACCTATAATAGTGAGCCTTTGTGTCCGTGGGGTTGTGCGTGTGCTTGAATGGTATGCTGTCAATAGTACCTGAATGTGCATAATGTATGTGTGTGTGCACACACAATGCATACATGCACACATGTCACCATACATGTGTATGTGTATGCAAATGCCAACGTATGTGTGTCTATATCAGAATCGTGCATGTGCATGTCAGGACGCATGTGTGCATGTGTCAGAATATAGGTATTTATGCATATATGTGTATGTACATGTCAGAATTTGTGGGTGTATATGTGTGCATGTATCAGAATTTAGGCTTGAGTCCCCCCCCTCAACAACTGACAAATGGACATCAGTTGGGGGTTGCTTGCAGAAGATAGATCTGGGGTGCAGAGTCTGACTCCAACAGTGATCTGTACTCTCCAGTCGGTTCAGGCCCTGATTTCGGACTTCCAGGGGACACCAACCTTCACCTACAAAGCAGCCCATATCTTCTTCACTGACAGTGAGTGAGGCTAACCAGGGTGTTGGTTGCTGTGTTGAGGTGGGGAGTTTGGTGACTAAACATTGGTCTGTCGGTCTCTCCCTGCCAACCCAGCATGCCCTGAGCCCTTGTTCAGTGAACTAGGCCGCTCTCGCCTGGCGAAGGTGGTGAAGACGCTGAAAGAGATCCACCTTGCCTTCCTCCCCTATGAGGCCCAGGTACAGCCCCAGCTTGTGGTGGGGAAGGTGTGGGCTGTCCTTGACCGAGTGTCCAGGCTTCCTCCGGAACAGACAGAACACTAACAGGGAGTGAACAATTAACAGGCCTCTCCTGGAGCACTAGCCCTGTGCACATTCCTAACAGGCAGCATGGAGAATGGGGCAGAATTGTCTCACTCCCCAAAGTGGAAAGGAGCAAGGAGCCATCT
Source organism: Rhynchomys soricoides (assembly GCA_019843965.1). NCBI lineage: Eukaryota > Metazoa > Chordata > Mammalia > Rodentia > Muridae > Rhynchomys > Rhynchomys soricoides. The sequence goes on along the minus strand of JADRCH010000328.1, from coordinate 775,998 downwards.
CTGGTCCCTTTCAGCATCAGCTGGGGCCTACCCTAGCCTGCTTCAAAGCTGGCAAAACAGGTTCCAGAGGATATCGAAGACCCTGGGGAAATGCAGGGACAGCAGCAGGAAGCTGGGTTGGGTGTCCTCTAGAGTGGTGATCGTGACACTTCTGTCCTTCCCAGGTGTTTTCTCTGGATGCTCCGCACAGCACCTACAACCTTTACTGCCCATTTCGAGCAGGGGAGCGGGGACGGCAGCTTGATGCGTTGGCTCAACAGATAGCCACACTGTGTGCCACTCTTCAGGAATACCCATCCATTCGCTACCGCAAGTGGGGACCCGGCCCCACCCCTACCCCAGTGATACCTTTATACCTTCACTCTCACTCTGTGTCCATTTTTTCCCTATGTATATGCATGTGTTTGTGTGTGTGCATGTGTGTGTGTGTGTGTACGTCAGAGGTCAACCTCAGGCGTCTCCCTCAGTCACCATCCACCTTAATTTTTTTTAAAGATTTAAAAAAAAAAAAAAAGAGTTTGTGTGTGTGTGTGTGTGTGTGCATGTGAGGGTTCTCATGTAGACCAGAAGAGGGTGTCAGACCCTCAGGAGCTAGAGTTACATGTGGCTGTGAGCCTCTGGGTGTGGGTACTGAGAGCTGAGCTCAGGTCCTTTGGAGAACAGCTTGAGCCTTTAACCACTTAGCTGTCTTTTTGAGAGAAGGTTCTTCCCTGGCCCAGGTTTTCCATCCAGGCCCAAGCATCCCCTGTGTCCACATCCCCAGCACTGGAAACTCTAGCACACTTTTAAGTGCTCTAGGGGATTGAACCTGGCCCTCATGCTTGTATGGCAGCCATTTTACTGACTTAGCCATCTCCCCAGCTCCTGTGTCCAGTCTTTAACTTGACCCTCACCCAGACCCCTCACTGCCACCCTCACCCCCACCCTTGAAGTCCCCAGTCTGTGCCCAGTCCTCTCAACCCCTATACCCTGATGTCCCTGTGTTTGACTGCATCACCTCCAGGGGTCCAGAAGACACAGCCCAGCTGGCCCATGCTGTCCTGGCCAAGCTGAATGCCTTCAAGGCAGACACTCCCAGTCTGGGAGAGGTGAGGGGGATGCTGGGGAGGTGCCAGGGAGGCTTTGTAGGGCCACAGCCGGGTGTCTTCATTCTTCTCTCTCCTTGCCCAGGGCCCAGAGAAAACACGCTCACAGCTGCTCATAATGGACCGGGCAGCAGACCCCGTGTCCCCACTATTACATGAACTCACGTTCCAAGCCATGGCCTATGATCTTCTGGACATCGAGCAGGACACATATAGGTAGACGGATCCAGGAAGATGCCTGCCACCCCATCCTTTGTCAACTTAAGCCCTTCTGTTCTCTGAGCTGCTTGCTCTGTTCTTCCAGGTACGAGACCACAGGGCTGAGTGAGTCCCGGGAGAAGGCTGTCCTCCTGGATGAAGACGATGACCTGTGGGTGGAGCTTCGGCACATGCACATAGCAGATGTTTCCAAGTGAGAGCTTGGCAGGGCACCGGACTGGGGGGGCCCAGGTAGCCCGGCCTCATTCTTTAAGATAGTCCCTCTCTAAGTTACAGTCTTCAGGGGGACCCTTGACTTGCTTCCATCCGAACCTCACCCCAGTGCATCCCCATGGCTTGGGACTGTTACATGCGTCCAAGTGTCTCCCATCAGCTGGTCAATCGGAGGCCTCCCTCCCCAAATGTCTCAGCATCTTCTCTCTTCCCCTCCCCTGCCCTTGCTCATGGCTAGGAAGGTCACGGAGCTCCTGAAGACATTCTGTGAGAGCAAGCGGCTGACCACAGACAAGGTAGAGGTCCATGGCAGGGCAGAACTTCAGCCTGAAGTGGAGTGGAACCTCCCCTGGTGAAGGGCAGGGGCCTGGCCTCACGCCTACCGTCTCTACCCTCTCCTTCCCTTACTTCAGGCCAACATCAAAGACCTGTCTCACATCCTGAAAAAGATGCCACAGTATCAGAAGGAGCTGAACAAGGTAAGCTCAAGGACAGTCAAGCCCACCCAGGCTCAGTCCGGCTGCCTGACTTGGTTGTCTCTCTTAACCCAGTTCCCACCCCCCAGTACTCTACGCACCTGCATTTAGCAGATGACTGCATGAAGCATTTCAAGGGCTCCGTGGAGAAGCTGTGCAGTGTGGAGCAGGTAGGTCTGGGGCTTTTGGGAAGGGCAGGACCTTTGGAGGCTTGGGAAAGCAGCAGTTAGGGAGGGATGGGGCCTCAGAGGGTGCACTCTAGGAGGCAGGATCTAGGGAGGGGTGGGGCTCCCCAGGAGGGAGAGCCTGGAGAGGAGCAAAGCCTGAAAGAGGTGGCCAGGGCCCTCCATGGGGCAAAATTTGGGGACGGGGCAGGGCTCATGGGGGCCTCTGGTAGGGAGAATTTGGAGGAAAGGCAGGGCCTCAGATAGAGGGTGGGAGGAGTGGGGTTCGGGGAGGAGGTGTCTTTGTAAGGGTGGGCCTTGGTGAAGGTCTTGGAGAGTAGAGCAGAGTGGGGTCGGGACTGGTCGGGAGCTGGAGATTGTGGGGCGGGCTCAGCCCGTGCTCAGTGAGATGAACTTCATGAGACCAGTTTCTAGGATGAGATAGGGTGGGATTATCCCACCAAAGTCCCCGATTTGCCCCTGCCCTGTTGCCTTCCCACACCTTCCCACGGCAGCCAGCTGCACAGCTAACTCTCATGTCGTGCAGGACCTGGCCATGGGCTCTGATGCAGAGGGTGAGAAGATCAAGGATGCCATGAAGCTGATCGTCCCGGTGCTGCTGGATGCCTCGGTGCCACCCTATGACAAAATCCGGGTTCTGTTGCTCTACATACTTCTGCGGAATGGTGGGTGAGGGGGTGGCCAGGGATGGTCTCAGACACTAGAACCATTACAACTACAAGGCCCTCATCGCCTAGCGTGCTGTCTTAGTTTCTTTTCCTGTCACTGTGATAAATTACCTTAACAAAAGCCACTCAAGGGAGAAAGGGTTTATCTGACTCATAATTCCAGGTCACAGCCATCACTGGGGTCAGGCTTGAAACAGCTGGTCATATTCAGTCAAGCAGAGAGCAATGAATGCATGTATGCTCGTGCTTGGCCCTGCTTCTCCACTCTCACACAGTTCAGGATCCCCTCCCTAGGGAATGGTACCACTCATAGTGGCAGGTTTTCTCACCTCAGCTAATGAAACTAAGAAAATCCCTTAGTTTCTTAACTAAGAACCATCACTTAATTTAAAAAAAAAAAAAAAAATGAAAGCAGTATTTAAGGTGTGAGCAGTATTGGTGGCTCACACCTTTAATCCCAGTCCTCAGGAGCCAGAGGCGGGATAATCTTTGAGTTCGAGGCAAGCCTGGTCTATAAAACAAGTTTCGGGGCTACACAGAGGCCCCTGCCTTGAAAAACAAAACAAAACACATTATTTTGTATGTATGAGTGCTTTGCCTATATTTATGTGTGTGCACCCTGTGTGTGCCTACTGTCTGTGGAGGCCAAAGGAGGGTATCAGATCCCTTGGAACTGGAGATACAGGTGGTCATGAACCCCCCATGTGGGTGCTGGGAACTGAACCTGGGTCTTCTGCAAGGACAGCCAGTGTTGTTAACTGCGGAGCTATCTCTTCAGCCTGTGTGATCTTGTAGCACTTGTAGTCTTGAGTCTGGGAAGGTAAAGACAGGAAGATCCCTGGACCTTGCTGTTTAGCCAGTCTAGTTGAATTGGCAGGCTCCAATCTACTGAGAGACTCAAAGAACAAAGTGCAGAGTGATGGTCTTCAGCCTTCAGCTTCTACATGAACAACACCCACATGCACACACCCACATGCGCAAGCACACACACAAATGGTTGGCCAAGAAAAGACACCACATGTGGCTTCTATAGAGTTGGTGTTCACTCAACTGATTGTGTGTGGGGGAGTGTGTGTGCAGTTGTATGTGCTGTGTGTACGTGTGGGAGACCAAAGCAAGACATTGGGTGTCTTCTTCTATTGGTCCCTCTCTTAGTCCTTTGAGATTGGCTCTCTCCCCGAATGTTATGTTAGCCTGGAGTCCAGTAGTAGGTTTGTGATCATCCTGTCCCCATCCCTGAAGCACAAGTGTACATGACTACTGGATACTGGGGATTTAAACTCAGGTCTCTGCGTGCCTATGGGAAGACCAGAGTATGATACTGGGTGTATCCTGCCAAATGCCAGTATCATTCTCTGCCTCAGTCATTTGAGACAAGGTGTGGAGAGCTGAAGAAGTCCTAAGTAGATGTGTATTGTTGACACGGGCACAGCCATGACAAGGATCCAGTGTTTCAGATTCATGGGGTGGCAAGGTCTTCCTTGGATCAGGCTCAGAATGTCAAAGCCTTCCTCTGATCCAAGTACAATGTGAGTGTTTACAAACAATTGACTAGTGTGGTGTGCACAACCCACCAGATTCTACCTTTTCTGTACATGTGTCTATCATTTCTTTATGTGTATGTGTGTGTGTGTGTGTGTGTGTGTTTGTCTGTGTGTCTATCATTTCTTTAGTGTCTGTTTCTTCATTCCATCACTGTCCCTAGCCAGGTCAAGCACCAGACCTCTTAAGTCTTGGCAACAGGGTCTGTCCTTGAACCTGATCTTGTCTGGGGTCTAGAAATTCTCAGTAATCTTCCTGTTCTTTCTCCCACAGCACAGGGTTACAGGCACATGTAGCCGTGCCCAGCTTTTATGTGGGTACTATGGATTTGAACTCAGGTTCTTACACTTCTACAGCAAGCACTCTGACCCTCTCAACCATCTCTCCAGCTCCCTTCAACCAATTCTCGAAGATACCCCACTTTATCTTTTCAGATCTACCCATCCCTGTACCTATCGATAGCTATAGGGGTAGCTATATACAGTTCCCCTTTCTTTAAACACCAGAAGTCTCTTAAGTCCTGGAGACACCCTAGCTGTGAGGAGATCTCTTATAGATCTCCTCACCAAGGACCGTGCTGGCTGCTTATTATTATTACGTGTTGCTGTGCCGCAGGTGTGAGTGAGGAAAACCTTGCCAAGCTGATCCAGCATGCCAATGTGCAGTCCTACAGTAACCTCATCCGGAATCTGGAGCAGCTGGGGGGCACTGTCACCACCTCTGCGGTACGTAGGGAGCCGATGAGCCGTGGAGCTTGGCCCTTACAGGAGTAGGGATGATACATGCTCAGCTGGGGTATGCAAGCCTGGCAAGAACACCAAGACCTTCCCTAATTCTCTAACATGGTGGGCAGTGGGGTTAAATTGTGGTCTCTGGATGGCGGTACAGGGTGCGTGTAGCCTGAGCCTTCAGGGGCAGGTGGGAGAGTAAGTCACCATTAATGGGAAGCAGGGTGAAACTAGGGGTTCTGAAGGGATCAGTAAGCTCACCCCACCCAGTACACATGGTTGTTTCCTGTGTTCCACTCCTCTCTAGTCTGTCTCTCCCTAACCTGTGTGTCCAGATTTGCCAGATCCTTCTGTAACACAGGGCTGTGACCTTGTGTCTTGTTCCTTCTTCTCCCCCCCCCCCCCCCCCATTATTTTGAGGCACATTTCACTTTATAGCTCAGGCTAGCCTTGAATTCACTCTGCAGCTAAGGTTGATTCTAAACTCACTCTATAACTCAGACTGGCCTCAAATTCATGGCCCATTGTGTTAGCCTCCTGAGTACCTGGGACCAGATGTGAGCTATCATGCCTGTCCTGTCCCTTGCCTCTTGCTGTTCCTGTAGCCTTTACCTGACTTACATCTTTCTTCTTTTCCTTTGCTCTGTTTCTCTCTTCCCATTTCTGTTTCTTCTGTCTCCCTTCCTTTGTGTCCATCTCTGCCTCTCTGTGTCTGTATATGCCTCTCTCTGTTTCTTTGTCTTTCCTTGTCTCTGTCTCTTGCATCTCTGTGTTTTTCCATCTCTTATGTCCCCTGTCTGTTTATCTTTACCTGTCTCTCTGTCTCTCTCTACCTCTATTTTCTGTCTATCTATACCTCTGTCTCTCTTTGCTTTTCCGGTCTCTCTGTGCCTCTATCTCTTCCTGCTCTATTTCTCCATCTTTCTGTGAACCCCCATAGCCCCTCCCCATCTGTGATGAGCCTCCTTCCCTTCCCAACCCCATTCCGTCCCCACCTGGCCCCCTCTGTAGGGCTCAGGGACCTCTAGCAGGCTGGAGCGGAGAGAGCGCATGGAGCCCACCTACCAGCTGTCTCGCTGGTCCCCAGTCATCAAGGACGTGATGGAGGTACACAAGTTGGGGGCCCCTGTTCCTCTTCTGTGATCCCATTAACCGCTAAGCCCTCCATTCCACCCGCCCAGGCTCTCGGTGGTAAGCCTTGGGGCTTAGTGGAAAATCCCTCATTATCAGCATACCCCTGGCACCCTGTCTGCTCTGCAGGGTGGGGCACACGAAACTGCACCCCAGGAATTGGGGAAGCAGAGGAATTCCTTGCTAGAGACTGAAGCTTTCTCAATCTCCTGTGTTCTCCTCTAACCTCTACCCTGCCCTCCAGAAGCCTCCCTTATGCTGGCCCCTGGCCACCCCCACACCCTGAAGCCTCATAATCAAATAATAGTCTATCAGAGGCCCTGTTCTTATCAGTTTGTGGAAATGTCCTGATACCTCCTGCTTGGGGAGCCAGCAGCCTTGCACTTTGGCTTCCTGGCTTCCTAGGTCTCCAAGAGACAAGGAGGTATAGACAGTGGTACCGTGGCCATTTCAGTTGCTGGGCGCCACTGGCTGGGGTTCTTTAACTCTTCCTGTCTGGCCACCCAGGATGTGGTGGAGGACCGGCTAGACCGAAAGCTGTGGCCCTTCGTGTCTGACCCTGCCCCTGTGCCTAGCTCACAGGCAGCTGTCAGGTGAGGGCCCTGGAGAGGCCTGGGTTGGGGGTTGGGAGCTGCCAGCCTGGACTGACCTCTACCCATCACCCCAGCAGTGCTCGCTTTGGCCACTGGCATAAAAACAAAGCTGGTATAGAGGCTCGGGCTGGGCCCAGGCTCATCGTGTACATTGTGGGTGGTGTCGCCATGTCTGAAATGAGGGCTGCCTATGAGGTGACCAGGGCCACTGAAGGCAAGTGGGAGGTGCTTATAGGTGAGTAGCCAGAACTGGGGTCCTTGGGAGTTTGACTGGGGAATTCTTGGGGTCCAGGGCTGGCATTGGGGTCCGTTAGAGTCTGCAGTTAGATTTGGTGTCCTCAAATGCCTAAGATGTGGGGAGTTGGGCTTCTTTGGAGCCTGGGGCTATATTCTGAATTCCTAAAAGCGTGGGGCTTGGGGTCCTGTGCTGGACCCTGCAGTCTATTGAGATCTAGGGCTGGACTCTGAGGTCCTTGGGGTCTGGGCCTGAACTCTGGCGTGTGAGGGGCTGGATCTGAACTCAGAGAATCCCTAAAGGCCTGGGATTAGATTATAAAAGTTTTGGGCCTGGGGGCAGGAGTCCAGGGTCTTTGAATGGCTGGGGCTTGAGTCACCAGTGGAGTAATCACCTGGGGCTGGACACCCATGTTCCTAAGCTTCTGAACTCCTAAATCATTGAGAAGACAGGACCCTGGTTTGCAGAAGGGCAGGAATTTGTTCTCACCAGCCAGGACACTATTCAGAAGTAGCAGACTCCCAAGAGGGACCTCTACCTCCTCCTTCCCTTCCCCTCCTACCCAGGCTCTTCTCACACCAAGAGGGACCTCTACCTCCTTCTTCCCCTTCCCTCCTACCCAGGCTCTTCTCACATACTTACTCCAACCCGCTTCCTCGATGACCTCAAGACCCTGGATCAGAAGCTGGAGGACATGGCCCTGCCCTGACTCAACCCCTTGCCTCTGCCCTCCCCTCCCCTCCTATTCTAGAGAAATAAACTCTTCCCTTCTGTCTTCCTGTCAGGGCTCATCTCGAGTTTCTTCTCAGCGGGAGCTGTATTGGGCCAGACCCATGCTGCAGGCCTCCCCATACGTTACTGCCCTGCCTGAACCTTTCCCTGGCTCCCAGAAGCATCTTTAGCTTTCATGAACGTCGAGAACCTGGGCTGTAGGTTCAGTATTGGCCTGAAGTTTAGGAGACCCTGGCTCTCTTGCTGGGTCCTCCATCCAAACCAAGGCCCGATTTTGCAGAGCAGTTAGTAGAGAGTCAGGGGATGGCAGGGCTACAACCCCATGGATACTAGAATTCTTTAGGCTGTTTGGTTAGAATTATAGGAAAAATTTTAACCTTTATCTTTATTTTGTGTGTTACACTTGTGTGTGTGTCTGTGTATCATATGTATCAGTGCCTGTAGAGGTCAGAATAGGGTGTTAGGATCCCCTGGAACCAGAGTTATAGATGATTGTGAGAAGCCATGTAGGTACTTGGATCCGCTTCCAGAATAGTCTCTTAACCACTGAGGCATCTCCTGCACCAGAAATAGAAGCAGAAACAGAGTAGGCCTGAGTCCTGACTCTTCCCCTGGAACCTCCCAGGAGCTACTGCAAGTGAAACTTGAAGCCCCAGTTCCAGGAATCAGAGCCAGCATTTAAAACACAGCAAACTCAAACACTGGCTTCCCAGTCCCAGTCCCACTCCCTATACCCCCCAGCCTGAAGATATGCCTGTAGACTCTAATTGCTGGATTTACCAGAGTTTTTAATGGAGGTGTATTTGTTCAGTAGGGCCAACTTATAAACGATTCCTAGGGCCTGGATGGCTCAGAGGTTCAGAGTGTTTGCTGCTCTTACAGAGGCCTGGAATTTGGTTCCCGACACCCAATTTGGGTGGCTCAAAACTGCCTGTAACTCCAGTTCCAGGGGCTTCAGTGGGAACTCAGATACATGTATCCCCCCCCATTAATAAACAAACAAACAGATAAATAAATAAAAGCACTTCACTCAGCATGGCTTAACAGGAATTTATTACGCCACAGTTCTGGAAGCTTGTCTTTGCCTGGGGTGTTAATTGGTTGGTTTGTAGATAGATAGCCTTTGTTCAAGAAAGGGTATCCTGTAGTCCCAGGCTGGTCTTGTTAAATGGCTAAGGATGACTTTGAACTCCTGATTCTCCTGCCTCCCTCTCCTGAGTGTTGGGGTTACAGCTGTGCAGTTTATACAGTTCGGGGCTGAACACAGTTCTTCATGCATGCTAGCTAGGCAGGCAGTCTTCCAGCTGAACCACATCCCCAGCCCCGCAGCTGGCCATTTCTCTGTGTCCTCTCACAGTTGGCATCTTGCAGGTGTCCCAATTTCCTCTTCTTAAGTCACCACATACTGGATGAGAGCCCACCCTGTGGCCTCATTCTTTTTTTTTTTTTTTTAAACTTAATTATCTTTAAAAAGACCTTGTTTCTAAATATATTCATCTCGAAATACAAAGGGTTAGGACATGAGCATCTAACTCTTGGGAACAGATACAATTTATCCCATGGCATTTGGGTAACAAGAGGTTATGTTTCAGTGCGTGACTAAGACAGAGAAGGGTCCTTCTCACTGGGGACACAGCCAGGCAGGTGTCACAGACAAAGAGGCATCCCAGAGTGTTTCATCTAGAGGTGGTGATATGAGTAGAAAGGAACGAGAGGCTCAAGGCTGCAAAGCCAAAAACATGGAAGGATGCCACATGGTGAGCCAGAAAGTGAAGTGTTGCCCATTGACAAGAGCTCCGGGGCCATAGAGCTTGCCTTGCACTACTGGGCTCTATCCCTGGCTTTAGAATAAGATCTTAAAAAAGTCTGAGAACTACGTGGGACCTAGCAAGGCTGGGTGGAGATTTTGTTACTGATGGACAGTTGAACACCATGGAAGGATCCAGGGGCAGAGAGGCCAGGAAGCATGACCAAGTGTTATGAGTGGCCTGGGCTGGAAGCCAAACGAAGTGTCTGTCCCCTGTCAGGGTGATGCTTGCTGCTTTTGGGTCCTGCCTGGGCATGTGAACTATGCAGAGTTGCAGACACAGCAAGGAGTTCATCGAAGTCTAGGGAATCTAAAGACATTTCTCAGAAAAGTTGAGAACATGAGCCTTGGGATTCTAATCAGATTGCCCTGAGCACCCCAACTCAGGATAGAAAGATCATGAGATTTGTGAAAGGGAATAGTCTGTCACGGGACACTCCCCCACCCAGCCCCAGCCCCGACCAGCTGTCCTGGGTTCAGTGCTGAAGGGACCGATGAGAAGTGGAGGGAGACAAGGGGGGCATCTTCCTGCTCTGCAGCTCAGGCTGGCCTGGAACTTCTTGTCCTTTTGCCTCAGGTTCTGAAGTGCTGGAGTTGTCTGGCCTGGGAGGTAATTCTAAAGTTTAAATGTAAACTCTAAGATCCCCAGGAGCAAGCTGCTCATTCTCTTTGAGATCTATTTGTGTAGTTAAGCGAGGTGAGTGCCAGGGGATGCTGCTGCTCAGTTTTCTGGTTTCTTTGTTCACTCCAGATTGTAACCAGAGCTTGGGTGACCTAATTGTCAGAGAAACCTGGGAAAGTGGGCTAAGGATTATTTGGTGGTTCTCAGCAGAAACAAAACTGTGGCTTAAACTACTCTCCCCTTTCCTTTAAAAAAAAAAAAAAATTGTTTTAAAAAAACTCATCACACTGTGTAGTCCTGGCTGGCTGGCTGGAAACCATGTGGACCAGGCTAGCTCCCAGTGCTGGGATTAAAGGTGTGCCCCACTACCCCTGACTACATCTGATGATGAAGTGATGTGTCTGTCTCGGGGTTACTATTACTGTGATGGACTGTGACCCCATGCAATCTGGGGAGGAAAGGGTTTATGTCCCTCAGTTCCATATCATCAAAAACACCGAGGGAGGGAACCTGGAGGTAGAAGCTGATGAGGCCACAGAGGGTGCTGCTTATTGCTTTCTCAGCCCGCTCTCTTATAGAACCCAGAACCACTACCCCAAGGGAGGCACCACCCACAATGGGCTGGGCCCTCCCATGTTACTGATTAAGAAAATGTCCTACAGACTTGCCTACAGCCTGATAGAGCCTCCCTTCTCTGATGACTCTAGCTTGTATCAAGCAGACATTAAACTAACCAGCACAGTGTCTATACTACCAAACACAAATATTGATTGTACAAGTATTTATTGCTCCCCATGGCTACTGTCATCAGCCGAAATTCTGGCAAACCTCCCACATTACAAAGAATCCTCAAGACCCTCTTTATGAGAATAAAATGTGCACTCTTGCTTTCTGTGTTATGTAGGTGTACTGGCTGGTTTTGTGTCAACTTGACACAAGCTGGAGTTATCACAGAGAAAGGAGATTCAGTTGAGAAAATGCCTCCATGAGATCCAGCTGTAAGACATTTTCTCAATTAGTGATCAAGGGGGGAGGGCCTCTTGTTGGTGATACCATCCCTGGGCTGGTAGTCCTGGGTTCTATAAGAAAGCAAGCTGAGCAAGCCAGGGAAAGCAAGCCAGCAAGAAACATCCCTCCATGGCCTCTGCATCAGCTCCTGCTTCCTGCCCTGCTTGAGTTCCAGTCCTGACCTCCTTTGGTGATGAACAGCAATGTGGAAGTATAAGCTCAATAAACCCTTTCCTCCCCAACTTGCTTCTTGGTCATGATGTTTTGTGTAGGAAATGAAACCCTGACTAAGACAGTAGGTATACCATTCAGGGGGACTTCCTCTAACCAGTGACACCTTGTTCCTGCCCCAGGGCCTTTGCACCTGCAGCTCTCTTCCTGTTATCTCCCCTAAGCTCAAGTGTCACTGCATTACCGTTACTTATTACACATTCTTTGTGGCCCTTTTCCTGACCTGTGGCTTCCTTGGCACCACCCATAATAGATCTTCCGGCATCTATGGGCCTCCACCCTTGCCTTCCCTAAAGCAGGAGCTCAGAACTGCAGTATCCATTTATTTTGACTTAGCGGTTAGAAGTGAGAAAACCAATATGCGTTCTGGATCTTTCCTGTTGCCTCACAACAAGGGATCTGTGTTGTCTCCAGGGATGCCCCTAGCCCTCACTCTCCAGGTAAGATGTGAGGTAGGGTTATAGGCATGACTTAGCAGTAGAGTGCTCCCCTAGTAAGGGGCTGAGGATGTGGCTCAGAGGTAGAGCCTCTTCCTAAGATCCAATAGCGAGGGTGGGAATGTGCCTTAGTAGGTATAGCCTTGGCTAGCACATTTAAGGCCCTAGATTCAGTCCTTACTACTACACACACCAGAGAGAGAGAGAGATTGAGAGATCAAATTCTTTATCCAGACCATTTTTGTCTTTGTGAAACTGCTCAAATCTGAAGACACAAGTTGACCAACAGTTCCTTGCTGCCAAGAACATTGTGAAAATGTGTCTAGGGTAAGGGGATGGCCTGCTAGGAGAAAGGATGTGCTTTCTGGGGCAAGGATGACATCCCCAGGGCTCGTGTTAGCCACGCTTGTTGGGGGAAGGAGATCTTAGCCAGTGGGCTTTTCAAATTGACTGCCCACAGTTCCATTTTGTGTATGTGTGTGGTGCTTGGGGGTAGAACCCAAGGTCTTGGCATACTAGGCAAGAACTTAGCCCTGAGCCACACCCCCAGCCCCTCACTGTACAAAGCTAGGTGGGAGCTCTTCCTTTGAGCCACACGACTCTTCCCACTGAGACAGAGTCCTAGCTCTCCACTTTTTTTTTTTTTTTTTTGAGGCAAGATGGTCTGTTTTTTGAGCTTGGACCTTGCTGATTCAAGCTAGACTCTCTGGCCAGCCAATCCTAGGGATCCTCCTGTTTCTGTCTCCCCAGTACTGGGATTAAAGGCACACAGTTGTAGAGAAATTTTAATCATGGCTGCTCTAGCAAGGGAGTACGTTCAGAGACCTTCTTAGGCTGTGTCATCTGGCTGGAATGCAGACAAACCGCACACCTTTGACCCCTCAGGCTGGAATATAGACAAGGCCTAAGTACATAGCTTTAATCCCAGACAATGTAGGTAAAGGTAGTTTGTGTAAGGAAGAAACAGGGGCTGGAAAGATGGCTCAGAGGTTAAGAGCACTGACTGCTCTTCCAGAGGTCCTGAGTTCAATTCCCAGCAACCACATGGTGACTCACAACCACTTTTAATGGGTTGGGTCTGATGCCCTCTTCTGGTGTGTCTGAAGACAGCTACAATGTATTCATATAAAAAGAAAGAGAAGGAAGAAGCATGCTTGAATTGTGGACCTAATTGAGGGGCAGACAAAGTGACCAATCAGAAAAAGATTTGACAGAATGAATCAGCAATAGGCTATGCCCAACTCTCACGTGAAGAGGCGTGAGAGAGGCAATTTAAGAGAGCAGCAGAGGTGTGTGTGTGTGTGTATGTGAGTTTCACTGGGATAGTTTTACAGAAAGTTCCAGGTGAAGACAGGAAAAGCCAGAGAATGAGAAGGAGCCAGGAGATTACAACAGATTGCCAGAGTTAGTTTGAGACCAAGCAAGGCAATTCACTGAGAAGTCTAGAGTAGCCTGTAAGCTCGGACAGGAGTTTGAGCCGGTGAAGCTGAGTTGAACCATCCATCTGAAAGAACTTAGAGTGAGTTTATTCAGCAGTAAGTCTCAGAGGCTGAAACATTCTAGGCCTAGATTAGATTGTGCGGACACTAGAAGCTTCCAGGACTAGGCCTAGGGATAGTTTGAACAAAGAAAGAAATGCGATAGGCTGAGCCCAAGCTGTGTATTCGCACATCTTGGGTAGGGCTCTCATCTCATCCCTCCATCGGAGGAAATGAAAGTTACTTTTGCACATAGTTGTTTATTATTATTATTATTATTATTATTATTATTATTATTATTACTATTATTACTATTACTACTACTACTACTACATGTTGGTGCTAGAAACTTGAATTCGGATCCTCGTGTTTGGAGAACAAGTACTTTACTGGCTGAGCCACCGCCTCTCCCTTTCCGGTGACCCTTCTGAATGTGCACCCACATCACATGACACCAGTAGTTGTGCCATCTGTAAAATTGCACCAGACTGTCGCAAGAGCTGAGAGGGAGACTTGTGGTACATGTATGGTCATGGGGTTTAATGGTAGAAGCCGAGGAGATAGGAGGGGGGAGCTGGAAGGAGGAGGGTTGCTCAACCTTATTCCAGGAAACAGTGATCAGATGATCCTGGCCCTGCTCCTTCCCTCCCTCCACATTTCCTCCACACTTCCTCTTATGAAGTGATCCATTTTTTTTTCCTTGTTATTCCTGGCAAGGAAGGTGTCTGGGGGGATGATTCAGTGGATAAGAGCGAACTCTTGATGCTAAAGAATGAAGACCTGAGTGTGAATTCTCTAGCACCCATGAGCAGCTAAGCTGCGTGCTTACCTCTAGCAGTGAGTGGGACAGAGACAGGCAGGTTTGCTGGGGTTTGTTGGCTATCAGTCTAGGTTCAGTGAGAGATCCTCTCTCAAGGGAATCAGGCTGAGGGTAACCTGATGTTCTTCTCTGGCTTCTGCGTCTATGCACCCCCATACCCCCACACCATACATATATATGTCACCTATAGGCACACACAAGATAAACTTAAGGAAATGTTTTGTAAAGCTGTGAAGAGCACGTGGAGATGTGACTTGGAGAATACAAAGCCAGACACAGAACAGCAGGGAGTCTAGAGGCTTAACATAGTCTAGTGCATGTGGAGCTCTGTGGGAGGAGCCTGTAACCCTAGCATGTCAGAGGAGGGCGCAGCAAGATGGGAATGTTGGGGCTCAAGAGATGGCTCAAGAATGCTTGCTGTTGGGCTGGAGAGATGGCTCAGCGGTTAAGAGCACTGACTGCTCTTCTAGAGGTCCTGAGTTCAATTCCCAGCAACCACATGGTGGCTCACAACCATCTGTAATGGGATCCGATGCCCTCTTCTGGGGGTCTCTGAAGAGAGTGATAGTGTATGTATATATGTATATACATATATATGTGTAATCTTTAAAAAGAATGTTTGCTGTGTGGTGTTTGGTTCCCTGCACTCATGGCAAGCAGCTCCACTGTCCAGGTCAGAGGGGATCTGATGTTCTCTTCTGGCCTCTGATAGCACCCCTACACACATATCTAAAAATATAGATATATATAATAAAAAAGTAAAATAAAGCCACATTAGATCAAGGTTACTCTGTGCTTACTTGTGCTACATGGGGAGTTCAAGGCAAACAACAAAACAACCTGTGTAACAAACAAAACCAAGCAATCCAAGAAAACCAACATGGGCACAGGCTGCTCTTGCAGAGGACCTTAGTTTGGTTCTCAGCACCTACATGGCAGCACACAAATGTTCCAAGGAACCTAGCACTCTCTTCTGGCTCCCATGGGCATGGCACTCATGTGGCGGATATATAACTAGAAGCAACAAATTAAAACCAAAACCAGCACTGGGTCTCTTTGTCCCCTTTCCCAAACCTAACAGCAGTAGGAGGACTAAAGGTGCTAAAGCTTTGTTGCAAGTACAGTGATCCAATCGTCTGGTGACACACATCTAGGCTGGTCCTGTTTCCTGCCTGCTGGTTTTGACACAGGGCCTTGTGCAGCCCATGTTGCCTGGGTTCCTGATTGTCAGGTCCGAAAGAAACTGAGGACAAATGACTGACTATGATGTTTATATCGCCTCCCATCAGTCCATTCCACAGATACTTCCAAGTTCATGACTTATAGGTATCTTACATCTGAACTTCACACGAGAGAGGACACATGACGGTTGCTTTCCGAGTCTTGCTTGTTTTGCCTAACGTGATGACCTCTAGTTCCATCCATCTTCTGCAGATGACATCACTTCATTCTTCTCCGTAGCTTCATTCACCATTCCAAAGTGCATAGATACCATGTTTTCTTTATCTGTTTATCTGCTGGTGGACACGTAGGCTGATTCCATTCCTTAGCTACTGTGAATAATGCAGCAATAAACACGGATGTGCATGTATGCATATGGCTTGCTGACTGACTCCTCTAGGTATATACAGAGAGGTGTAGCTGGATCACATGCTAGTTCTAATTTTAATTGGTTTAATCCCTTTGCTGTGTATGCATACACATGTGCACATGTGCATGTATGCACTCAGATAATGTGTGAGAGTGGGCACGTGTGACCTATAGATGTCAGAAGACAGCTTTGTGAAGTCAGTTCCCTCCTTCCACTTCCTGTGGGTTCTGGAGATTGACATGAAACCAGGCTTGTGCAGCAAGCATTTCCCCTACTGAACCATTAATCAGCTCCGATTATATATATAATATAAATAAATTTATATAATTTATTTATATATATAATTTATATATAAATTTAATTTATATATAAATTTATATATATTTATATATAAAATATATATATTTTAAAAAACCTTTTATATTGGACTGGAGAAATGGCTTAGTGGTTAAGAGCATTCACTGTTCTTAGAGAGGACCAGGGTTCAATTTCCAGCACCCACATAGTGGATCCCAACTATCAGTAGTTATGCACATGATATACATGCATACATGAGGGCAAAACACTCATGTACATAAAACAAGTAAATCTTAAAAAAAACTTACATATATAGTGGCTGCACCAGTTCCCCTGAGCACACACTGGCGGAAGGGTTTGTGGGGGAAAGGAGTCTGAGGAGATAGCCTAGCCCACATAACAAGCATGAGGGCCTGAATTCAGAACCCCTAGCCACCACATAAAAATCCATGGGCATGTGAGGCAAAGGCAGATGGATCACTCTGTGTTCAAGGTTATCCTGGTGTACATAGCAAGTTTCTGGCCAGCCAGGGCTACATAGAGAATCCATTTCTTAAAAAGGAAAAGAAAGCGAACAATGATTATGGAGGATGCATGGTGTCAGCCTCTAGACTCCACACGTACCACACAGAGGGGCAGGGAGAAACTATATCTCAGAGACAGGACATTCCCTAGCCCTATACAGGACCCTAAGTTCCATTCCTAGCACAAAGGTGGGGGCTGATAATGATTCTTATGATAGTATTTCCATAACTTTCCTCTGTCTTTTGTATGTTTTACTGTCTGTGTTCATTCAGCTCAGTTCAAAACATAGAAATGACATGTTTGCAGCTGTTAACACGTGCCTCCTGTTCCATGGTTACCCATTCTCTACATGTCTATACAGCAGGAGAATCCAACACTTTTCAACAGAAATGCCAATTACCAGACAGCATTATTTTTGAATTTTTATTATGTGTATTTGGGTGTTGGTGTGCATGCATGCAAGGTGCATATATGGAAATCATGTGAAACCTAGACCATATATAATATATCTTTGTGTATATAAAAACATAGCATTTGTATGGCCAAGAATGCCTCCAGCTCCTTGCCTAAGCCCTCAAGACTTTCATTTGTGCTGTATCCTTCTCACCGGAGAGGTAGCTAGTATCAAAGGGTTCTCCTTTGATTGAGAGAAACACCTGCCACAGCAACCTCATCACCAGGGCAACAAGTTATCATTGAATACGCAGCCAGTCAGAAAGCCTTCATTTCTGGGGAAGATGGCCACAGCTTCTAAGTGATCCTAGCCACTTTTGTCCAAATGAGTCTTCAAGGACAGATGGGTATCAGTCAGGAGAGTAAGCCAGCAAGAGTTCTAGTGTTGAACCACATCTGCACATGCACACACCCCTTTGACATCTCACCCATGGCTCCTCTCACGTTGATGACAGAACTGAGAAACTATGACAGACCCCATGGACAGAGAACCAGGTGCTTTTATATCTGACCCTTGAAAGGAAGTTGCCCACCTCAGGTCTCTAGCCATGCCTGGGAATGGAGACCCCACTAGCCAAAGCAGCTGTGCACAATGTGGGCAATGCGCACTAAAGTCAAATGAACACAGGAGCCAGCTGGAAAGGAAGAATACATCACATGAATCCACTTATACTGAAAAGGAAAGAAGCAAATCTTGGGCAGGGGTGTGTGGTTCAGTCAGAGAGCCTGGCGGGCACAAAGTCCTGTGCTCAGCCTCTAGTGGTATGAAAACCACACAGAGTGTGTTCCTGCCAACCCAGCATTGAGAATGCAGGAATTGAAGGTCATTCTTGGCTACACAGTTGAAACTTGCATAGGCTACATAAGAGCTTGGATTTAAATAAATAAATATTAAAGTCTAATCTCAATTTTGCATCAGCCCCTATCTAATTAAAAGACAGAGAGGCCAGTGTAACCAACAGCTCAAAAACCTGATAGCCTGATGTCACTCCCTCGGATTTGCATAGCCACCTCCAGTTGTCCTTGACTTCCACGTGTACATTACACCGTGACGTGCACGCATCTACACCCACACATGCCACACACATGCAATAATAACTAAATAATATTTTTAAAGGCAGAGAAGATAAACTAGGTTCTACTGAGTCATTTACACACATGAATATTCTCCATGTGGGCCGGAGCTATGACTACTCAGGATTTATCATTTTAATTACTATTGAGAAAGAGGGATTTCCAAAGGGACAGGCCCCTTGCTCCTTGCACTAGAAAGCAGAGCTCTTGCCTAGACTCCCCCAGTGAGATGTTTTGGGTAATGGCTGAGAACCTTCCAGGAAGGGGTTGGGGTCCCTTCTCAGTAGTAGAGCTCTTGCTTAGGCTCCCCCAGCGAGGGGCTGGATCTGTAGCTCCATGGTAGACCATCTGTATAGAGCATACCACTGAGGGGCTGGAGGTGTGGCTCAGTTGTAGAGCTACCTCAGTACCTGCCTACTGAGGGGCTGGAGACATGGTTCAGAGGTAGGGAAGCTGGCTGGAATTCCCTAGTGAGAGTCTGGAGGTGTGACTCAGCAATTGTCTAGACAACTCCAGCAGTTGTCTAGATTTTAGGTGGTTGAGCTAGGTGTATATCCCCACCAAACAAAGACACATACAAAGCAGCTGTGGTCACACAGGGACAGTGTCTCAGTTTGCATCTCTAGCCCTGCTGCAGATGCAGTCCTGACTCCCAACCTTGCCCTTCCCACCATGGTTCTTAGAGTGATCTCCAGGCAACCTCCTGAGCAGCAGGGGGGGCTGTGCGGGAGGGAAATCCCTCCTCTGGGACCTCTAGAGTTTGCCTCTCTTGGGACCAGATGCAGCAATGGAAGGCAAGGGGCCAGGATACTTATTACCCAAGGCAGGATGGGCCCCGTCCAGAGGTCAACAAGAAGGAGCTGTGGAGCAGGAGCTCATGCCCAGAACTGAGTTGTGTCCTGCTGGGTCCTCTGTCATGGTAAGTGACGGCCATCCCCTAGTCAGAGCTCCGATGTGGCGGTCCCAGAGCCACTGAATGTCCATCCATGTGCCCCTCAGGAGTCAAAGGACATTGCAGTCTCCCTCCAGCTGGGAAGGGTCTGGTCTAAGGTGGGCTCTTGGTTGTCTCTTGCAGTACCTACAAGATGAAGAACCTTTCATTTCTCCTCCTTTTCCTTTTCTTCTTTGTCCTGGGGCTGCTGGGCTCCAGCATGCCCCTGTGTCCCGTGGATGAAGCCATCAACAAGAAGATCAATCAAGACTTCAGCTCCCTATGTGAGGATTCTCCCATCCAACCTTGCTGAGGGCCTGACAGACTTATTTCATTCCTGATGGGGAACAGACCTGCCCACCTGCAAGGCTAGCCTCAGCCTCATACTCACCCTGTCTACAAGCTCCAATCCAACCTCACCCTGCCCTACCTTGACTACAACCTAGCTTCGTCCAACCATTACCCCCAAACCTCCCCTCACTCAAAAAGGCCCCACTCTGTGGTCCATGGAGCCTCCAGTGCCTGATCCTCTTGCTTTAGCCTCCTGAGTGGAGTACAGGTGTGAGCCACCCTGCTGGGCTCTCTGGGGGGCAAATTATTTTAGTGCAAACATGTGTGCTGTACATGTCTGTGTATACATGTTTATATATGCGGTGCACATCTATGAAGGTGTATGTGTGTGCATAAGCAAGTGAAGAATTGAAGTTGATGTAGTGTTATCCCACTCTCTACTTTGTTGAGACAGAATCTCTCAGTTGAACCCAGAGCTTGTGGGTTTGTGGTAGTTTATTTAGCCATCTTGTTCTGGGGACTCCATGTCTGTCTGTCTCCTGGATGCTGGGATTATAGGTGCCCCCACATCATGTATGCCTGGCTTCTAGATGGGGTCTGGAGATCTTGGCTTTGTTCCCTCCACTTGTGAGTCAAACTCTTTAGCTACCAAATAATCTTCTCACTCTGCTGGGAAGATTTTGACCTCATTGTCAGCCCCAAACCCAAAGATCTCCCCCTGCAAAGATACAGTTGGGGCATAACCCCTTCAACCTTCCCTTCTCCAGTGCTAGCGGCAATAAAAAACATTGGCCTACATTGTTGGACAGTCTCCTCCAGAGGGAAGTTGGCCTCCTGCCCAGAAGGTGAGTTCAAACTCTGTTGTTCAGACTTCCTGGAAGTTCCCTGAAACTCCTCTGCCTTCCTTGTCTGGGTCCTCAACATGTCTGTCCTTAGGGCTCCCTCCCAGACTTCCAGTCTTCTTACCTCCCAGCCCAGCTCCAGGTCCATTAGTCTCCCACTGTGTCATCTTGCACTCTGTTTCCATGGTAACAGCCACCAGCCCCCTCACCCATCTCTGCCTCCCATACTGCAGTCTTCCAGCTTTTCAGGGGCTTCTTTCTTTGCAGGCGCAGCCGTCATGAGCTGCTCCTGTGGCTCTGCCTGTGGCTCATGGGACGTGAAGGAGGGAGCAATGTGTCACTGCCAGTGTGCAAACATAGACTGGACAGCAGCCCGTTGCTGTGCCCTGCGGGTCAGTTCCTGAGATCGGTTGGTTGAGAACTGAGCTTGCCCTCCATGTGTTGCGGAGGGCTGGGGATGGGGAAAGGGATGGGGAGAGGGCAAGGGGCAGGTCCAAGACGAGGGTCTGGAAATACAGAATGAGATGATAAAGATGCGTGATGAAGTGGACACGGACCTTGTGTGGCTTCTTTAGTGGAGAAGGGTGTATGTGGGAATTGCTGCATAGCATTGTGACGTTTACTACCTGTCCATCACTCCTTTTTCTCCCGCCCCCCGCCCTACCTCTTTGATAGAGTCTCATATAGTCCAGGCTGGCCCCAAACGATACTCACCATCACAAACGAGACTGGACCTTGGCAGGACTGAGGTTCCATAGATCTCAAGTCCATTTTTTACCTCTGTGGATGCGATGTCAAATACCTATTTTCAACCAGAAGCACTCAGGGCACTTATAGCCCCCCCCAGGGCAAAGGATATCTTTTTCCTTGTATCTTGAGCTTAGAATAAATCATAGCCTGGATGCTTGCAAATGTCTATAGAATGAGAGCTGGTGAGATGATTCAGTGGGTAAAGATGCTGCTGCCAAGGCTGATGATCTGAGTTTGATTCCTGGAACCTACATGATGGAAGGAGAGAGTTGACCCCTGCAGGTTGTCTTCTCACTTCCACATGTGCACTGAGGCACTCATGTACTACATGTGCACACACAATAAACAAGAATGAATGAATGATGCAATAAAAGAAAAATCTGTTGAGCCTGGCATGGTGGTGCATGCCTTTAATCCCAGCACTTGCAAGGCAGAGACAGGTGGATCTCTGTGTTCAAGGCCAGCCTGGTCTACAAATCGAATTCCAGGACAGTGCTATACAGAGAAACCATGTCTTGAAAAACCAAAAAAAGAAAAACAACCGTTAACAAGATCTTAATTGGGTTAATTAAAGTGGGAAGACTCTGAATGTGTGTGGTACCTTTTTTACAATTGAGGTCCTGGTTGAATAAAAAGGAGAAAGTGGGAGCTGGAGAGAATTCAGGGAATTAAGAATACTTGCTTCTCCTGCAAAGGTCCCAACTCAGTTTCCTAGCACCTGACAGCCACCTCTAACTCATGTGCCCACACACACACACACACACACACACACACACACACACACATGCTAACCAGCAGTGGGGTCTGCAGCGATGCCTCAGAAGTTAAGAGCACTTGCTCTTCTTCCAGAGGTTCAAGTTCGTTTCCCAGCACCCAAATGAGGTGTGTCTTAATTAGGGTTACCGTGACCAAAAAGCAAGTTGGAGAGGAAAGGGTTTATTTAGCTTACACTTCCATATTGCTGTTCATCATTGTAGAAAGTCAAGATGGGAACTCAAATAGGGCAAGTACCTGTAGGAGCTGATGCAGAAGCCATGGAGGGATGCTGCTCACTGGCTTGCTTCCCCTGCTTTGCTCACCTGCCTTCCTATAGAACCCAGGACCACCAGCCCAGGGATGGCACCAGACACAATGAGCTGATCCGTAACTGAGAAAATGACTTGTAGCTGGATCTCATGGAGGTGTTTCCTCAACTGAGGTCCCTTCCTCTGATGACTCAAGCTTGTGTCAATGTGACACTAAACCAGCCAGTACAAAGTGGCTCAAGACCATATGTATTTTTGGCTACAGGAGATTTGACACCTCTAACCTGTGCCCTGTACTTATGTGCAAATACCCACGTTTAGATACAAACATTCCTTCACATAATTAAAAATAACAAAGCACAAGCCGGGCGTAGAGGCATACACCTTTAATCCTAGCATTTGGAGAGGCAAAGGCAGGTGGATTTCTGAGTTCGAGGTCAGCCTGATTCTCAGTGTGAATTCCAGAACAGTGAGAGCTCCACAGAGAAACCCTGTCTGGAAAAACAAAACAAAACAAAACAAAAAAAACAAAAGAAAACAAAACAAACAAAAACAAACAAAAGAACAAAAACAAACAAACAAAGGAAAGAAAAGCTTACAGGCCAGCAGAATGGCTCAGTGGGTAGAGACTCCTGCTAACAAGCTGACCATCTGGGTTCAGACCCAGACACTCACATGGTGGAAGGACAGAGGATGGATTCCCACAGGTTGTCCCCTGACCTCCATAGGCACACCATGGCACATGTATTTACACATGTGTACACAAAATAAAGTAAATTTAAATGTAAAAAAAAATGGGGCTAAGGAAAGATGGATCAATGGTTAAGAGCATGGATTACTTTTTTAGGGGACCTGATCATAGTTTCCAGTACAGTTACCTGTTACTCTAGCTCCAGAGATGTCTGATGTCTTCTGGTCTCTGCAGGGGCACCCGCACTCCCATGCACGCATCCACACGAAAGTATGCATAATTAAACAAAACAAAACAAAACAGGCTCGGTGTGGTGGCCTCATACTTTTAATTCCAGAATTTAGGAAGTAGAGACAGACTGTCTGGTCTACCTAGCCAGTGCTACATAGTAAGACTCTGTTACAATGAATTAAGAACGAATAAAATATTTTAAATTGCCTTTGATATTGAAAGTTGTTTTTTTTTTAATTTAATTTTTTATTTATTCACTTTACATCCTGCTCACTGCCATCCTCCTGGTCATCCCCTCTCACAGTCCTTCTCCCATCCCCCCTTCTCCTCTGAGTGGGTGGGAGCCCCCTGGGTATATCCCTACCCGTTACTTCAAGTCTCCGTGAAGCTAGGCACTTCCTCTCTCACTGAGGCCAGCAGACCAGTCAGCCCAGCTAGAAGAACACATCCCACATACAAGCATCAGCTTTTGGGACAGCCCCTGCTCCAGTTGTTCAGGACCCACGTGAAGACCAAGCTGCACATCTGCTACATATCCTACGAGAGGCCTAGGTCCAGCCCGTGTACGTTCTTTAGTTGGAACCCCCAAGGGTCCAGGTTAGGTGACTCTGTTGGTCTTC
Source organism: Rhynchomys soricoides (assembly GCA_019843965.1). NCBI lineage: Eukaryota > Metazoa > Chordata > Mammalia > Rodentia > Muridae > Rhynchomys > Rhynchomys soricoides. The sequence goes on along the minus strand of JADRCH010000328.1, from coordinate 752,467 downwards.
CTGTGGAGTTTCCATCCCCTCAGGGCCTGCACTCCTTCCTCCTGTTCTTCCATAAGAGTCCCCAAGCTCCATCCACTGTTTGGCTGTGGGTGTCTGTACCTGTCTGAGTCAGCTGCTGGGTGGAGCCTCTCAGAGGACAAAATGCTCCTGTCTGCAAGCATAAGTGAGTATCTTTAATAGTGTTAGGGATTGGTGCTCATGGGATGGGTCTCAAGTTGGGCCAGTTACTGGTTGGCCATCCCCTCAGTCTCTGCTCCGTCCCCCATGCCTGCACTTCTTGTAGACAGGATAAATTCGGGGTTGCAAGTTTTGTGGGTGGGTTGGCGTCTCTATTGCTTCACCGGGGTCCCTGCCTGACTCCAGGAGGTGTTTTCTTTTTTAAAATCTTTTTATTGGTTCTTTGTGAATTTCACATCATGCACTCCAATCCCACTAATCTTCCCAGCCCTTTGCCCTTGCAACATCATCCCAAAGAAAGCAACAACGACAACAACAACAACTTAAACCAAACCAAACCAAACCAAACCAAACCAAAAAAAAAAAAAAAACCAAAAAGAAAAAGAAAACAACAAAACTAAAATCACAGCGTGTCACACAGCCTCTTGTCTACACATCTTTATTTGCAAATATTTTTGCAATGAGTCATTGGTCTGGTTCAAGGCCTCTGGCTTCTGCTACACTATCAATACCAGATTTCCCTTCTTGGATAGGATGATCGTGCAGGATTGGCCCCTTTATGAGCTCCAGCAGTTCATAGATGGGGTAGATGTTGTGGTGGGCTAACTCATAGTCCTGAGCCTGGACCTGGATGGTAGCTGGGTTGGTAAGGCCTCCAGCTCTCTCAACCTCACCACCACTGCAAGCACTCCAGCACTGCCCTGGCTAGCTCACCTAATATCGTAGTCCTCAAGCGGTAGGGGCCTGCTTGCTCCTCCCTCTGTTTCTGCCACCAAGACCAGCTCTACTGTGCTGGCCAGCCAAGGAATGGGGCTGCTCTCCCGAGTGCTGCAGCCAGTGAGTCCTTGGACATTAACATGGTCCCAGATGGCATCCCAGACCAGGGACCTCTGCAGGGCCTTTGGTGTAATATGGGCCATAGCCATCAACACAGACCCCTGCTTCTTCATGGTCATGGATCCAGACATGGCCTTCAGTGGCAGCAAGGGCTGGGGCTTCACCATGGTCTCAGGTGGCACCGCAGGCTATTGGCATCATGCTTCACCTTAACGTCTCTAGTGCTGCCTGTTTTCAGTGCTCAAACCATTCAGTGCTACTGTTTTTCCCCGTCTCTCCGTCCCATACTTGCACATTGTTGTGTCGGGCCTCTGGGTGTCTTCAAACATCTGTCCAACCCAAAGATTTCAGAGGAAATAAATCTCTGGCCAAAGTTTAACACAGCACGGTAAAACTGCAATTCAACCCAGAGTCCTCCAGTCTCATGGTTGAACCTCCACCACAGCCAACTAGAGAGATTAGCAGAAAGGCCAAAGGTGAGAAGTAAACACAGCAGGACATGTCCAGTTAGTTGTGGGTCTCCATTCTGCTCTTCTTCCTGGACTAGAATGCAGCTCTGGTAGACACTGAGACTCACACTGTGGTCGGTTTTCTCGAAGGAAGAGGGCATATGCTCATTGGCACTTGAGTTTGCTGCTGGCACCCAGGGAGCAGGAACAGCACCCATCTTCAGGTATCCAGTTTCACCTATCTTCAGAATGCACTAACTGCTCGACTTTTTTCATCTTCCATTTCTTCACTGCATATTTGTTAGCTTCTACCACTTCCTCACTTCCTGGGGTGACTGCACCTGGCCAGGGCTGGCCTCAGGGTTATGGTGTTGGTCTGGTACTTCCTGACGCACCAGGGTTGAAAGTTGTTTTCATAAAATATATTCTGATCAGGGCTTTCCTTCTTATCTCCTCACCTTCCCACCCATGAATTCCTCTTCTCTCTCTCTCTCTCTCTCCCCCTCCTCCAAACCAAAAGAAAACCCCAAAACTTCAAAAACCCCAATTCCATAAAAACCACAAAATTGGGAACCACGATGTACAAGCAAAATTTAAAAGAAAAAAATTATGAAACAAAAACTCTGCTAAGTGTGGTTAATAAAACCTACAAGACTCCCTTTGAGCAAACTAATTTTTCGATTGCAAGCAGTTGTCAAGTGGAGATAGTTGTCAAGTGATTAGGGGTGTCAGCCCATGTCTGCTTCACACTCTCTGTGCTGGGATTCCATCTGGCTTGAACCTGCATAGGTTCTGTGCGTGCTGTTACCGTCTCTGTGAGTTCATATGTATGTGAGTCTTGTTTTGTTTGGAAGATATTGTTTCCTTGGTGCCATCCCCTCTAGCTCTCATGATCTTCTGTATAGCTCCCTGTTAGGACTGAGCGTTCTAAAATCTATCACTCTCTGCATACTGTCCATTTTTGGGCTCTTTGTTAGCTCCCATCTACTGCAAGAAGAAGCTTTTCTGATGATGGTTGAGCAATACCCAATCAATGGGTATTGCACAATGTTGTCAGGAGACATAAAGATAGTGTTTGGCTGCTTCCTAAGTGTGAGTCGTAGAGCTTGTAGCTTGGTTGGTGGTTACTCTTTGGTTGCATGCAGAGTACCTTCCAGTGCCATGAACACTAGACAGGAAGGGTGAAGGTTCTAGTTGGATATCAGCTCAACTTTTCCATGTTCAGTGAGTTGTGTGTATTGTTGTCATCAATCAATAGGGCCATGCTATCAGTTTGTGGCAAGCAATCAATAGCCTTGGCAGCAGCCTGAGCTGTTTGAGGGTTTCCATGGGGGCCTCTTTGCCCAACAATTCAAGTAGATGTAACCCATTTCTGGTACTGCAGGTTTCACTTGGTGGTGAAAGATGTCTAGTTGGAACATTGTCTCCCCATTATTTTGTGACCCCATCTGTATTTATTTCATATATGTATATATTTTAGGAAGCTTCAACAGGAATAGGTTTGTATGTGACCCTTCAAATGACACTTGTGTTAGCTGTTCCTCCCTTATCTCCTCTTCCCTCCACGATCCCATTTAATGCTCCCTCTCCATCTTCCCATAACTACAAGTTCTATGTCCCCTTCCTCGGGAAGTCCATGCCCCTCCCCCGGTCCCTTACTTTGCACCTAGCATCTGTCTGTGGTTTTACAGATTGTAGCATGCATGCTGACGGCTCACAAGCTAACATGCATATATAAGAGAATGCATATCATATTTGTCTTTTTGGGTCTGGGTTATCTCACTTGGGATGATTTCTTTTCCTGACTCCATTCATTTATCTCTGAATTTCATGGTTTCACATTTTTAATGGCCAAACAGTGTAAATGTAACAGATTTTTATTATTTATCTGTTGATTGGCATCGAAGCTGTTTCCAACTTCTGACTATCACAACTATAGAGCAATGAATATAGCCGAGTAACTACATCTTGTAGTAGGATGTAGAGTCCTTTGGGTATCTGCCCAAGTGTGGGATAACTGGATCTTAAGGTAGATCTATTCCTGGTTTCCTGAGTAACCACCATGCTGATTTCCATAGCGGTTTTACAACTTTGGGGTCCCACCAGCAATGAGTGAGTTTTCCCTTTCCAGCACGAGCTGTCATTGTTTCAGTTCTGTATCCTACTTTCTAAAAAGATTTATTTATTTATTATATCTAAGTACACCGTTGCTGTACACCCCAGAAGAGGGCATCAGATCTCATTACGGATGGTTGTGAGCCACCATGTGGTTGCTGAGATTTGAACTCAGGACCTTTGGAAGAGCAACCAGTGCTCTTAACCTCTGAGCCATCTCTCCAGCCCTCTGTATCCTATTTTAAGTTGACTTACTTGTTTTCTTGATGTTCAGTTTTGTTTTTTTTTTAAAGTTCTTTATAGATTTTGGATATTAGCCCTTTACTGGGTGTGTACTTGGTAGAAATCTTACCCCATTTTGGGGAGGGGTGTGCCTCTCTGTCTAAATAGTGATGTCCTTTACCTTATAGAAGCTTTTCAGTTTCGTGAGGTCCCATTTATTAATTGTTGATCCTCATGCCTGTGCTATTGGTGTTCTGTTCAGAAAGATTTTTTCCTGTGCCAACCAGTTCAAGGCTAATCCCTACTTTCTTTTTCTATCAGATTCGGTGTACCTAGCCATAGGTTGAGGTTCTTGATCCATTTGGAGTTCAGTGTTATGCAGGGTGATAAATTATTGCCTGTGCCCTGGACAGCTCTCCGCCGGCCCCTACCTGCCCTTGGGGGATGGGGGTGAGTTGGTGTAGAGTCAACGACACAGACTCTGGGAGCAGGTGAGAAACACTGTAGCAAGCTCATCTGAGCACTGCTGCAAGTTCTTTTAATACCTCCACCCATGCCCCCATTGGTCCCAGGAAAGCATCTCTTCTAAATCGCAGTTCCTGATTGTCTGTCATTATTTGCACTAGCAGTCCTTGCTCTCTCAGGAAGTCCTCAGTTAGGTCCCCCTGCAGGAGATGCTTTTTTGGCTGCATGACCTCCAGTGTTTACCAAGAGATGGTCCTGCTATTCCTGCTACAATAAGTATGGATTTATTTGTATTTTGTTGAAGATGCTGTCTTTTTCCCACAGTGCATTTTTGGCTTCTTTGTCAAAAATCGGGTGTCCATAGATATGTGGATTTATGTCTGGGTCTCCATTCACCTTTATTGGTCAACATGGTTGTTTTGTGCCAACACCATGCTGTTTTTATTACCATGACTCTGTCATACAATTTGGTAATTGAGGCCAGGGATGGTGATACCTCCAGTAGTTCTTTGAATAAATAAAGTCTTAAAAAAATCTAAGACATCACTTAGGTAGAGTATAATACGCTAAATATGCAAGTATGCATGCATCATGTGGGCATCCTATTTACAAAAGAGTGTAAATGAACATGTGGCATGCATCCATGAGCTGAGCTCCGACTGAAGGTATTTGGAGGTTTGAGTGTGCATGTATGTGTGTTCATTGTGTGTACATGCATGTATGTGAGCCAGGTAGGGGAGCAGATAGATGGAGTAAATGCCTTTTTCTTCTGGCATGTCTATGTGAAGGAGAGAATACCTTGAGGACTCCATCAGGGCAAGCATTAAAGATATGGGTCCGACATCAGTATTGGATGTAGGTGTGAGGTCAAAGTGGTTTCCCATGCTTGCCTAACATCCGCTTTGCTCTCTCTGGTGCCTCAGAGAGTTCCTTGGTTCTAGTGATGCAATCGGTTAACATGAGGTACTTATGAGAAGTAGAAGTAGAGCAGGATTGAACTGTGGAGTGAGGCCCGAGATGGAAGGTGTTGGGGGCTGGGAAGCCCAGCTGTTGTTCTGAAAGTCAGACTCTTGAGTTCACACAGCATTTTCTTTTTTTGTAGAGATAGAAAACAGAAGAAAAGCTGTGAATGTTGGGTGCAATTGTAACCACAGCTGGGATGGTGGAAAGAGGTGGGTCGTTAGTGATCACTGGCCAGCCAGTCTAGCATAGTTGGTGAGTTCCAGGCTAGTGAGAGTTTCTGCCTTAAAGAACAAGGTGGACATTACCTGGGAGTGACAGCTGAGGTTGTCTTCTGTCTCCCACCCCATACATAAAACTCAGGGAGATGAATCAGGCACACTTCACCTGTCTGTTTCATCCATGCATCCCTCACCCAGACCCTCTGGTTTCCTCAAAAATTTGTTTTCTGTTGTCACATCTAGGGTTGCCTCTTGGCCACCCATGAAACTTCTGTCCCTCCAAAGACTCTTTTGATATGGTAGCAGAAGATGCCTCCAGGGCAGGAGATCTGGGTGTGGATCCCTGAAAGGAGGAGGCAAACCCTGTTTCCCTCCCCTCCAAAATGAGATTTCCCCATCTGTCTTGACATCTTCCGGTAGGTGGGGATGTGTGGACACTTGGGAGGTCCAGGGCCCAAGGCTGTGGTAATCTACATAAATCAACCAAGCAGAATGCATGCACCAACCTCCCAGGATAAGAACCGGAGGAAGCCAGGTCATAATGAAGGTCAGGATCCTTGGGGTGGAATGGGGAAAAGAAGAAGCTTAAGGTGGGGACCGTCAGGGATGGAAGAGCTCCTTCCTTCTAGGAGCTCCATAAAACGCATGCGCTGGACCTTCTTGCCCGATTGAGTTCCCCTACCGGCTCCCCAAATATCTAGATGAATCTCAGCATCTCTTCTCACCACCAAATCACACACAGGTGATCAAAATCCTGACTATGAGAATATAACCTTGGCCTTCAGAAACAAGGACCAGGTCAAACTCAGCCAATCAACACCCACAAAACAAGGTGAGCAGACGCTGTCCACCCCCACTCCAACCTTAAGGTGTATGTGGAGTGAGTGAGTGAGGAGTGAGTGAGTGCTGGGGACCGTGGTGTTGATGGCATGAAAGATGGTGATGCAGCTGTGGTTGTGGCTCAGTTGGTAGAGAACTTGCCCAGTTTGTACAAAGCCTTGGGTTTAATCTCCAGCTCTGTATAAACTGGGCGTGGGTACACACCTATTATCCCCATATCTGGGGGCAGAAGCCAAAGTCATCCTTGGCTACAGAGAGAGCTGGAAGCTAGTCTGGGACACTAAAAACCCTAACTAGCCAACTAGCAACTAACTAACTAACTAACTAACTAACTAACTAACTAACTAACTTGTGGGGCTGGAGAGGTGTCTGACTCAGTGGTTAAGTGGTGTTTCACAAGCCTGAGGACTAGACTTCAGATTCCAGTGCCCACAGAACAAACCAGGTGTCCTGTGCACGCCTATAACCTTAGCACCGAGGGGCTGAAGACAAGAAGGTCACTGGGGCAAGCTGTTTTTCTTCCTTCCAGTGGCTCACAAACACCTGTACTGCTTAATCATAAAGTTGATTTTTGTCCTTCATGACTTATTTATTACAATCTCCTAGATCGTGTTTCCCTACCCAGGGATAAACAGGAGAGTCCCTGCCTCAAAGAAATAGGTGGAGTGACAAAGAAGGACACCCCTCGCTTCTGGTTTTTGTACCCGTGCATGTCCCCCTGTCTGTCTTTGCCCCCCTCTCCCACGAATGATGGTATCTAAGGTGAGGGTAGCTTTGTAGCTGAGATGGGAGGCTGGGTTTCTGAAATGCTTCTGGCAGTGCTGTTGGCTGTGCATTTAATCTTTGGGTGACGTAATTTATTGAGAGGGATGTGATGGTCACTATGCAAGGAATACAAGTTGGTGGTACGGATGCTACTGACTGGGCATGTCCTTGGTGGTCCTTGATGCTGGTGATGGGTGTTACAGATAGTATTGCTGGCCTGGCTGGTGGGGTTTGGCTCTGGAGCTCACATGTCCTGTGTCTCTGTCCCAGCCAATTTCAAGCCATCCCTGGACACAGCCCAGCCCCCTCCTTGGTTGTACAGAACCATTATGATGTTGTATGTCCTCCTCGCTCTCGTCTTTCTATCCTGCATCATCCTCTCTGCTTTGGTCCTGGTGAAAAGTAAGTGATTTTGGAAGCTGGGCCAGGGGTTGGGATTGCAGGATTACCATCAGTTTCTCTCCCTTCATTCAGCTCCATTTCAAAGAGGGTTAAAATGGAGATGGGGCCTTACGATTTCCTACTCCCTCCTAAACAGATTCTGAAATGTACGAAGAGCTGTGGACCTTGAAAGCAGAGCTCTCGAACGGTGAGTGGGAGGCCCAGAGGAGATCCACAACGGTGCTGGTGGGAACAGGAGAATGGCCATCTGAACATCTCAAACTCCATGTCCTTAGTTTCAAACGCAGCGTGGAATATCCGGGAGCTCCAGAATCAGCAAAAGAGTATTTTGGAATTCGTCCAGAAGGACATCAGGGAGGCCAAGAATAAACTTGGTACAGTCATGAGCAACATCCAGAGTGGAAATGACAGGCTGAGGACAGTGTCAACAGGTATTCCTTGCAGACCTGTTCTCTTTGGATGAATTTATTTGGCTGTTCAGAACAAATAGGGTGCTGGTTACTCAGAGAGTAACCAGGGTCCTGTTCTCTGGATCTGGGAGAGGGCAGTAGGTATTTCCTTCGAGCTAGAGGAGGGCGTGTTCAAACATGAGTGGGGTTGTGGAGGTGTCTCAGTCAGGAAAGTATGACATGGGGACCTGAGTTTGGATCCCTAGGGCTCACATAAAGGCTGTGCATGGTGTCACAGTTCTGCAACCTCAGCTGTTGATATATGTGGCTTACTGGTTACCCAGTCTAGCCAAATGGGTGAAACCCCAGGTTCAGTGAGAGGTCCCATTTTTAAAAAATAAGGTAGACATCTCAGAAAAGAAAAACAAAACAACCGACTGATGTCAACCTCTGACCTCCTCACATACGTGCACATACAAGTGCAAACACATATGAATATAGGCACATGTATACTGCGCGCACACACACACACAGACACACACACACACACACCCCACACCATTACTGTGAACCTCCACTATAGGAATCTGCTTCACTCAAACTGGAAACGGCTAACAATGTCAGGACTTTGTTTGCAGCCCCATCCCAGATTTACCTGTTTTCTCTCCTCCCTCCAGATATAACCCAAATCAAGAAGACCCTTGAGGTGCTAGAGAAGAAGGCACAGTCTCGTAAGTCAGGGCCAGGGAGGCGGACTGGGGTGGAGACCCAGACCTAGTGCTGGTCTGTCTGACCTCAGGTCTCTCCTCTCTGACAGAGCCCAGTAAATAAAAGGACACCACTGCCACACCTGTGAGGGCTCCGAATTGCACCTGCTAGTGAAGATGCCAAATGGGGGTACCTGGCTTGAATGTGAACCTGCCATGCATACTCATATAAAAAATTCTCCATCCGAATGAATGAGTGTTGAAGAGATGTGTATGCAAATGAGCATTTTGTGGTATTTGGAGTTTCCTGTATCCAAGGAGAAAGTTTTATGGTGGAAAGAGAACACGGAAGTCACAGCAGGTGTTACTCTTTATGGGCCACATAGGTGTATGCCCTGGCATATACGAGTATAGGCATGCCCTGGTTGGTAGCTGTTCCCGTGAAGCCCCAAAGTGTAGGTGTAAGTGACATGTGGAACAAGCTTCCCCATTATCTTGATCATGTATGTGTGCATCTGGCTGTTTTGTATGTGTGTCACTGTAGTGGTGGGTAAGGGACATCATCCTGCGGATGTATCATGGCATAGGTCATTCCTAGTGTGCTTGGCCATGTCAGCTTGTGTGTTCAGAGCATGTACACAAATGCAGCCATCAATGTCTACACTTGTATTTATGATTCATGTAGATAAATGCCAAGGGAAATGCTATGACTCGAGCTGTTTTTTGGGAGGCTCATGGGACAGAACTTTGGGACCTGGCAGGGAGATTGTATGTAGGGCTTCGATTTGGAGTTGAAACAAAACACCCAGTGCTGAAAGCCAGGCATGGTGCAGCTGGGCTGTAATTCCATCACCTGAGAGGCTGATTGAGATAGGAGGATCATGAGTTCAAGGCCAGCTCTGGCTACAAAAGTGGAGCTAGGGTGGGTCACGCGATGGCTCAGCATGTGAAAGGCACGGTGGCAGAACCTGACCTGAGTTTCATCTCTGGGATCCACACAGTGGGAGAAGAGAATCACCACTGAGCCCAACCTGCACACCAAGACACATGTGAGACAACACTAAAATACTACAAATAAATACCCAAAGGGATCTATGTCCCAGACATGTTGTAAAAGATAAAAATTTCCAGCGCAGGGTTCCTTGCCCACCTTAGACCATTTATGTTCCCAGATGAAAGACACACACACAGCCATTTATTTTAAAATATGCCTTAGACAGCACAACAGCTGGGCATCTGCCTAACCCCCATGCTGTTAGAATCCATGTTCCAACCGATAACTCCAAGTCATTACTCACTAAATTTTATGTTGTGTCTGGGCTGCTCTTAACTCCATTCAGCCAGCCCACATGGCCCCGTTTTTTAATGGCTCAGCTAACCCATTGTGGCTCTCCTTCTCCCTCCTGCACAATCTTCCTCTCCCATGGTGGCTCTCCTCCCACTCCTTCTTCATGGTCCCTAGCCCGGAAAACCTCAACCCTGCTTATATGTCTCTTCTCCCCAGCTATTGGCTGCTGGCATCATTAGTTACCAATCAGAATTACCTGGGGGTAGGGTCCCTCAGCCTATCTGCAGATTCCAAATCTTGGAGGCCATCCCTTAGCATTACAATAAACAGTGAAAGACAAAACCTCCACAAAACAGATGATAGATTCGCAATAGCCAGACAATGGAAACAGCCTAGATGTCCATCAACTGGTGAATGGGTCATGGAAATGTGGTGCATAGATACACGACCGAATTTACTCAGCACCAAAGGAAAATGAAATAATGAAATCTTCAGGAAAATGGAGGTGACTGGAAATCATTGTGTTAAGTGAAATAAGCCAGATTGGAAAAAACAAAGACCATATATTGTCTCTCATATGTGGAGTCTAGCTTCCAGTGTGTGTGTGTGTGAGTGTGTGTGTGTGGGCATGTGCAAGGGAGAAAGAGAGAGAGAGAGAGAGAGAGAGAGAGAGAGAGAGAGAGAGAGAATGGGTGCATGTAGAAGCCATTAAGATGGAAAGATCCCATGAGAGGGATTGGAAAGGTAATAGAGCACGCATAGTAAGAAAGGGTTGGGGACCAGGAAGATGGATGACTTAGTTAGGGTTTTACTGCTGTGAACAGACACCATGACCAAGGCAACTTGTCTTAGTCAGGGTTTCTATTCCTGCACAAACATCATGACCAAGATGCAAGTTGGGGAGGAAAGGGTTTATTGAGCTTACACCTCCATGCTGCTGTTTATCACCAAAGGAAGTCAGGACTGGAACTCAAGCAGGTCAGGAAGCAGAGGCCAAGGAGGAATGCTGTTTACTGGCTTGCTTGCTTCTCCTGGCTTGCTCAGCCGGCTTTCCTAGAGAACCCAAGTCTACCAGCCCAGGGATGGTGCCACCCACAAGGGGCCCACCCCCCTTGATCACTAATTGATGGATCTCATGGAGGCATTTCCTCAACTGAAGCTCCTTTCTCTGTGATAACTTCACAAGTTGACACACAAAACTAGCCAGTACACAACTCTCTTTTTAAAAAATGGTTTATTTACTTATTTTATGCACATGAGTACACTGTAGCTGTCTTCAGACACACCAGAAGAGGGAATTGGACTCCACCACAGATGGTTGTGAGCCACCATGTGGTTGCTGGGAATTGAACTCAGGGCCTCTGGAAGAGCAGTCAGTGCTCTTAACCACTGAGCCATCTCTCCAGCCCCCAAGGCAACTCTTATAAGGACAATATTTAATTGGGGCTGGCTTACAGGTTCAGAGGTTCAGTCCATTATCATCAGAGCAGGAATATGGCAGCACGGTATGGTGCAAGAGGAGCTGAGAGTTCTGCATCTTCATCTGAAGGCTGCTAGGAGAAGACTGGCTTCCAGGAAGCGAGGATGAGGGTCTTAAAGCCCACGCCCACAGTGACACACCCACTCCAACAAGGCCACACCTACTCCAACAAGGTTACACCCACTTCAATCAAGGCCACACCTCCAAATAGTGCCACTCCCTGGCCAAGCATATTCAAACCACCCCAATGGAGGAGCAGAGAGTTGAGGGGCTAGTCATCCCAAGGTAGATATGTATGAAAATATCACAAAATAAGCTAATTCAAAATAGCAATAAAAGAACAAATGCTCAGTGTAGATTTCTGCATGTATATGAACCTGTACCCAGGATGTGGCTGCTGGGGCATACCCTTTTATGCTCCAGGATGCACATAAGCATAAGTATGCCTCTGTGTGCTTGCAGCCTAAGAAGTGTAATACCATCCCTACCTGTCTATGAACTCATGGATTTATATATGAGCCCTAAGTGTATGCCCATGAGTGCATATGTGCAGCTGAGCACACCCCCACTAGCGTTTGAGCATCATGTGTCGCCTTCCACCCTATGTAATACAAATAAAGGAAACCCTGGAGGCACTTAGGGCTAGACAAATGCCTATAAGCCCGGGCCTAGGGAGGCGTAGAGTGAAACTCTAGATCTGATGCAGGTCTGCCTGCCCTAAGGTCTCTCCTTTTCCCCATGGCCAGCTCTAATAGAAAGACATCAAAATCACACGTGGAAGACTCTGTATTGTACTTGCTAGTGAAGGTGGAAAGTGGGGGAATTATGTTAGGCTAGGCATGCTAGCACATGTCTTTAATCCCAGCATTCAGGAGGCAGTGGCAGGTTGATCTCTCTGAGTTCAAGGCCAGCCTGGTCTATAGAGAGTTCCAGGACAGTCAGGGCTCTGTAGAAAGACTCTCTCACCATTACCACCCCCAAAAAAGAAAGAAAAAAAAGTGGGGGTTATCTTTTTACCCTAGCATCAGTGTGTATCTGCCATTATTTATTAATAGAAAAATCACTCGTCACTGTGAATGACATGAAAATATACCATGCTAGGTTGGAGAAATGGCTCAGAGGGTAGGAGTGCTTCCTGCTCTTACAGAGGACCCTGAGTTCAGTTCTCAGCTCCCTTTTTGGGCAGCTCACAACTGCTTGTAGCTAGCTTCAGGAGATCTGATGTCATCTCATCCCCCACCCCCCCATTTTTAATTTTAATAAATTTATTTTTCTTTAGATGTATGTGTGTGCACGTCTGTGTGTATGCCACAGGCATACAGGTGCTTTTGGGGAGGTCATCTGGAGCTGGAGTTATAGGCATTTATGAACTGCCTGATGTGTGTGCTAGGCATTGAACTCAGGAGCTCAGGATTAAGCATTAAGTGCTCTTAACCACTGAGATCTCTCTCTAGCCCAATAAATCTTTTTTTTTTTTTTTTTAAAAAGGAAATACACCAAGCCTAAGATTCTTAGATATACATAAAAGAACATGTGCCCTAGGGCATGCACGTTATCCTGAGATCAGAGACTAACTGCCCTAGAAAAGCAAGAGCTCACAGCCCAGTGCTAGCTAGAGTGCTAAGCATGATCCTGGTAGACACGCGCGCCCCCTTGCGGCAGCTTTTCAGTACACCCATGCCCCTCCCCGTACTCGAGTCCTCACCGCACTTGCAAGAAAAGCTCCCCTTTTAGGACTCAAAGCGTTTTGCTAACGATCCGGTGCAGTTTCGGTAAGACCTCAGCCCTGCCTGCACCGGCCTCATCCTTTCTCTGTGCATGTGAGCTGCGTCTCCCAGTCTATCTGCTTTGGATTGTCCTGTGGTGAAGAGGAAGTCTCGAAGTCCCGGCCCTGGAGCAGCTCAGGCGGAGGGATCCCCTAAGCATCCCGCAGAGCCCTCTTCCCTATGGCGTGTAGGACCGCCTAACCCCATCCCTGCAAATCCGTGTCCTGGTGCGTACACATCACCACGGGAAAGTCTCGATTCCAATCCCATTTCACAAGGGTGTCATTGCTTCACCCAGAGAGGCAAGAGCCCGAGGCTGCAGGTCGCTGTCCTTTCCTGAAACCTTCTGCTACCAATCCCCGCTTCGTGGTCTGCTGTAGCTTCCGATAGTCTCCTCTAGGTGGAGATGGCCCTTGTCTCCTCCCTAAAGGTTAATGTAGCTAGGCAGGTCAGGGTCCTGGCAAGGGACCATCGGAGAAGGCAGGTGATGTATTCTCCCCATCCATAATTCCCCTTTTCCCCCTGGCATAGGTTGGGCTAATAAGGTGTAACCCCCTCACCCCCTTTTCCTTTCCGGTTGGATGCTGGCTAGTTTGAATATGCTTGTAAACTTCCTAACAGTCTGGCTTGGGTCTTCCTTCCTACCTGAGAACTTGCCTACCCTGAGACTACAGGTTGCCTGCCCCGGGCTTTTCATTTTAAAGTCGAATAAATCACATTTGAGTCGGTTCTTCCCTTCTCAGTGTCTAGATTTCTGACTTTCATTTTTCTCTGTAGCCTAAGCTGGCCCTTAAACCATACCCGTTGTTACAGATGGCATGGCTGTTGACTGGGCTGGGGATTCATAGCTCACAAGTTTGTGTTTTCACCTTTGAGTGCAGTTATATACACCTAGTTACAATCAGAGGCACGGGGGGCACTTCCACTCCGGTGACACTAGAATTTAAAAGCCCCAGGCAGATGCCTTCATTCCTCCTATCTCCCCAGGCTTTGGATACAGCATGACTTGGAGGTGCTTAGGAAATGTCTGTTGAATGAAGGCCAGTGAGATGACTCAGAGAGTAAAGGTGTTTGCTTTTAAGGCCAGGACCCGGATGGTGAAAGGAGAGAGCTCGCTCCAAGTTGTCCCCTGACTTCCTCAGGTTAGCTCCAGGCCCTTGTACTTGTACACCTACACATGGCTGTGCACACACACAAGCACACACAGAGAATTAATTAACACATGTAATAAGAACATTTGAAGGTCTGTTCAACAACTAGTGATGCTGTGATGGTGAATTGTGGTTGTTACCCTGGCAGGGATAAGAATTACCTAGAACATACACATGTACTAGTGCCTGTGGGGTGCTTTCTAGAGGTTGCTATGCTTAGCAGCAAACACCTTTACTCACAGAGCCATGTCGCTGCCCCTTCCTTGACTGGGTTTTGAGACAGGGTTTCTGACTTGTCTGGAACGTGCTGGCCTGATAGGAGGCCCAGGTCAGCTCCCACCCCAAGTCTCAGATCTATGCAGGCAAGAGAAACAGGCAACTCTGCAGTCTGTTCTTGGCTTTGCAGTCTGATGAGCAGAGCCACTTGTGGTCTATTTATATTCTCTGGGGCTGTGAGGTCAATTGTAACTCAGTGGCTGACTTTGAATCTCATTATATTGATCTTTTCTGAAGATAAAGAATGTGGTCCCAGAGTAGACTCACGAATCCATGAGGACTACTGCAAAGAGAACTCAATTTAATTGGAAAACTCAAAGTATACAGTACTCATTCCTGAACAATGTTATGAAGTCAATCCTCCTCCCCTCTCCTCCCCCTCTCTTCTCTCCTGTCCTCCCCCTCTCTTCCCCCTCTCCTTCCCTTCTCTATCTGTCTCTCTTCCTCTCTCTGCCCTTCAGGCAAAGTCTCAGGTATCCCAGGCTGGCCTTGAGCTCACCATGTAGTTGAGAACAACCTTGGTTTTCTGATTCTCTTGCCTCTGTCTCCAAAGTGCTAGCAATTGCAGATGTCCACCACAACACCCAGCTTATGTTGTGTTAATGATCGAACACAGGGCTTTGTGCATGGGAGGCAAGCCATCTTACCCATGGACTTCCAGTGTCCTCTTCTCTCTCTCACTGGTTTTTTTTTGAGAAGGGTCTTCCTCTATAGCCTTGGCTGGCTTTGAACTCAAAAGCCATTCTGCTTTAGCTTCCTAAATGCTGAGACTACAGGCATGAGTCACTGTAACAGCGTGCTCTCTCTCTCTCCCTTCCCCCCCCTTTCTCCCTCCCCCTCTGTTGTTTTGTTTATGACAGGAGCTTGCTATGTAGACTAGGCTGGTCTCAAACTCATAGAGATCCACCTGTCTCTGCCTGCTTCTTGCTGAGATCAAAGGCATGCACCACTTCACCTAGAGAGAGAGAGAGAGAGAGAGAGAGAGAGAGAGAGAGAACATTCTCCACTCATCCTGTCCAGTAGCAGATTTGTTCAAGTGTGGGCAGTACGAGCTGAGCTGTATCTATTTTGAAAATACACACTTGGTTTTTTATCACTAGGAAGAAGCGGCAGCAACAAAGACAAAAGGAAAAGGGAAAAGAGGGGAAGGAAAAAAATCAGCATCCATTAGGAACATTTATTTACAGGCAGAGTCTTGGTAACATTGCTTAGGCTGGCCTCAAATCTCTGAACTGAAGCAACCCTTCTGCTTCAGCCTCCTGAGTAGCGGACATTGCAGGTGTATATGCCTAGCTTTTTAAAATAGCATCTATGACCAAGCCATCTCAGTCAGTCAATGGGGTCTCAGGCAAGGGAGTACAGATATGAAAGGCAAAACAGAAAACTATAACAGGACTCCAGTCTCTGCTGAGGCTGAAGCAGCGTTATTTCTTAATCTCCAGCCTGCTTTTATAGCATTCTAGGTATATGCAAAAAACGAGGTCAGTTCTTAGGTCAAAGACAAAGTAATCAAGAGAAGCAGTAAACAAGGAGATCACACAAGATAGTAATTAAGTAAAGTAACAAGCAAAGAGATCACATAAGGTAGTAGTTCAACAAAGTAATAAACAAAGCCCCATGGTCATTGTTTCTGAGCCTACTTCCTTGTCCGAGCCCGGTAACAAATGCCAAATCCTTAGAAGCGGCACCAAAAGCTCTCAGCACCTCTGTGTGATGAGATGATAATAGTTTGTGTCTTAGTTAGGTTACTATTGCCGTGATAAAAATACCATGACCAATAAAGAAAAAACCTTGGGGAGGAAAGGGTCTTTTTGGCTTACATGTTCACAGATTCTCATCTAAGGAAGTCAGGGCAGGAACCTGAGGCAGGAACTGAAGCAGAAAGCACGGGACATCACTACTTACTGGCTTGCTCCTCTTGGATCGCTCATCTCATTTTCTTTCTTTCTGTTTTTCGAGACAGGGTTTCTCTGTGTAGCCCTGGCTGTCCTGGAACTCACTCTGTAGACCAGGCTGGCCTCGAACTCAGAAATCCGCCTGCCTCTGCCTCCTGAGTGCTGGGGTTAAAGGCGTGTGCCACCACTGCCTGGCTTTACATTTCTTCTTATAGCTCTTTTAATTCTCTCAGATATCACACCCCAACAGTGGCTTCACCTCCCTCCTCTCCCCCCAGTCCCTCCCTCTCACCTTCCCTCTCCCCCAGATCCATTTTTTCAGAAAAGGGCAGGCCTCCCAGGAATATCAGCCAATGGAGCTGCCATTGGACTGGGTACAGCCTCTCCTGTTTAGGCTGGACAAGGCAACTCAACCAGAAGGAAAAGTGTCCCAAAGCATCAGTGTCAATTGGCCTGATCCCCTGTGCTCCCAGAGACTGGATCACCAACCAAAGAACACATATGGAGGGACCCGTGGTGCTGGCCACATATGTGGCAGAGGAGGGCCTTGTTGGCCATCAGTGGGAGGAGAGGCCCTTGGGCCTGAGGGTGTTAGATGCCCCAGTATAGGGGAATGCCAGGGAGGGAAGACAGGAGTGGGTGGGTGGGGGAGCATCCTCATAGAGGCAGGGGTGGGGGGATGGGATAGGAGGTTTCCAAAGGGGAGACCTGGAAAGGAGAAAACATTTGAAATGTAAATAAAGCATCAAAAGTAAAATAAAACTGAAAAAAATAAACAGAAAACCAAAGTAAACAATAATAATAAAAATAAAGTGTCCCAAAAGCATGCAAACGAGTCAGAGATAGCCCCTGCACCCACTGTTAGGATTCCCACATGAAGACCAAGCTACAAAACATAACATATAGTCAGAGGACCTATGTCTGAACCACACAGGTTCCCTGACTGTCAATTCAGTCTCTGTGAGCCCCTATGATCCCTGGTTAGTTGATTCTGTGGGCTCTTTCCTTGTGTTGTCCTTGACTCCCTTGGCTCCAACAATCCTTCCTCCCCCTCCTTCACAGAGTTCCCTGAGCTCAGTCTCGTGTTTGGCTGTGGGCTCCTGTTCGTTGCTGGATGAAGCCTCTCTGATGATGGTTATGCTAGGTTCCAGTCTATGAGTATAAAATAGTGATATTTAAGGTCCCTATGCCCGGCTACATGCACATTTCTGAATATATCTACATCTGTATATCTATCTATCGCCAAGGATATGTTTGATAGAGCCAGGTATCACTATACCAGGTGGGAGGGGTGCCTCGGTGGGCCCATGCTGAGGCATCCCTATCCCCTGAGGTACCAGCCATACACTGACAAGTATAGTGTAGAATCAAGTTTATTTAGGTCATGGGAAGGGGAGTTGGAAAGAGAGAGAGAGAGAGAGAGAGAGAGACCAATCAGGAACATGTGGAGAGTAAGGGGGGAGGGGGATGGGAAGAGAGGGAGGAAGGGATCAGGGAGAGAAGAGAGCCAGGAGGGGGCAAACAGCCCCTTTGATAGTAAGCCAGGCCTACCTGGCTGTTGCCAGGTGTCTTAGTCAGGGTTGCTATTCCTGCACAAACACCATAACCAAGAGGCAAGTTGGGGAGGAAAGGGTTTATTGAGCTTACACTTCCACACTGCTGTTCACCATGAAAGGAAGTCAGGACTGGAACTCAGGCAGGTCAGGAAGCAGGAGCTGATGCAGAGGCCATGGAGGGATGTTACTTACTGGCATGCTTGCTTCCCCTGGCTTGCTCAGCCTGCTTTCTTATAGAGCCCAAGACTACCAGCCCACAGATGGTACCACTCACAAGGGGCCCTCCCCCCCTTGATCACTAGTTGAGAAAATGCCTTACCCCTGGATCTCATGGAGGCATTTCCTCAACTGAAGCTCCTTTCTCTGTGATAACTTCAGCTTGTGTCAAGTTGACACACAAAACTAGCCAGTACACCAGGTAACTGTGGGGCAGAGCCTAGAAGGAATGCGAACATTATCTGCACTCATACACACATACACAGAAACACAAATAGTATTAAAATGAGCTTAGGTTGAGGCGTGGCTCAATGTTACAACACTCGCTCAGCACATGTGTGGCCCTGAGTTCCATCCCTACCTAGCACAGAGAAAAATAAACATTTTAGCTTACTGTTTTATACCTTTCTAAATGCTAGGAATTTTTTAAAAATATTTTATTTATTTACATCCCAGTCCCCCCTCCTACAGTTCCTCATCCTATTCCTCCTCCCCCTTGCCTCCTAGAGGGTGCTCCTTCCACCCCACCAGGCATCTCCCTTCCCTGAGGCCCCAAGTCCCATTGAGGATCAAGTGTATCCTCCCCCACAGAGGCCAGACCAGGCAGTCCTCTGCTATATGTATGGGGGGGGGGGAGTTGGAACAGTCCATTCATGCTGCCTGGTTGGTGGCTCAGTCTTGGGAGCTCCCAGGGGTCCGAGTTAGTTGAAACTGCTGGTCTCCTTATGGGGTCATCCTCCCCTTCAGCTTCTTCAATCTTTCCCCTAATTCAACCATAGGGGTCCCCGACTTCAGTCCAATGGTTGGATGTAAGTATCTGCTTCTGTCTCAGTCAATGCTAGGAATTTTTAAATTAAGCATGTGGGACAGTGGTATGGCTCATCTGTAAAGCACTTGCCTAGCCAGTGTGAGGCCGGGTTTTATCCCCTGTGCTGTAAAAGACATAGTTAAACCTGCACCTGACTTAGGCAGGTTGGAGATATGAATAGGCTCCAGGAGAAAATGACCTACATTCTTTCTGCCTCTTGCATTTCCTCTTATCAAGATCAGCTAAATACAGGAGGCTCTGGGCACATATGTCACCTTAATTTTGTGGTCATCTCGGGCTACATAGCAAGACTGTTTCAACACAACTACCAACCAACCAATACAGAGCACGAAAAATTAAGGGGCTGGGGAAGTGTCTTAATAGATAAAGTACAATCGTTAAGAACTGAGTTTGATCCTGAGTACCTACATTAAAAAGCTGGGTGTGTTGGTACACACCTGTAACCCCAGAACTGCCAAGTGATGTGTTTGTGGGGCTTGCCAGCTAGCAGAAATGGTTACCCCAAGTTCAGTAGTCAGACCTTGTCTTAAAATAGAGCAATAGAGATAGCCACTCAGCGTCAACCTCTGGCCTCTGCACACAGGAGTGCTGGGCACATGGGACACATTGACACACAAAGAAAATATAAGGATGGTCAGATGCCTCTGCAGGTAAAACAACAACAACAACAACAACAACTACTACTACTACTAAAGCATTGCAGCTACACCTTCTGTGAAAGATGGAAAAACACCACCAGATCAAGAGTTCTCCTTCACCCACAGGTAAAATCACGTGTCAGGGTAAACTGCGTGTAAATACATCACATCCACAGCTCAAGTACATCCATAAGACAACAAGTGCCCGAGGGCATGCACGTGCTCCTGGGACAGAATACTTTGCATCCTACCCTTTTAAAGAAAGATCTCATAACCCAGTGCAGACCAGACAGAATTCTGTCTGGGCCAATGGGCTGGGACACGGGCGCCCCCTTGCGGCCGCTCTCGGTCACCGCATTGCCCCGCCCTCCGTGCACACACAGGCTAGCCCACACACGCCTGCGCACTCACAGGCCTTTTACGACGCCATCAAGAAGTTCCGCCGAACCTACCGCAGCACAGTTCCGGTTGAGACCTTTCCCCCACCGAGAACCTACTCCGGTGCGCACGGGCCTCGTCTGTTTTCTGTGCGTCCCGAGCAGCGTTCCTGGGTCAGTCTGCTTTGGGTTTTCCTGGGGGTGGTGCGGGTTCCACGGTCCCAGCCGAGCGTCCTAGAGCAGCCGAGTGGAGCGTTCTGCACGGTTCCCTTCCCCGCCTGGGGAACCGGACGGTCCATCCTAATCCCCCAAGACCGGACCCCTGGGACATGCTTTGTTGGGGCGGGCTGTCGGCTCCAATCCATCCCCCAGAAGCAACGAAGGCTTCACCTGGAGACACTTCAGGGCCCTCAAGTCTCCGGATTCCATTTTGGTCTCCATTCACAGTTGTGGCTCCCTGCTGCCGGCACGGGAGGCCCAGAGGCTCTCGGAGCTTCCTCCTGGCTCCTCCACTAGTTTCCCCATCATCCGTGCAGTTTTCCAGAGAGTTTGTGGGAGTGTGAGTTCCCAACGGGATCTCTTTTAGAGCTAAAGGTCACCGTGGAAACGGCTTCCTTCGTGACAAATAGACACTTCCGTCGCTCCCCACACTCAGGTTATAGGCTTGGGGATTTTCTGTACCTCCTCTTGGCTTGGCCTTGACTCACCCCTGTCCCTTACTGTCACATACTTTTCTGGCTTTCCTGGAGGGATTGGGCAGGAAGGTCTCTAGGGTAGTCAGGGCTGGAGCACATGCCAACTAGGGAAAACATTGACTGTCCTCTGTCTCCTCTCCACTCTCCAATGCTCCTCCCGCCCCCGCTTTAAAGACAGGGTGTAGTAGTGTTTTTCTCCTTGTTGCTGTGGTCATATATACGCGAAAAAACAACTAGAAGAAGGAAAGGTCTGTTTATTCGGCCATTGACAAATGATGGCAGGAGCATGAGGCAGCTGGCATTGCATCCGCAGTCAGAAAGCAGAGAGAAGAATGTTGGCTCTCAGATCACTTCATTCTTTTTATTCAGCTTTAAAGTGGCGATGCCCATATTCAGAATGGGTCTTCCCTCTCTGGAAATCCAGAGACGTGTTTTCATGCTGATTCTAAATCTAGGTAGTGAAGATGAACCATCGCACAGGATTTAGGCAGTCCTGGAACTCACCTGGTATAGGCACTTTCTGCCATCTTACTGCCTCAGCCTCTGGATTGCTGGAGCTGCAGGTGTGCACCTCCACAGTTTCGTGGCCTCTCTATTCTCTACACATATTTATTTATTTATTTTTGAGACGGCTTCTCTGTGTAACAGCCCTGGCTGTTCTCAGACTCACAGAGAAAGATGCCTCTGCTTCCTGAGTGCTGGGATTAAAGGCACACACCATGCCTGGCACCTTAAGTTTTAGCCATTCCTCTGCCATGTGCCAGTTTCTTAAAAATTACATTTTTAAATTTATCCATTGCATGTTCGTGTGCACGTGTGTAGTTGTGAATGTGCATGGAGGTAAGAGGACTACTTTTGAGAGTGAGTTCTCTCCCTTCCACTCTGTGGGTCTTGGGGTTAAACGGGAGTTATCAGGTAAGTGTCTTTACCTTCTGAGCCATCTTGCCAGCCCCATTGATAGTTCTTTAGGAAGACTTATTTGTTTGAGCTTTATTTTATGTGTATAGGTGTTCTGCATGCATACATGTATGTGCACCATGTGTGTGCCTGGTGCCCTCAATGGTCAGAGGATCTACTAGATCTAGTTACAGATCGTTGTGAATCACCATGAGGGTGTTGGAATTCAAACTCAGTCTCTCTATAAGAGCAAAAAAAAATGATCTTAACTGCTTAACCCTCTCTTCAGCTCTTTTTTTTTTTTTTTTTTGGAGAGACAAGGTCTCATGTAGCCTAGGTTGGTCTTAAACTCCAAATGTAGCAGAGGATGACCTCAGACTCCTGATCGTCCTGCCTCCTGAGTTCAGAGATTTCAGAAGTGTGCCACTATACCTGGCTTTTTGCAGCTCAGGGAATCAAACCCAGGATTTCATGTACGCTAGGTGAACACTGTACCGACTGAGGCATATCTCCAAATGCTTTTCATGAATAAGAAATGTCTTGGATCTCCAACTTCGGGGTAGTTTCCATTGCTCCCTGTTGTTTCCCTTTAAAGATTTCATTTTTTACTTTATTTATGTGCATGTGTGTCTAAGTATGGGTTTGTGCGTGTCGTACAGTGCAGAGGCCAGAGGCATCGATTCTTCCTGGAACTGGAGTTACAGGTGGTTGTGAGCCACGTGGAGTGGGTGCTGGGAACTGACTTCATGTGCTTAGCAAGAGCAGTAGTACATGCTTTGAAGTGCTGAGCCCTCTTCTCTTGTTCTCATCTCTCCTCATTTCCCCATCGGCAGGCAAGATTATAAAGCTCTCGCTCTAGTATTTGTGCTTGGCTTGCTAAACTATGGGGTGTTGTTTTACCAGCAGTTTAATGTCCGTTCCCCTTCTCATCTGTTTGGCTCTATAGTGCTCAGCGCTGGTACAGATGGGTTGTTTGGGTATCCTGGTTCTCCTTCTGGCCCTTGGTGCCAGGCCTCATTCACCCATCGCCCTGACTTGTGGTCTCCCTGCAGGACTGCCCCATGGAGGCGCGTTTCACACGCGGGAAGTCGGCGCTGCTAGAGCGCGCACTGGTGCGGCCCCGCACCGAGGTGAGCCTGAGCGCCTTTGCCCTTCTCTTCTCCGAGCTGGTACAGCACTGTCAGAGCCGCGTTTTCTCTGTGGCTGAGCTTCAGGCACGCTTAGCTGCCCTGGGCCGCCAGGTGGGCGCCCGAGTCCTAGATGCCCTGGTGGCCCGTGAGAAGGGTGCCCGGCGTGAGACCAAGGTGCTGGGTGCACTGCTGTTTGTCAAGGGTGCGGTGTGGAAAGCACTGTTCGGCAAGGAGGCGGACAAGCTGGAGCAGGCCAATGATGACGCCCGCACTTTCTACATCATTGAGAGGGAGCCTCTCATTAACACCTACATCTCTGTGCCCAAGGAGAACAGCACGCTGAACTGTGCCAGCTTCACAGCGGGCATCGTGGAGGCCGTGCTCACGCACAGCGGCTTCCCTGCCAAGGTTACGGCGCACTGGCACAAGGGGACCACACTCATGATCAAGTTTGAAGAGGCTGTTATTGCCCGAGATCGGGCCCTGGAGGGACGCTGACCCCACGGGAGATAAAGGATGAGCAGATCCTGTTCCCAAGCTTGTGTTGTGTCTTGTGTAGGGGCGTCAGATCTGCCCATATCCTGATCCTGGTCCTGAGTCCCAGACCGAGGGAGTCCGAAGGCAAGCTTGTCAGGCATAGATGAAGACGTGGACAATGGGCTGACTTGGCTTCTGGCTTTCAGATAAGGTTGGAGGCTTGGATGTACTGGGGAGATAGGGCCCCTATGGAATTATTGTTGGAGCCTGCAGTCTGGAGAGGTGGGAACAGGGATATGAGGGTAAGAGGGACCAGGGCCTGGCAACTGCCAGTGCTATAGCCCAGTTTGTAGAATGTCCTGGGTTTGATTCCTTATGCCACATAAAATGGGTGCAGATTGTCTCATCCCAGCACTAGGAAGGTAGAGGGAGAAAGATCGTAAGTTCAAGGCCATCCTCTGCTTACTTAGCAAGTTTGAGACCAGCTTTGGCAGCACAGGACTCTTTCTTAAACAAGAGTGGGACAGGGGTACTCTTCCCATGAAAGTCAGTTTTCCTCAAATCTCCATTTGTTCTAAAAAACAAAAACAAAGACAAAAAAACCCCCAACAACACAAAAGTCAGATAGTAAAGAAGAGGGTGTGGCTGTGTGCCTAAAAAAATAAATGGAGAGTGGTTGTTCTCTCTTTAGACATTGGCTACTCAAAGTGGCTTGTGGACTGTCAGCATCAGCATCAATATCAGCATCACTGCTATCAGCATCACCACCAGCATCGATATCAGAGTCAGCATCATTACCCCACATGCAGGATCACTGGTCCACCCCTAGATTTACTGGACCAGAAGTTTGCATTCCAGCTCCATTCTCAGAGGTCTCCCTGGGACTCTTACTTTGAGACACGGTGCTTCAGGGCATCAGAGTCACCTGAAGGATTTAAAAACTCAGGTGGTTTTCAAAACAAAACAAAACTGTAGGTTTTACCCTTACAGTCAGATTCTGAAGTTTTGGGGTGTGCTTAAGAATTTGTTTCTGGTTCATTCTGGAGAGCTGCTGGGTGCTCCTGGGATCACACTGAGAATAGGTGGCACACCAGCCTCTCAAGGGGATGAGCCCAGGGCCATCTGGAAACTTAAGAGAGTTTTTAAGGTTAATATTTAAAAAATTTATTCTGAGACAGGTTTCTGTCTGCAACAGACTGGCTTCAACCTTGCTGTATATTCAAGGATGACTATGAGTTCCCAGCCCTTCTGACTCTATGTGAGGCTGAGTGTTTAACATAGTGGCTCATCACATTTACTGTTTTAAGCAGAGTCTGAATTATGTTTTCCTGGCTGACCTGGAACTCACTGTAGACCAGGCTGGCCTCACACTCAAGAGGTCTACCTCCCTAGTGCTGAGATTAAAGTTGAGCACCACCACCCTTGGCTATTATTACTATTTAATTATTATTATTACTACTTTATGTGTATGTCTGTATGTGCGTTTGTGAACTTAAATGCAGGTGACTGGAGGCCAGAAGGGGGTATCAGATTTAGAGCAGTTGCAGGTGTCTGTGAGCTGAGTGTTGCCATCTGAACCCCCCACCCCCATCCCAAGGAAGAGCAGTGTGTTATTACCTGCTGAGCCATGCCTCTAGCCCCCCACCTTATTTCTAAAAATGTTTGTCTGTGCGTGTAGAGCCAGAGACCAATGTGAGATGTCTTCCTCAGTTGCACCCCAACCTTAAACATCTTAAAACGTGTGTTTATGTATGTAAGTGTGTGGGGCTGCAGACACACTTGGTTCTTTCCTTCCACTGTAGACTCAGGTCATTGTCGGTCCTCTCATCTTTATTTGGGTCTCACTGAATTGTCCAGGCTGGCCTAAAGCCACAGCATCCAAGCGTACTTGGATTATAAGCAAGCACCAACATACCTAGCTGGGGATCACGTGCTTGTAAGCCTCACTCCCGCCCATAGCTAGCATGTTATAAGGATGTAGGAAAAGAAAGAACCAAGATATAGAAAGCGTGCGTTCCATATTAATTGTGCATCATTCTCAAAGAGAGCGTTGCATACCAAGTCTCTGAAGCTGTCTGCTTAAACCTGAAGGAGCACCCCTTCTACCCACTGCACAGCCGGAGTTCCCTCCTGGACCCTGGATTAGGCACGAACCACACCCAAAATGCCTGTTTTCACAGAAAGATCCTTTATTAAGCAGGGAAGAAAAGTTTCATGGCCGCTTTCTGACTCCGAAGAACAGCAGCCAGTGACCTTGCAGGTGTCATTTTTGTGAAGAGAAAAAGGGCAGCCTGTTAGACTGGGCTATGATGCATTGGTGTGTTTTGATTGGGCATGTTAATTAGGTGAAACAAAGGGGGCTCTTGATTGCTGGGCTTCAATACATGGATAGCTGGACCTTGGTGGTCAGCCTCAGGAGGAGGAAGTGGCCAAATAAGGGAATAGACCTTGGGGGCTAGCTTCAGGACTGTTAGGTAATGCTTTTAGCAAGGCAGAGGGAATGAGAGAGAAGGGCAAAGCCTCCCAGAGCCAAGCTCACCATGCTGGAGCTGGCCAGAGTCCCTTCAACACCTCCCACACCAGGAGCATACCTGGTGCGGCCTCCAAGGAGGGTAGGAATGCTGGGGACCAGCCACGATCCAGTTTCACTGGTGCAAACTTGATGGGAGAACTCACTTCCAGAGCCCGGAGAGAGGGAACCTCTCTTCTCTGATGCAGAGTGGGAGGAAGTGGGGACTGCAGAAGAAGCCTCCTTCGAAATCTTTGTTCTCAGCAGCTCCCTGGTTGGCTCAACTGCCCACATGCATGACAGTAGGTAGGGAGCTTGCTTGGCTGGGGCCCAGGTTTGAGGAGGGCAAACGGAATGGGGTGGTCAGCTTAGCTGGAGAGTGGTAGAGGCTTTCTGGATAGCTGGCAGGAGCTGGCATCCACCAGCTGCTTCAGTATGGGTGGAGACATAATCATAGCCTTCAGTCACAGAGAGGAGCCCAAGCCTTGATAGGGGTATCCTCAAGGCCTGGCTGTTTCCATGATAAAGGTAGAGGAGAAATCCAGAAGAGGGTGAGCAGAAGTTTGTCAGGGTTCATTTCTTGGTGTGGGTCCTGTTGGACTCGCAGAGGCTAAGGGGGCAGATAGCTCACATGTCGCCAGCTGCTCACACACCCAGGCATCCAGGTAGCTGCGGCAGAAGGCGTCATTCCACTGGCCGGATCCCCGCATCATTACACAGTCTTCACCCTGGCCCCCATTGTTGGGCTCCCCTGGACTCCAGTTGCTGGAACAAGAAACACCTCCAGTCATAGGAGGGTGATTTCCCTTCTCTGCAGACCCTCCCCTCATTAGCCTCCTTTTGAAGCACAGGTTTCACCTTTGGGGATCTATACCTGGGCCTCCTCCATTACTCCTGTACCCCCTCTAGCCCCAGAACCACCTTTCCAGTCTGTGCTTGATGCTTGCTTCCTCAGGTCCTTCATCCTTCCCTCTAGCTAAGGCAGTCTAGGACTTTCCTTCCTCTGTAGCCCATAGGACCCTTTCCCTGAGCCCCGGACTCTGTTTCTCCTACCTCACTTGTTCCCCAGAGTTCCCCTTACCTATAACCCACAGGGCTCCCATCTGTCCATACGAACTCGCCCTCCATATGGAGATCCTGGAGGCCGATCCAGGAATCCCTCTTGTTGATGTGTTGCATCAGGAAGTCCTAGGCAGAGATGGATATGGTCCTTGCCATCCATCCCAGAAGGGCATTCCTATGCCCCACTCCCCCCACCTGCTGCCACCCTACTACCCACAGTCCCTAGAGCCCAAGCACCTGCTCCTTTTGGCTGTGGATGCTGACTAGCCGCCCTTCCAGGTTACTGCAGGTGAACCTGGCCTGGATCCACTGCTTGGAGCCCTTGCCAAAATAGTAGCACTTATGTTGGAAATTGAGCCAGTTCTTGGGACATATGTTGCATGCAGTTCCTGGGGGTCACACATTGAAGAGAGGCTCAGGAATGTGGTGGGTAATGTCTCTCCTGAATTCACCCAGGGATCTGGGCCATGCCAGTCTGCAGATTGTTTCCTTCATGGACTCTCCAAAACCAGCCAGTTCTTTGGTGAGACCTTCTCAGCCACTAATACTATCACCACAGACACACCTCAGTGGTTAGCAGAATGGCACTAACCTCGTCATAAATACCTCAGCTACTGGGGCCAGGAACAAATAGCCAAGGCCAACCACAGCTCAGCCACCAGCATTATGAAACACTTCCAGTTCCAAAGTTAGTATCATCTAACAAACACTTCATGGTTAGCAATACCTTAACTACCAGAGCCATCACCTCAGACATGTCAGCCACATTTCACCCCCACCCCACAGACACCACAGATATACCCACCCCCACAGACACCTTAGCTACGTCCCACCCCCATAGATAACTACCCCTCACCCACATAGATACCCCAGGTACCCCCACCTCCACAAATGCCTCTACTAACCCCCCACACTCAGTTACCTCAGCTACTCCCACCCCCACAGACATCTTAGCCACCCCCACGCCCACAGACACCTCACCCACCTCACCCCCTGGTACCTCAGCTACCCTGCATCCTCACAGAGACCTCTCCTACCCCCAGCTCCACAGGCATCTCAGCTACTCCCACCCCCACAGACACTTCATCCACAGCATCACTCCTATAGACACCTCAGTCAAAGCAGAAATTAAGAGCATGCATGGCTCTTGCAGAGGACCCAAGTTCTGTTCCTGGCACCCATATTAGACAGCCCACAGCTGCCTGCAACTCTAGCTCTTTGCATCTTGTCTCGACAGATGTAAAACCCAGAGCTCACTTGCACAGTACCCACACTCCTGCCTCGTAATTAAAAAATAAAATAAAATAGATATTAAAAATATTCAGAGGATATTTGAAAAAAATTAAAATGAATGAAATGAAAGGAGTAAGGGAGGGAGGGAG
>JADRCH010000328.1:702793-719294 GCA_019843965.1 Rhynchomys soricoides | reverse complement strand
TGTAGTATGTGTGTGTGGTCTGCGTATGTGTTTGTTGTGTGTGTAATGTGGTCTGTGTATGTATGTATTTGGTGTGTGTCTATGTGGTCTGCATATGTGGTGTGTGTGTGTGTATGTAATGTGTGTGTTTGTGGTCTGTGTATGCGAGGTGTGTGTGTAGTGTGATGTATGTTGTATGTGTACATATGTGACGTGTGTTTTACGTGTGTTATGTCTGTATGTGTGATGTATGGTGTGGTGTGCATGTGGTGTATACGTGTACATATGTGAGGTGTGTCCTAAGAGAAGGGGTGAGTAGTGGGAGATCTGTGAGCAATGGACATGACCTAGAGTCCTCCTCATTCTCCACCCCAAGAAACCACAGGGGTTTTCTGCTGGGATCCCCAGAGCCACATGTCCCAGGGGATGGGGACTCCTTCTGACCAAGCAAAGTTCCTTCCCCTTCTCTTATCCCTTTGGGGCAGCTGGGACTTTCCAGAAGTGGAAGGGAGAAAAGTCAAGGGCAGTGAGGCACCGGTGCAGGGAGGGCAGCACTGCCACCTCATTCTTACCCCCTGTTACAGGCGCTGCGAGGTGGCTCTTGCTGCAACTAGTTGGCCTGTCAGGGCCAGCATTCCCACCATCTGTGCAATCTCTGGGGGCAATGTCATGTCCCTTAGCACTGAGTGGACCAGTCTGGGGAGGCTGCTGTGGTGAGGGTGAGGTGGCACAGGAGAGGAGACATTATGAGATTATGAGAACTTGGAAAAAGGAAGGAGCCCCTCATGGTGGAGTCTGGTAGGAGCCTCTCGACAGCAGAGAAGCAAGACTTTCAACACAATTAGCATTTGCTTTGAAGGCTGCCTGCATAGAGACAGTGCATGGATATCTGTATATTCTTTCCACATATGGATATTTTATATTAAAACAACAATGAATAATGGCCTCAGGTTGGACTTCATTCCTCTGTCAGCTCTGCCAGCTAGGACTACCCAACAAGACTGTTGGTTCTGTTTACAGTAAAAAAAAGTCCTGTCTTCTTGCACCTCTGTGGATCTTTCACCTAATTGTTACCCTCTTGGGAACTGCCCTAGGTTCATTTAAATTCTCTGGGCCAAGCAAGCACAAGGACCTCAGTTTAGATCCCCAGATCTGGTTAAAGCTGGACATGGCAGCATGAGCCTGTAATCCCCCCTTCCCCCCATGGCAAGGTGTGAAGCAGGGGCAGAAGAACCCCTGGATACTCATGAGCTAGCCATCCTGGCATATGCAATGGATAACAACAACTGATCCTATCTCAAAACAAGATGGAAGGCAAGGACTGA
Source organism: Rhynchomys soricoides (assembly GCA_019843965.1). Lineage (NCBI taxonomy): Eukaryota > Metazoa > Chordata > Mammalia > Rodentia > Muridae > Rhynchomys > Rhynchomys soricoides. The sequence goes on along the minus strand of JADRCH010000328.1, from coordinate 717,990 downwards.
CACCCAAGATTGTCCTCTGACTTCTATACATGCACCATGCCACATGTACACATCTCCCCGTTCCTCTACACCCCCCGCCCCCCATCTTTAACAGGCCTTTGAAGATAACCTCAAAACCCACCAAGTCCCAACTGTAATTCCTGGAGAGAGCAAGATGCTGCCTCCTGGGAAGCCCACCCTTGGCTCTGTCTTTTCTTCTTAAGGACCCATTCTTTCTCTTAACTCTTGTGCTTACATCTATATTAGGGCTAGCGAGATGGCTCAGTGGCTAAAGGAGCTTGCTGCTAAGTGTGAAGACCGGAGTTCAACTGCCAGAACCTAAGTGGTAGAAGGAGAGAACCAGCTCCTGAATGTTGACCTCTGACCTCCACACATGGGCCATGGCATGCATTTCCTCCAAACGTACACACACATAAAGCAAGTAAAATGTAAAAATAATTTAAAAATTCCTGTTAAAATCTCTCTGGATAAACTCCAAGTCTTCATCACACTGGCTTATCCTGAAATTCTTCTCTGAATCAAAGACAAAGATCATGTTTTACTTGAGTTGATATCCCTAGAGAGTTGAGGAAACTCCTCAGGCTGCTTCCAGGGGTCACAACACGGAGCTGTCTCTCTGTCCCTGCCACCCCTGACAGGACTCCTGATGACCGCATCTCCCTGCCTGGCTGGGCAGACAACAGGAATGGAGGAAAGGTAGTGGTGGTTAGCTTTATCCCAGAGGAGGAAAACAGTGTGGACCTCACCCCCATCAGTAGAGGGTGTTTGTTCTTCAAAGTCTCCATCTGTCTTGGTCCCCACATCAACTCCGATCCATGACCATCACCCAAAACCTCAGTCACACCATGCCACACAATTGTGTCAGCACAGACACCTCATGGCACACACAGAATGTCACATCATTTGGTTACAGGCCACCATCGATGGTGGGTCAGGCTCACCCTTTGACATCAGTATCTCTATCCACAGCTTTGCCACCTCTTCCTGGAGTTTCTCCAGAGAATCTGAGGCCGTGCGCTTCTCATTCAAGCCTAGGGAGACCAGGAATGAACACAGCATTCAGGGACTGACTGGCATCTCCAAGAACCCCTCCCTTCTCACTCAGTTTGCCCCTTTCCACTGGCCATTCAAGTCTCACCCAGGGATTTGACGTTGACTAGATCCTCTTGGAGTCTGTCCAGGTTCTGGGAGAGCTGAGAGTCTGAAAGGTGTAGAGATGGGTGCAGATTCAGACACTGACTGGCATCTCCCAGCACCACGCCTTCCCACCACCGTTTGCCCCTTCCCCCTGGTCTTTCCAAGTCTCACTCTGGAGTTTGACGTTGATTAGATCCTCTTGGAGTTCGTTCAGGTTCTGGGAGAGCTGAGAGTCTGAAAGGTGTATGTCTGGTCTCAGAGATGCTACCCATTTGGTCAGTCACCCTGAGATGCTGCTTACAGACCCTCTTCTCCATCTCTTTCATCCTCCACTGCCAATCCTGACTCTATCCTCCACCCCCCTGTGTCCATGTGGTTCTTGGCATGGAAGACTTCCTGCTTCCTCCCACCCTGACTTACCCTGAGCTTTCATTTGCTTCTGTTCAGCTTGGAGCTCTTGAAAGTTTTGTGACATCTGAACAGCTGCCCAGAGAGCAGAACTCAGTGATGACAAGGTTCCCGGAGAGTGTCCCCCACCCCCCACCTCTTCCTCCATGGGCCTCGGGGCTGCTTCCTTGCTGTGTGGTTTGCAGCAGGGCATGGATAGCCACCACTGACTATCCAAGGCCATTCCAGACTTTTTCCCTCCCTCAACCCAAACTGACGGGGTGACTGGCTCACCCTGGGACTTCTGGGCCAATTGATTACTCTGGTATTTTTGTAAGTCCTTGGTAACATGAGAGACTGGAACAGAGGGAGGAAAAAGAGAGGTGTTTTTAAGAATCACAAAGACCCACTTTCCATCCATCCCTTCCCCCTTCCCTCCCTTTCCTTCTCCTTTCCCATTTTGCAGTTCATATTGCGTTCACACTTGCAGTCCTCCTGCTTCAACCTCCTGACACAACAGCTAAGCATGCACCCCCACACCCAGTTAAGGTTGGGGTTGTATTTCACCCCAACCCTCAGTTCAGGGACCTCTTTCTCATCACCACAATAACTGCAGCTTTTACTTCAAAATGTATACATTTTGCATGGAGCAAGGGAGAGGTGGAACATATGAGGTCCAGGCTAGAACTGAACAATCAGGTATGTCCTCCTTTTCCTTTGGGATTAAATATGAGAACAGTAGCCATATTTTCTGAGGACTTTCCTCCCTTTCTCTTTCTTTTTTGAGACAGGTCTCATGTAACTCAGGATGGTCTGGAACTCAAACTTCCGATAATCCTGCCTCCACTTTTCAATCGCTGGGACCACAAGTGTGCACTACAGTGCCCAGTTACACAGCACTGGGGATGGGACCCAGGGCATGAGCTCTGCCGACTGAACTACACCCCCAGCCTCCGGGGCTTTCTTTATCTTTCTTGGTAGCTCACACCCATGGTACAGAAGGGTAAAAGGAGGCCCAAGTGGGTTTGTGAACCCTGTCATCTGAACAGATATCAGTCAGATGAGAGATAATTTTACTTCTCTAGACTTTGAAGAAGTTTTCTTCTGAGATGGAGACTGCCCATTGGTTCTCCAGGGAGAGGGTGCCATTGAGGCAGCCCCCACAGTGGTCAGTGTCAGGAAAATGACAATAGCTGACCATCCCAACCTGCACTTCTGTTAGCCCCTCTTGACCCTTGCATACCATTCTGGATTGCAGTGTCTCCCAGCTGTTTTAGATTCTTCTCCGTTTCCCAGTCTAGGGGGTCAGTGGGAAGAGGATCAGACAAGAAGGATAGTTATTTGTCAGCTGGAGTTCGGGGGTACAGGTAGAACCAGGGATGCTGGATGACAGGAGACATTAAGATGAAACAGAAGATGGGGGGGATCAGATGGCATGGGGATTGGAGCAGAATGTCTCAGCAGATTGGGGGAACTATGGGGCTGTGGATGTCCTTACGCCATAGAAGAAGCAGGGCCAGCAGGCCAGCCCACATTGCTGTGCTCAGCAGCCCCACCAGCACGAGCTGTGTCCCCCGTCTTGCACAGCAGCAACGCTTTCTAGGAGGCTCCCAGTATCCTGTTGATAGCATGCAGAGTATTGGTGGGTACATGGGGGCATGGGCTCCACCCCAACTGTCTCCCCATCACTCAGTCTCAACATCCAAGGAGCATATCTAGAGCCCTGCCTGAAGCAGAGGGTCTCAATGGACCCAGGCTCCTTCTTTCTTAATTTTCTGTAGTGCAAACTGTCCACCACTGTGTCTACCTGTATGGCGAGTGTCCATCAATTCTCCTTAGCTTGGTCTATGTATGCCTCATCTGTGTATCACCGAGTCTGCCTCTCTGGACTTTTGCCTATCCAACAAGAGTCTGTCCACACTCCAGCAAGCAGTAAGTCTGACTTCAGTCCAGGTCATTTCCAGAGAGACTTAGAGCCAGAAGCAGAGACCCCCTCCCTCTCTTGCAACTCTGGGTCCCCAAGCCTCAACTCTAATGGGATGCTCCTTTTCCTAGTCAGTTCTGACTTCCAGCTCCCCATACATATGCCTTGATTCTCAAGGCCTGGCTACTCTCCTATCTGTCCCCAATCCTGAGCCCCTTCCCTAGTTATGAGACATCACATCCCAGTTCTTGCCACACATCAAAGCCCAACCCCCAGATTCCACTGGCACTCTTCAGAATTCACCCTAATACCCAAGCTGCCCCCCAAACTCTTTCTTGATGTTTTCCCATGCAGTTCCCCAGCTCTTCCTTACCCTGGTTTTGAGAATTCATTCTGAATTCCAAGTTCCTGTTCAAATTGGCTTTCAACTCTATCTGACCCCCAGCTGTCCAGCTGGAGCTGAGTTTTGTTGGCAAAGTGTTGAGTCACAGAAGGGAGGGGCCTTGAATTTCCCTGTTCCACATGGCTGTGCACCACGGGTGTCAGTCAGTGCTCACCTCCCCACTCTACCTCCTGGCACTTCTTGGGAATTAACCCTCTTGGGTAAAGAGGAACTGAAGAGCCCCCTCCTCTCCTGGGCAAAATGAGTGCCAGCATTGGCACCTTGGAATCTTCTTACCTGAGTATTCGTTTTCTTCCATGGCAGTCTTGCTTGGATCCTTTCAGTGATGGGGCATGCACTACCTGCCAAGGTACTTGTCACTCCGCAGGTCGTCACAGCTCTGGACGTGACCTGGTCCCAATGGACATTAGGATGAGGTGTCAAACTCTCGTTATGGGTGTAGGACAGCATCTGGGACTTGAAGGTTCCAGGAGCCTTGGCTGATTTTGTTTAGTCCGCAAGTTAAAAATAAATGTGGTGGTGATCTTGGGGGGTGGATATAATCTGCACAGGTTGAGTGCCCAGAACACACCACACAGGAGGCACACAGCAGTTGCTCAATCCATATCCGACATCAGCTGCTGATTAAAGCTAGAGATGTCTTTCTTAAAGGTAAAAGGGGGATGTTCAGCATCTGTGTGCATGCATGCATGCATTCAGGTACATGTATGTGTGCAGGTGTGCATGCCTATGTCTGCTGGAAGCTCGTGCCTGTGTGTATATACCTGTGCACATGTGTGCAGAGGGCAGACTAGGACATTGTGGTCTGTCTCTATCACTTTCTACTTTATTTCCTGAGACAGGTCTTTCACTGAGCCTGGACCGAGGTTAGCAGCCAGCAAGACCAGCAATCCTGTCTCCACCCCCTGGTCCCAGCACTGGGATTACAGGCATGCTTTCATGCTTGCATATGGCCATGCCTGGCTTGCTTTCATTCCTGGCTTATCTATCTATCTATCTATCTATCTATCTATCTATCTATCTATCTATCATCTCTCTCTATCATCTATCTGTCTGTCTGTCTGTCTATCTATCTATCATCTCTCTGTCTATCCATCCGTGGAGACTGCTTTCCAATTAAGAGTGCTTACCCACTGAACCTTGTCTCCAGCCCCTACCCTGAAGGTATTTTGTTTGTTTGTTTGTTTGTTTGTTTGAGATAGGCTCTCTCAGTGGCCTGTGAATTGGGCAAGGCAGGAAGGCCAGTGAGTCTCAGGGTTCTAGGGTTCCTTTTGGGTTCACCTCCCTGGCATTGGGATTCAGCCTCAGCTCTTTACATGTTGACTTTAAAGCAGTGCACACCACAAGCAAGCCTGGCAGTCAACAACTGTACTGTCTTTGCTGTGTGACTATGGGCAGGTTGCATGCCCTCTCTGAGCCTCAGGAACATAATGGTGTGGGACAGCTATCCTCTGCCTAACAGCATCTTAAACTGATTCTGCCATTAGAGGAAGAGCCCAAAGGCAGCTAGATGAGTTGAGGCCCTAGGAGCAGCAATTTGACGCTTACTTGTATGCAAAGAACACATTAGGTGCTCAGTATACCACTGACTGATATTGGGAGGAGTTTAGTTTTACTCATGCATTTGAAGTCTCAGAGTGTGAAACGTTTGTTTACTACACACATGGTGACACTGGAACACTGAATCTTGTATCCCAGTTGCTCCACTGACTGGCGACTTGGGTTTATGAGGGAGTCGGCTGCTAATAGTCAGAATATCAAAACCTCATTCCCCTAGTGTCTTTCCGACCTGAGAAGTCTTGCCCCTTGGACACAACTTTCCATGGCATATCATAGCTTTTACTGATCACTGTCCAGCTTAACCTCAAATCTCAGTCATCTCTGCTCAGCCATATTAGATTGCAGCATCTTTTAAGACAAGCATTGACCCCCTAGTATTGATAATCAGTGGCTACACTGTGTTTTTCATACAAATTGAGTCAAATTGCTGCTCAGTCCATTTGTAAAGAAGTAAAGCAAGTCATTCACCCAGGAAGAAGCCTGATTCAGGCCCAGGTCTAAGCCCATAAGACCTAGGCTCATCCTTAAGAGCTGAGGCACATATGCTTCTTGATTCTGTCTATACCATTGTCTTTGCTTGCCAACCAGGATCCCTTGTGGTTCATTCTTGGCTTAGTCTGAGGTAGTTTCTTTCAAGGAGCCTTTGCTATCCACTACCCACAGCTAGCTTCTGATACAAAGGGACAAACAGACAACACACACACACACACACACACGCACGCACACACACACAAATACATATAAACTCACTTGAACTTGGAGTCTGTCCTTGTCCTTCTGGTAAATGTGTATCTCTTGGAGAAGGTAGCTGAGGCCAGTGTGATGAAGACAGTAGTCTTCTGTGAGCAGTTCATTAATGGCTTCTATTTTTATAGACCTAATTATGGGCTCACCGCCTGGGCAACCACAGCATGCACCAGGCCTTTTTTGGTGCTCCCTAGAACCTGGGGAAGTCCGGGCTATTATTACCTTCATTTCTCAGGTAAGCACACTGTTGTGGAGTCAGCGATGCCAATCCGCACTCTTGAAATGCAGAAGGAAGGATGTGGCATAGCCTCGATCTGAACCAAGGCTGTGGTGGACTGAATCTCTGTGTTGGGGGGAGAGAGAGAAGAGAGATAGAGAGAAAGTAGGATGATCTCGGGGAGGAGGGGTGAGAGGAGAGGGTAAGAAGGGGGGGGAGAGGAGCATGTGAGACAGAAGGAGACAAAGGAGATTTGAACAAAGAGAAAGAGGACAGGGAGGGAGAGAGGGGACAGGGAGAGAGAGAGGGGGAGAGAGACATGTGAGAAAGATACAGAACAGGAAGAGGGGAAGAAGACAGAAGAAAGAAAAAAGAGATGAAGGACAAGTCAACAGCCCCCCCCCAGTGTGTATTTATATTTATGGCTTTTTTATCAAAATCAGGTGTCCATAGGTGTGTAGAGTCTTCAGTCTGATTCCATTGATCAACACGTCTATTCCCCCCCCCCCACAGTTTTTTATTGGTTATTTTACTTATTTACGTTTCAAATGTTGTCCCCCTTCCTGGTTTTCCTTCCCCAACTCTCTTATCTAATCCCCCTCCCCTTGCCTCTATGAGGGTGCTCCCCCACTCGCCCACCCACTCCTGCCTCACTGCCCTAGCATTCCCCTACGCTGGATCATCAAGCCTCTGCAGGACCAAGGGTCTCCCTTCCCATTGATACAAGATAAGGCCATCCTCTGCTACATAGGCAGCTGGAGCCATGGGTCCCTCCGTGCTGCTTTTAGTACTATAATTTTTGAGTAAGACTTGAGAAATCAGGGATGGTGATACTTCCTGCAGTTTGTTTTTATTATTATTCAGGGTTGTTTTAGCAATAACTTCCACCCTCTCTGTGTGTCTGTGTTTTATGAAGCTGAAAATGGTCCCTTCGAGATCTGTGAAGAATCATGTTAGAATTTTGAGGGGGATTGTTTTGAATCTGTAGATTGCTTCTCGGTAGGATGGCAGCCATTTTCACATTATTAATCTTGCTGACCCATGAGTATGGGAGATCTTCTTATCATCTGATATCTTCCTCAGTCTATTTATAATTTCTTTATCATACATTAAGTTTAATTAATACATATAAATACGTTTATCATACAAGTCTTTTGCTTGCTTGGTTAGAGTCACTCCAAGATAGTTTATGTTATTTGAGACTATTGTGAAGGATACTGTTTCTGTGATTTCTTTCCCAGTTCATTTGTCATTTGTATACAGGAGGGCTACTGATTTTGTGTATTAATTTTGTATCCTGCTACTGTGCTGGAAGTGTTTTTCGGCTGTGTAAGTTTCCTGGTGGAATTTTTAGAGTCTTTTATGCATAAAATAAAGATACTTTGACTTTTTGTTTTTTGGGGGTGGGGGAGACTTTTAATCATATCTTCTATTTCACTAGGGGTTTTGAGTCTTTTAAAATTGCTTATTTGATATTAATTTAACTTTGGTTTGTGGTATATATCTATGTATTTCTTTTAGGTTTTCCAGTTTGGTGGACTACAGGTTTTAAGAATATGTCCTTATGATTCTCTGGATTTCCCTGGTACTTGTTGTTATTCCCTGCTTCCTGTCTTTAATTTTGTTAATTTGGATCTTCTCTTTCCATCTTTTAGTTGATTTGGCCAAAGATTTGTCAAATCTCATTGATTTTTCTCAAAGAACTAACTTTTTGTTTCGTTGATTCTTTGTACTGTTTTTCTTTTTATCTAATTGATTTCATCCCTGAGTTTGAGTATTTCTTGCCATCTACTTTTTTGGGGCGTTATTTTTTCTTGTTATTCTAGAGCTTTCAGATGTGCTGTTAAGTCACTAGTATGAGATCTCTCCATTTTTTTTTTTTTTTTTTTAATGAAGGCATTTAGTGCTATGAACTTGCCTTCATCATGTCCCACAGGTTTGGGTGTGTTGTGTTTTTATTTTAATTTAGTTCTGAAATTTAAAAATTCTTTCTTAATTTCTGTCTTGACCCATTTTAAAATTAGCAGTGCATCCATTGTTCAGTTTCCATAAGTTTGTAGACTTTCTGTTGTCTCTGTTGGTATTGATATTCAGCTTTGCTCCAGGACAGTCAGAAAGGAGGCAGGGTGTTATTTCAATTGTTTTGTAACTATTGAGACTTGTTTTGTGTCAATGTATGTGGTTAATTTTGGAGAAAGTCCATGAATAACTGAGATGAAGGTTTATTCTTTTGTGTTTGGGTGAAATGTTCTGTAGATATCTGCTAGGTCCATTTGACTTATGACATAATTTAATTCAGTGTTTCTCTGTTTAGTTTTTGTCTGGATGACCTGTATATTGGTATGGAAGGGGTACTGAAATCACACATTATCACTGTAAGAGGGTCAATATGTGATTTTAGCTGTAGTAGTGTTTCTTTTATGAACTTAGGTGCCCTTGTGTTTGGTGCATAAATGTTTAGAATTTCAATGTTTTCTTGGTAGATTTTTCCTTTGATGAGTATGTAGGGTCCTTCCCTATCTCTTCTGATTAGTTTTGGTTTGAAGTCTAGTCTGTTTTGTCAGATATTAAAATGGCCACACAGCCTTGTTTATTGGGTCCCTTTGCTTGGAATATCTTTTTCTATCCTTTTACCCTGCGATGATGTCTATTCTCGATGTTAACGTGTGCTTTTTGAATGCAGAACGATCTTGTTTTTGTATCCAATCTATTAGTGTGTGTCTTTTTTTTTTCTCCCTGAGACTGGGCTTCTCTATGTCACTCTGGCTGTCCTGGAAATCACTCTGTAGACCAGGCTGGCCTTGAGCTCAGAGATTTGCCTGTCTTTGACTCTTAAGTGCTGGAATTAAAGGTGTGTATTACCAGTGCCCCAGTGCCCCAGTGCCCCAGTGCCCCAGCGCCCCAGCGCCCCAGCGCCCCAGTGCCCCAGTGCCCCAGCGCCCCACTTAGTCTGTGTTTTTTGTTTTTTTTTAATTGGGGGATTAAGGCAAACAATAGAGACAGTGACCAAGAAGTCATTACTGATTCCTGTATTTTGTTGCTGTGGTGTGCCCCCTCCCACACTTTTTGACTTATTGTTCTGGGACAATTTATTCCTTGTGTCTTCTTGGGTGCAGTTAACTTCTTCCAACGGAGGATTTCCTTTTAGTGTCTTCTGTAGAGCTGGCTTGGCAGGCGAACATCTCTTAAACTTGGTTTTATCATGGATTGTTCCCCCTTCCCTGCTCCTGCTTTATTTATTGTGATTGACAGTTTTTCTGGATATAGTATTCTGTGCTGTCAGTTGTGTTCTCTTAGAATTTGTAGAATAACCATCCAAGCTCTTCTGGCTTTTAGGGTCTTCACTGAGAAGTCAGATGTTATGCTAATGGACCTGCCTTTGTATGTCACTTGATCTTTCCTCCTTGCAGTTCTGTACATTGAGTGTTTGGTTAATGAAGGGTCATGGGGGATTTCTTTACTACTAGTTCAGTCCATGTGGTGTTTATATGCTTCTTATGCCTCGATGGGCATCTCCTTCTTTAGGTTAGGGAGATTTTCTTCTCTGATGCTGTTGAAACTATTTCCTGTGCCTTTGACCTGAGTTTCTTCTGCTTCCTCTATCCATATAATTTTTAGATTGGTCTTTTCATATTGTCCCAGATTTCCTGAATGTTCTATGCCTGTTTTTTTTTCTCTTTAAATTTAACATTTTCTTTGACTGAGGTATCCATTTCTTCTATCTTGTAAATGTCTGATATTCTCTATTACATGTTTTATACTCTTTTGGTAAGGCTTACCTCTAGAGTTTTTGTTTGCCTTCCTAAGAGTTTTCCATTTGTGATTTTTTTTCTCAATTCTATTCCTACTTTCATATTTTGAACTATATTTATTATTTCATTCAGTTGTTCTTTGTGTTTTCACTAAGAAACTTATTTATCCTTCCTGGCCATGGAGAAAAAGACACCTTGTGTTCTTTTATCAGTCAGGGGCAGTCCTTTGTTCATCCTAGCTTGTGCTGGGCTTGGTGGACAAGACTATTTTATGCTTAAAACACATAAAAATCGAATGAAATAAAATCAAATCCAGGCAGCACACTGAGGAAAGAAGAAAGACAGAGACCTATGCTCCACATGCCATATGGTGCAGGTGAAGGAAGACACCCACAGACGTGCTGTCTGTCCCACGGCACAGGTGGGTCTTAGACACCTGTGTGTCATGGCACAGGTAGAGCCCTGCCTACCACCATGCAGTGCAGGCAGGGAGGAAGAAGACAGACATCTGCAGACCACCATGTGACTCACAGATCTGTCCTCTGGTGCACAGCACAGATGGCTATAGATACCAGCTTGCCACAGACTGAGATTGTCACCTAGGGACCTGCCAGCTTCATGGCCAGTCCGCAGCAGGAGTCACCACACTGTGCAAGTATGGGGTGGATAGATGGGGCAGAAAGAGAAATGGAGCAGCTTAAGCATTATGAAGAGAGATGGAACTGGAGACAAGAGGGTGGAGAGGAGTAACCTGCTGTAAATAGCCAGCCCTGCTACCTGGGGCCATGGTGAGGTCTCAGCCCAAGCTGTTGCTGAGGGCCATGTCTGAGTCCATGGCTATTCAGCAGCAGGAGTTAGTAATGTTTGTGGATCATATTACCATTAGAGAACATGGGGATATCCCTGGTTGGGGCAGCCACTGGGGACCATATGGATGTCCAGGGGCTGGGCAGAACTGGTCTCGCCCCTCACTAACTCTGGCACTTTGGATAGCTGGCCCCATCACTGGCTGTTGCACTGGACAGAGCAGCCCTGCATCTCACCCAGGCAGCACAGTGAAGCTGGCCCTGGTGTCAGGGGGTTTAGATGAGTTAGCCCTGAGGCATGAGTGTGAGATAGCTGACCCTGGTAGTTGGGAAAGCTGCCTATAGGATCATGAGCACAGGCCCCTCACCAGCTTGCAGCACTCAGGAGAGTGGGCCCTGCTCCTCACCTGGACAGCATAGGAGAGCTGACCCTGTTGGTGGGGGTGCAGGTAAGCCAGCCTAAAGGTGAGACCACATGAAATCTAGCTCCTTCACTCATCTGCCATCAGGTGGCGAGGGTGCGGGTGAGATATCCTCCCTGCACTGCTCCTTGCCACCAGTGGCAGTTGAGAGAATTGGCCCTGGGATCATGAGACCATGTGAGCAGATCCTGCATCTTGCTTGAGTAGCACAGTAGAGCTGGCCATGTGGACGGTGCTCAGGTGAGCCAGCCTTGAAGCTGGACCTGGAGAGCCCACCCTGACACACCTCTGCCATGGTAGAGGGGATGCCCTCCATCTCCTTGCCACCTTCAGCAGTCGGAAGAGCTGACCTATAGATTGGTTCTTTTTCCCAGCCCCAGGTTCCCAGAACACATTCCATACATTATGTTAGCACAGAGGTAAATTATTACCTCTGAAAGCTTTATGTTCACAAGAAAACAACCAAGAATACAGCCCCGACAATTCACCCTCAGCTGAGATGCTACCTCATACTACATCAATGCTGTTTCGTCTAAAGATTTGCTTTCAGGACAACTTCAAAACAGCTCGCTCACATGCTCCAGCCTTTCAGACTGTTCCAATCGAGATTTCATTTAAGCCTGCACTTTCTCAGCATACAGAGACTGGACAACAAATGCTACAGCTAGCTTTCTTTCTTTTTTTTTTATTTTTTGAGATAAGGTTTCTCTGTGTAGCCCTGGCTGTCCTGGAACTCATTCTGTACACCAGGCTGGCCTTGAACTCAGAAATCCCCCTGCCTCTGCCTCCCAAGTGCTGGGATTAAAGGCAAATGCAACCCAGCCAAGCCAGACACATAGTCATACTAAAAAAAGTATATTTTCTCACAGTAAAAATACTCACAGACACAGATTGTGATAGCTTTCTTGGCTATTGACTTGAATCGTCATGGAAATAAACTTCTGGGCATGTCTGTGAGAGATTTTTCTAGAATAAGTTGATGTGGGGAGACCTATCTTAAATGTGTGTGTCACCATTCAAAAGGTGTTTCTGACAGTGGACACAGTATGACAGCTACCTCAGACTCCTGCTGCATGCCTTTCGCACAGTGACGGTGATGATCCAAAGTGTGAGCCACCTTAAACTGTTCCTTCCTTAGGTTGCCCTTGTCAGGTATTTTGTCGGAACAATAAGTAAGTACTACACAGATACAATGCACAGATATCTATACAACATTTATTTAGTACAACAGAACTATAGTTTACCACAGTACTTCCACACAAAGAAACAAGGATATAATCATGCATTTACACAACAAGAGCACACAGGCAGGGCACACACCACACACACACACACACACACACACACACACACACACACCCCACAGCAGAAGCACACAATTGAACACAACCATGGTCAACTATAATACCGTGGTAATTTGGTCACAACCAAATGAATGCAGAGAACAGGCAGACACACACAAAAACCACATGAACAGGTAAGCACACATGCCATTTGTATGTGCACACACAAACACATGTACAAAACTCAGAGACATGCAGATGCAACACATTTCTATCACTTCCGCAGACACACAATCAAGCATAAGCAGTTATCCAGATGCATGTGCCCCCTGCTGGTTGCCTATGGAATGTTTCAAGGGAGATGGAGGAGGGAGAGGAGGAAGAGGAGGAGGAGGAGGCAGAGGAGGAGAGAGAGGAGGATGAGGAAGAGGAGGAGGGAGAGGAGGAAGAAGAGGAGGAGGGAGGAGGAAGAAGAGGAGGAAGGAGGAAGAAGAGAAAGAGGAGGAGGGAGAGGAAGAAGAGGAGGAGGAGGGAGAGGAGGAAGAGGAGGAGGAAGGAGGAAGAAGAGGAAGAGGAGGGGGGAGAGGAGGAAGAGGAGGAAGAGGGAGAGGAGGAGGAGGAAGAGGAGGAGGGAGAGGAGAAAGAGGAGAGGGAGAGGAGGAAGAGGAAGAGGAAGAGGAGGAGGGAGAGGGGAAAGAGGAGGAGGAAGAGGAGAAGGGAGAGGAGGAAGAGGAAGAAGAGGAGGAGGGAGAGGAAGAGGAGGAGGGAGAGGAGAAAGAGGAGAGGGAGAGGAGGAAGAGGAGGAGGAAGAGGAGGAGGAAGAGGAGGAGGAGTGAGAGGAAGAAGAGGAGGAGGAAGAGGAAGAGGAGGAAGAGGAGGAGGAGGAGGGAGAGGAGTTGACAGGCTTTCTGGCTCCATCCTGCTCTCCTCCCTGCTTGTAGGCTTCATTTTTATTCTTCCTCCTCCTCACCCTTTGGTCTCAATTACCCTAAGTCTCTACCAACTTTCTGTGTCCCTGTCTCACGGCCCAGCTTACCTCTTGAGACTCTGTTCCTTCTCACCCTCCTTGTTTTTTCTTTTTAAATATCTATTTCTGGTGGGCATCACATCCTCTGGAGCTTGAGTTACAGGCAGTTGTAAGCACACACACACAAACACACATGTTATTAATGCTTGTGTGGTGGGGAAGTGTGGTGGTTTGAATATACTTGGCCCAGGGAGTGGCACTGTTAGGAGGTGTGGCCTTGTTGGAGTAGGTGTGGCTTTGCTGGAGAAAGTGTGTCACTGTGGGGGTACGCTTTGGGTTTCCTATGTTCAAGTTCTGCCCAGTGCAGAAAAGAGCCTCCTCCTCGCTGCCTGAGTCTTCTTGAGCTGCCTTGAGATCAAGATGTTGAAGTCTTGGCTCCTCCAGCACAGTGCCTGCCTGCATGCTGCCATGTTTCCTGCCTTGATCATAATGGACTAAACCTCTAAAACTGTAAGCCAGCTCCAGTGAAATAATATAAAGGAATTATAAGAGGTGCCTTGATCATGGTGTCTCTTCACAGCAATGAAACCCTAACTAAGACAGAAAGTCATGGCAGCATGAGCCTGAGGCAGCTGTTCCATCATATCCACTGTCAGAAAGCAGAGAGGAGGGATGACTGGGGTTCAACTCACACACATACTTTATGTTGTCTGAGGCATTTCACATGTGGACAAATGTGTACTTGATGAATTTGTTCTATGTATTTTTCCTTAAGATATTTTTTTTAAAGGTAGGATCTCATGTAGCCCAGGTTGGCCTCAACTTACCATGTGGCTGAGGATGACCTTGAACTTCTAATCCTCCTGTCTCCATCTCCTCAGTGCTGGGGTGAGAGGTCTAGGCTGCCATGTTTGGTTTATGTTGGTGCTGGGGATGGAATCCAGCGCTTTGTGAATGCCAAATCAACACTTCACCAACTGAGTCACTTCCCAGGTCTTTAAAAGGCTTTTATTAGTATATATTGCTATTATTATATAACAGTGGGTTTTTATTGTGGAATTTTCATACATGTATATAATGTATTTTGGTCACAATCGCTCCACTGCCCTCTTGGTTCTCTCTTGCTCCCTCTCAGCCCCTTCCTCTACTTTCCCATCTTTTTCAGTGACCCAGTGAGTTTCAATGGGTTCCTACAAGAACATAGATGAGGGTTATCTCCAGGGGGTGGACATCTTATCAATGGCCACACCACTAAAGAAAATGGCTCTCCTTGGAACAACATTGACTGCCCATGGATCCTAGGAACGAGCAGGGCCCCACTAGTTCCTCTCCTAGCAATAGTTCCATGCCTACCGGTACTTGGGGATTGTTAACAGGTCTGTAGCATGTCTTCTATGTGGTAACACTCACAGTGAGTGCTCTAGGGAGTAGGAAGTAGAGGTATCCTTTAGTTCACACTGGGGAGGTAAATACTATTCCTATACTCACTGGGTAAATATGAGAAAAGAACCCCTGAGAGGGGGAAGCCATGAATCTACCCACAAACAGCCAGCAGCCAGCAGCCAGCAGCCAGCAGCCAGCAGCCAGCAGCC
>JADRCH010000328.1:689978-702783 GCA_019843965.1 Rhynchomys soricoides | reverse complement strand
CAGCAGCCAGCAGCCAGCAGCCAGCAGCCAGCAGCCAGCAGCCAGCACAGGTTTCTAATTTCCAGCTTTCTCTCAGCTTCTGTAAATCAGAGATGTCTGTGTTAGGGCTCCTGAGTAGCAAGAGTCTGGGCTGTGTGGGGGACAGAGGGATGAATCTGATGAGGGAAAATGCTACCAAGAACTTGAGGAGAGATGCCAGTCTGCCTGTTTGGAGAGCCCCCGGGGGCTTCCCCAGGTGCTTCAGCCTTCCCAGGAAGAAGAAACTGGGATGCAAGGGAGTTTCCTGGGATCGATTGCACAGCCCTATCCCAAGGCCATTTCCTGGGAGTGCTGTGACTGTGAGGCTGGAAGCCCCATCTGGCTTTCAAGGGCTCTAGGATTTACTAACTCAGCCGCAGATAAGGTGGTCATGTGGCCCTCTGGGAACCTGCTGTGGAATCATTTCTGCAGAGGGAAGGGGACACAGGTGGCCTCCTTGATCCTCCTCTTCCTCCCACTCTCCCGTACTTCTCTGCCCTCAATCAGAAACGCTGGCAAAGGGAATCTTCTTTTCTAGAACTTTCCATTCATGATCTTACCACACAAGCACAGCACCTCTAGGAATCCTCATCACCTTTCCCTCTCTCTACTGGACTGTGAGTCATCCCTAGAGAGCGGCAATCCTCGCCAGAATCTCAACACTTCATTAGGACAACCTTCAGGCATTCAGAAGTTTGAAATTTGCAACTTTTTGCTAGTTTCTACAGTTTATAATTTCCTGATTTACCTTACCACAGATTTATCTATTTCGTTCCTCATGCTTCTGGCAGCAAGAATTCGTATCTGCTAAGCCATCTCCCAAACTCGTCAACACTTCTAATACAAATCTTATGCGTTAAATAAAAGCAATTTAAGAAAACTTCCAAGAATGAACCACACGAACAAAATTTCTTCCAGCTGTGAAGCTTGTAACCCAAACACACAAAACAACACCCACACTTATTAACGCAGACAACAATACCGTAGGAAGCGATTTCTTGGCCCTTTCCAGGAAGTCTCTCCTACGATGCAAGTCTCACAAGCCTGCTTGCTGCAGGGATCTCCTGACTATCTTCCCAGGCTGGAGCTATAGGCAGACTGCCGTGTCCCACTAGGTTCTTACATGGATTCTGGGGATTCAGAGTCAGGTTCTCTAGCTTGCAGAGCTGAGCATCTCCCCCAGGCCCTCCTTTTTAAAATGAGCATATGAAATTCTAGATTTCGTTATGGCATTTTCAACCTCTGCTCCCAAGAAGCTATTGTTCTCACACCCATCCTTGAGCTGGCTTTGTTGATTTTCCTCTCTCCCCTTGTCTCCTGTCTTACCGCCCACTTTGTACCCTAACCCCTACCCTTTCCATATTGTGTACCATGTGTTCTATTACCCTCCCTCATTCCTGGAAGTCTCTCTCCCCCTCTCGTGGTTTCCATTCTTGCTTCATAGCCTGTACCCGTACTCAACCTCTCTTACATGCATACATACAAATCTGAGATCTGAACACGAGACAAGCCATGCTGGTTTTGATTTTGTAAACCTGGCTCCCTTTACTCGATACACTTCCAAGATCCATCCATTTCCCCCTGCAAACTTCAGGATTTTATTTTTCCATACAGCTGAATAAATTTCAATCGTATATATGTATCCCATTTCCACTATCCATTCATCTGTTGATAGACATCTCCGCCCAGTCAGAAAGACTACCACTAAGAAATCTACCCATAGCACTGGCTAAATGGCTCTGTGAGCAAAGGTATAAGCTACTGAATCTGACGACCTGAATTCTATCTGCAGGGCTCATGTGATGGAAGGAGAAAACTGGCTCTTACAAGTTGTCCTCTGACTCCCACAAGCTCACTGTGGTAGATGCCTTTCTGCTATTAAATAAACAAACAAACAGATAAATGCAATTTAAAAAAATTAAAAAGAAAAGTTCTGATAAACAGGTGCTTGCTAGGATACAAGGAAAGGGAAGCTTATTCACAGTTGGTGGAATAGTAATTTAGCTCTACCACTATTGAAATCCACATGGGGCTTTCTGAAAAAAGCTTAAAATTAGATCTATGTGCTCATTAGTTTTTCCCAATTTGACTCAAGCCAGAGTCACCTAGGAAGAGGGAACCTCGGTTGATGAATTACCTCTACCAGGTTGGTTTGCGGGCATGTCTATGTGGCATTTTTTCTTGATTGTTGATTGATGTGGGAGAGCCTAGTCCACTGATAGAGGTGGGCCTGAAAGGCGTATGAAAGGTAACTGAACATGAGCCTGAGAGCAAGCTAGTAATCAACATTCTTTTGTGGTTCCTGCTGCTGCTCCTGTGTGAGTTCCCACCCAACTTCCCTCAGTGGGAATAAATAAATAAATAAATAAATAAATAAATAAAATAAACGCCTTTCCTCCCAAGTTGCTTTCGGTAAATATTTTATCACAGTGGAAATCAAACGAGGATACAACTTGGTACCAGAGAATGGGATCGTGTGATGGATCTGACTGTGGTGTTCTTTGGGGAGAGTTGTGGAAGCACTCTGGAACTTTGAACCAGGAAAGCCATCAGAAGCTTAGAGCTTACTGAGCTGTGCTGTTGGAAGATGAGAATGCTGAGAGAAATGGAGACGATGGAGGTCTGGAAGCCAATAAGCAGCATTCCTTCATGGTTTCTGCTGCTGATCCTGCTTGAATTGCTGCCCAACTTCCCTCAATGGTCAACTGATTGGGATCTGTAAGCCAAATAAACCCTTCCCTTTTCAAGTTACTTTTGGTAAGTGTTTTATCACAGCAATAGAAAGCAAACTTGGACAATCTACCATATGATCCACTACTATATGAAACACTTTTGGGCATGTGCCCCAAAGACTTCATATTCTACTAGAGAGACACTTATACATCCACATTAACTGCTGTTCTTTTCACAAAAGCAGGGGAAAACAACCTATTAAGTGTCCTTAACACCTTTTGATTTCTTTCTAGGTGTTTCTGAGCTGCAGCATGGTGGTGCACACTCACAATCCCAGCACTCCAGAGGCAGAGGCAGGATGTTTGTGGGCGTGAAGGCAGCTTGGCTTACATAGTAGGACGCTATCCTGGGGCTTAGGTGAGACCCCCCCACCTTACAGAAATAAAAAAGCAAAAAGGAACAAAATCAAAACCGCAGAAGGAATTGCATTCCACAAAAACACATGTAATCAAACACATGTTACCACTGCTTCCTGTCTGTCTCCATTATCTGCCTCAACTTCTGGTTTCACTTCCTGCCTTTCTTCTCCATTTCAAACTAAACAACTCCATCTGGGCTGCAGAATTTTACAAACTCTGGGGTAAAAGAAAATTCCTCCTGGAGTAACCAGGGTGCCCATGCATTGCTGGCCTGGGTGGGTTGTTTGCCCTTCATCACCTTTTTGTTTATTTACAATACATTTGTTCTTTCAGAATGGCAGGATAGTTCAGCAGATAAGTGCTTGCCATAGGCACCAAGCCTGATGACCTGAGTTTGATCCTCATGTGGAAGAGTGAATTCTAGTGAGCTGTCCCCAGACCCAAGGTGTGACCCTGATAAATAAATAATAAAAGATTGATTTTCCTTTTGACAGTTTTTATGACTGTCACCTCTCTGAATTCCTCAAACCTCTTTTGCCTCCTCTCCTTCCTACAAGTCATGCATGGCTTTTGTTTTATTTTGTGACCCTGATGAATTTAACCAGAACCATCCGTGCGACTGTGGGTTTGGAACTGTTAATCTCTGGCGCCCAATGGGCTCAAGGGTGGGTATGTTACTGAAAATTATGCCTTTCCCTCCCCCAGAATTTGACAATAGCCAATAATTCAGAAGGGGGTGGTAGGGACCTGTGAGCCCCTCCTAAATCCATGAGTGACTATTTACAAGTCAAGTCTTTTGCAGGCCTAGTTCAGGTAGATTCTGTTGGTCCTGACCACAGTGATTGTGACATGCCAAGAAGACAGCATTTCATAGCCTTTCTCCCAATCTTCTTGCTCTTAAGTCTTCTGGGATGTTTCCTGAGCCTCCAAGGGAGATGTGGAGGGAATGTTGATGATGCAGGGATTTGGGAATCTGTTTGCCAGGTCTATTTTCATAAAGTTAAACACTAACTGTGATGGTTACCATCGGCTGTCGAAAGGGGCTAGATTTTAGACTCTAGAAGCACCCAAGAGACAAGCCTCTAGGCACATCTGCGTGAAGGTTTCTAGATCAGGTTAACTGAGGTAGGAAGACCTACCCTGACTATGGGTGGCGCCATTCCGTGGGGGTGTGTCTTAGACTGAATGTAGAGTAGAGAGTGAGCTGATCGCCAGTGTTTGCTATCCTCTGGTTCCCATCACCGTTACTCCCAACCATGATGCACTGAACTCTTGAACTGTGTGGAGGAATAATCCTTTCTTTACTTTAGCTGCTTGCTGGGTATTTCGTTGCAACAATGGAAGATGTAACTAATGCCCACATTCCTGTCATGATGCTATCTGTCACGGTGTGACATGGCCAAGGGAACCTGGTCGGAGCAGAATCATGCTGTTTGGACTTTTTAACCTTCCAGAAATGTACTAAACTCACTTCTTTACTTTGGGAGAAGTATTAACATTTCAATTTTTTAATATCTATTTGCTTATCTTTTTTTTGGTGGTATATATGTGTGTGTGAACACGTGTGTGGATGTGAGTGTACAGACACACTCCTCCATGAAGGTGTATATGGAAGCCAGAGGTTAGTGTCACTCACTCCTCATTTCCTCACCTCACCATATTTTTTGAGAGGGTCACTAAACTGAAGCTCGCTATTCTGCCTAGACTGGCTGGCTGCAACCCCCCAGGATCCATTCATTTCCCCCACACTGGGCTTACAAATGCATGCTGATGTGTCTGGTTTTTGTGTGGGTCCAGGGGATCTCATCTCAGGTCCTTGTACGTATACAGTTAACAGTTTTCTTATTGAACCATCCCTCAGCCCTTCTCTTTTTGTTTGTGTAGTGAAGAACAGGTGAATACATGAATCAAAAGGGCTCAGTGGTCACGATCACTTTCTGCTCTTGCAGAGGACCAGAGTTTATTTCCCAGCACTCACAATGGGTGGCTCACAACCACATGTAACGCTTGATGCCCTCTTCTGGCCTCTACGGAGACCTTAATTAATGCACATATGCATACAAACCTGCATACAACACCCTGCCCCAAAGATAAATTATAAATAAATCTAATAAAAATCTCCACTAGATATTGTCAGTATGGTTTTGGATTTTCCAGGTTCCAGAACCAAGTAAATTTCTGTTCTTTTCAAACGATGCAATCTCAAGTGTTTTGTTACAGAAAGAGAAATTTGTAAAAGAAAAACCATAGAAGCTTAATTTATATTAATTCATATGTAAGCAATCTAAACATCCATCAACAGGTACTTAGATAAATAAATTGTGGTCCAGTCACTCAGTGGAATGACCAAACCAGCTCAGTCAGTCAACAGGGTCTCATGTAAGGGAGTGAGGACTGAAAAAGAAGAAAAACAATTAGACAAAATTAGAACATGACTCCAGCCCGTACTGAGGCTGAAGCAGCTTTGTTTCTCTCCAGCCTGCTTTTATATCATTCTATGTATATCCAGAAAACATGGTCAGTTCTTAGATCAAAGACAAAGTAATCACTTGAAGTGGTAAACAAGAAGATCACACAAGAAAGTAATTAAGCAGAGTAGTAAGCAAAATGATCACACAAGGTAATAATTAAGTAAAGTAGTAAGAAAAGAGATCACCTAAGGTAGTAATTCAGCAAAGTAGTAAACAAAGCCCTATGGTCAATGTTTCTGATATTCTTATCTGAATATCTTCCTTGTCTGAGCCCAGTGACAAATGTCAAATTCCTAGAAGTGGCACCAAAAGCTTTCAACAGTGGAATATGACTCAGCAATAAAAAGGGCAATGCTCAAAACATGCCAAAAATGTCTAGAGACAATAGATTATGTGTCCTGTATAGTTCAGTGTATACACATAATATACTCAATGTACGTGGAGTGTGTGAGAGTGTGTGTTCATGGGGCTCATATGTGTGTAGGTGAGTGTTCTATTTTATTTCTCTACTGAGTGACAAAACACTGACCCAACTCAACTTGGATCAGGAAAGGGTTACCTCAGTTTACAGGTCCCACTGCTGAGAGAAGTCAGAGTAGGAGCACAAGGCAGAAACCGGAAGTAGAAACTGAAGCAGACCCATGGAGGAGTGCGGTTTGCGACTCACTGGCTTGCTCTGCAAGCCTTGCTCAGTCTGTTTTCTTATGGATCCTAGGACCATTGGCCCAGGGTGGCACTACAGATGGTGGGCTAAACCCTTCCATGTCAATCGTCTACCAATAAAATGTCCTGTAGACATGCTCAGAGATCAGTACGATGGATGTAACTCCTCAGCTGAGGATCTCTCTTCCTAGTTTGTGGTTACAGTGTACATGCAGAGGTCAGAGGTCAACTTCAGATGCTATTCTTCAGAAGTCACCTACTTGGTTTTTGAGACATTGCTTCTTCCAGACTTGGAGCTCATTGAATAGGCTGGGCTGGTTGACCAGCAAGCTCTAGGAATCTTCCTGACTCTATGTCCTAGCTACAACCATTGACCATTTGGGTACTGATGCGTCCTTTTTGAAAGAAGGAATCACCTTGCCTAGTCCTTTCTCTTTGTGTCTTATTTAGGGTTTTACTGCTGTGAACATACACCATGACCAAGGCAAGTCTTATAAAGGACAACATTTAATTGGGGTTGGCTTACAGGTATAGAGGTTCAGTCCATTATCATCAAGGTGGGAGTATGGCAGCATCCAGGCAGGCATGGTGCAGGAGGAGCTGAGAGGTCTACATCTTCCTGACTTTCAGGCAGCTAGGATGAGGGTCTTAAAGCCCACACCCACAATGGCACGCCTATTCCCAAAAGGTCACACCTACTCAAACAGGCCATGCCTTCTAATAGTGCCACTCCCTGGGCTGAGCATATATAAACCATCATACTTTGTTTATTTGTTCCTTTGTGAGATGTAGCTGTCCATCGGCCATGGAGAACTGGGTACCTGAAAAGGGGGCTGGAAATGAGAAAGGGACAGGGCGCGAGAGAAGGAGGAAGCCAGGACAAAGGCTTCTGATCAAGGCTCAAAGTTTAATATTCAGCACAGCGTTTATATACGGAAAGCCCACAGACCCCATCCTTGGTGTCAGCTGGATTATGTTGCAAAGCAAGCTCAGTGGGCAGTCCACTCCTGTTGGAAATTTCAGGTGCAGCAAGGCAGAAGACTCCACCTGGGTCATTAAGGTCCAACTGTGGCAAGCACTTAATGTCTGTTTAGCCTGCTCAAGGCTGGGGGAAGGCCACAGTGAGACCTTAAGGTTATTCTTTTCCAACAATTTTGAGTGTGTTCAGGATTTCAAATCCATTTACAACAGTATTCTGATCCTCTCCACTGGGGAGGGTGTATTCTATCCCTGTTGTTGGAGTCTTGTGGATCTTGGGGTGATTGACACTCAATACGGTCAATACAGATCCAAAGATAGAAAGTCTCTTGGCAATGAGGGATGGTCCAAGAAAATACTGATGTGATCAGTTACTTCTTCTGCACAAGACCTCCAGTTTGCTCAGAGACTCCCTAGGTCTAGTGTTCACAGATCTATCTGATCTTGGCCCTTGCTGTGCTCAGGCTGGGTAAAATGGTGCCAAGATCACTGTATTCTTCCTCTATTTTTTTTCATACTTTATTTACATTTCAAATGTTTCCCCCTTTCCAGATCTCCCCTTTGGAACCTCCCCATTTCCTCCCCCCTCCCCCTGCCACTATGAGGGTATTCCCCCACCCACTCACCCATCCACATTCATCTTCCTCTATTTCTTTACTTTGCTTTTTTGGGCCCACGTTCATAGGCCACATGCATTGTCTTTTTCTAACTTGGTGCTTTTTAATTTTTTATATTTTTATTTTATTTTATTTTTTTAAAGAAATAAGTAACTCTGCATTTCATCCATGAGATGTGTGGATCTCACAGGGACTTGGCCCTTTGGGGAATAGGCTCATCTTACCCAAATCACCATAAGCTTATGCAGCTATGGGAAAACCATCATCCATGCTGGGTGAGGACTTTCCAGAGGGACTGATTTTGGGTTTCCTATCCATCTGTCAGTAACCCCTTATCTATGCTAATGAGGAGTAAGCCCAGTAAACTCATTGGATCCCGATAAGTAAGTCCAAAGAACTCATTGGTTCTCTAGGATGAACTTCAGTGACTCAAACTTTGATTTATCACTTGGACTTTGTAAGGAATGGGTAGGCTGGACATTGCTTAGTTACTCCCCTTCCAAATTCTCACAACAGACGGTACATTTGTGACTGTTACTATGTTTCATAATATAAAAAATAAACTAGGAAGTCTATCTGGGTCATTAAGGTCTGAGTAAGTTATTTAAGGTATGTAAAAGATGAGGCTCAGACATGCTATGCATGATATTAAAATTTCTAAGGTTAAAGTTCAGTACATTGATGTCGAAGTTCAATACATTGAACTTTGCTTAAATGGATGGAGCTAAAAGTGCTTGTTTTCCCCAAGCTTTATCTAAGTGTTACACAGTAATTAAAAGTAGCAGACTGGTGTAACTGACTTACCGAGTGTTCAGTAAACATACTAGAAGGTGACACTGATATAATCAGAATAATTAAGAGGGACACTTTTGTTCCCCTTGCCCTCCAGAGTCACCTAGGTCCCAGGGGTAGGATATCCCTCAAAATGTTCTGTAACTCTTGTTCATGGAGGCCACGGAGACCCTACCAGTGACTCTAACCCGTGTCCAGTCTGTAAAGAGGAGGATCATTACAAAGAAAATCATGTTTCCAAGTGAATCCATGGTCAAGCCAGGCCTCTGACTTATCTCCCCATAGATGGAACAGCTGAAAAAAAATGAAGCCTAGATAAGCCTAGAGGATCTTTCAAGTCAAGTGACTCCTAAGGACAAGACCTTAACTGACCATGATGGTTAAATAAAAGCAATTAATTCTGTCCAATTACATGGCCTTAAATGCCTGACGGAAAAGAACAACCAAAGACTGAAATGGCTGGTGTTTCTGTTATAATCCAGGAGTTTGCACTCCCCAGGCATTGGGCATAAACACATGTGAGATGTTATTTAGACAACTGTATACCACTAATGACTACCTTCTTCATAAGGAAAATGCTGCCAAGATATGAGAGACTTTAGACCCTGGCTCAGTTCAACACCGAAGTGAGCACTGATCTGGAACCCAGACAGACAGGTCCACTCTTGTTTTAACTTAAAAACCAAGTGATGCTTACACATTTCTTCACACCTTCTCTAGAAGCCACCCGAGGGGGATCTCAAACTATGACTCTAGCCACTCCAACCATGACCACAGCATTTGAAAGCAGACCCAAGGCTCAGCACTCTGGAGACCACCCTTAGAAACCAAAGCAAAGCAACAGTGGGCCCAATAGATGGAGGCTTTTGGGAGCCTTTTAAACTATTCTAATGGACTTTGATTTGGACACTTACAAAGTATCTTTGTTCTGGTCTCTCCTGGTTCCGTGCCTCAGACTTTTTTAATGCTAAGAACCTTTGCCTTCATTTCTCCTTCACGTCTCCATCCAGGCACCAGACAAAGGCCTCTTTTGCTCCCTACACCTTAGAGTATACAAATGGAACCATCAATGCAGTTTGGGATCTTTAAATAGGCCCACTGGAGGGATACTCTGACTGCCATGTCCAGTGATCCCTTCCAGTTGAAAAAAAAAAAAAAAAGATTGGCCATTGTCCTGATTCCACAATGTCAGTTAAGTTTACCTCTTAAGATTGGGGTATATGATTTAAACATTGTATAATGAAGAGATTAGAATTGTGAAGAACTTTTTTAGTATCAAAGGTAATCAGCCTGATAGGGGCCATATATTCTGAACCTCCTCCTTCTTCTTTGTGCCAATTAGCTATCATATGAGGGTGTAAAACTGAGCTTCTGTCAATGGGATGAGATACGGTCGTCACATATATCAGAGATGAAAGACAGAGGCCATTTTGAGCAAGTCCAGTTTTGGTTCTAGCACACCCTTCCTGGGAAGTAAATTACAAAGTATGTTCTTTTGTGAGATACAGAGATTCTTCTTCTTCAATACAGATCCAGAGGCTAGATTCAAACATTTATTGATTCTCTCTCTCTCTCTTTCTCTCTCTCTCTGTAGATAGTTCCAAGTTAGAGGGGTAACATAGGGGGATACAGGAAGATGGAACAGCTCCAACACTGTGTTTAGGAAGGCAGGCAGGGGATCAGATGATTTGAGAGTGACAGGTTAGATGGAAGGTTTAGGCTGTCTTGTGAGTTAGAGATGGTATCTCTAAAGCATGTACTGGCCAGGCTGGGTGGCTCTTATTAATGGTGGATTAGAAAAAAATAGCCTTGGTAGTGGGTTCAAGGAATAGGAGCCACACTTCTGATTCACCCTGAGGCAATGGGCATGGTCAGCAACTGCTTCTCTTCTCACAGATCCAGCCATCTTTCTCATTGGTACATGGTGCATCATTCCACAGCCCCGAGTGCAGCATCATGACACAGTCCTCACGCCCTCTGGAATCATTGGGCTCTCCAGAGTTCCAGTGGCTGTGGTGGTTCAGTGAGAGTGTTTACTGGGACTGAGGATAGACCTAGGGTCAAACCTTCCTTTCCAAGGCCTTGCTTGCTTGTTGCTTGGCTCTGCTGTAGAAGCTCTGAATGCCTCAACTGAGTTTATATCTGCAGTGTACATTTGTAAGGACACAGAATTTAACCCTGAATTAATTCCTAGGGTCTAGCAATCCATTCTTAAAAGGTTAGTTCAGGGGCTGAAGATATTCCTCAGTGGAAAAGAAGGCTTATTGTATAAACATAAAGACCTGAGTTCAAATCCCGAGTAGTCACATAAAAAGCTGTGTATGGTTGTGTGTGTGTTTGTAACCCAAGCAGGGTGGGGTGTGGAGACAGGAGAGCCTCTGAGGTTTTCTGGCTGTTAGTCAACCTAGATTCAGGTTCACTGAGAGAGCCTGTCTTAATGGAATAAGTCAAGGAATGATAGACTAAACTCCCTAGAGGTTTCCCCTAGCCTTTGCGTGAGCATGCATGGGTGTGCACAGGGACATATGCACTGTATATACAAACTCATCAACAATAACCCTCTTCCAGGAATTTAGTCTTTAGATATCCAAAAGCACTTTCCCTAGGGTCTAACTCAACCCTCTTCAAGTTTCTCTTGGGGCCTTCTCCTTACCTGAAGGTGAGTGAGGCTCCATCTACCCACCGGTAGCCTTGAATTTTGTTGAGGTGGCGAACAGCCCTCAGACCCAACCAATATCCTCGGCCACGTGTATGCTGACTCAGGAAGCTCTGGAAGGGAGTGGACACATCAGCTGTTCAAGTCTGCCAAACATCCTGGGCCATACCAGCTCAGGTAGACCCGGTTTCTCCTTTTCCAAGTCACAGCTGAGCACCTGCACATTCAGGCCTCTGACAATCACCAGATGGGCACCTTGGCCTCCACAGTGGCTTTGTGCTGCATCCCATACGGCCTGTGTCTCAGAGAAATAGTAGCAGGAGCCTTGGAAGGGTAGCCACGATGGTGGGCACTGCTCACAGGAGCCTGTTGGGTGGGGAGGGTCAGAGAGATAGAGTGTTGTGGAATGGGACCATTGGAATGAGATGGATGGTGTTGTGTTCCAGAGAAACAAGGGTGTGCCTGGTGGAAAGAGAAGCCTTGAAAACCCTCAGCTGGATCCACTCCTCCCCCACCCCAGTCGCCTCTCTGGCTCACTGTTCTGGTGCTTGACAGCTTCCAGTGCCTGGAACAGCTCCCTGCGGATGTTCTCACGGTCTCTGCTTGCTTTAGCCAAGTCCTGGGTCACTACAAGGTCAGAACAGTGGACATTTATAGTTGAAGTCAAGACCGGAACTTATGTACAGGTCAAAATATATGTCCATGGTCAGTTCATGGTATCACGGTCAAGAATAACATCAGTCTGAATGTGGTGGTTTCAGTTACTCCAGAAGGCTGAGGCAGAGGAGGATTGTAAAGTCAAAGCTAACTTGACCTACACAGAAAGTTTAAGATCATCCTTGGCAACTTAGTGAGACCCTGTTTCAAAATAAAATGTAAAGTGAGTACTGGTAATAAGTTTGGTACTAGAGCACCTGCCTACCCAGCAAGGGTCTGGAGAGTGACTCAGAGGCAGAGCACCTGCTTAGAATCCTGCGCCGAGGGCCTGGGCATGGCTCAGGTGTGGAAAGCCTACCTAGCATGTGAAGCCCTGGGTTCAGTCACCAGAGACCCGAGGATCCAGGACTGTACTACTAAGAAGCGGCGGTGTGGCTATGATTAAGGGTGAAAGTCAGGGGCCAGGGAGTTGTGCTCTGCTCTCACCACGCTCTTGCAGTTCTTTAAGGATGCTCTCCTGCTCCATCAGCTTTGCCTGTGTGTCCTTAAACTCCGCGAGTGTGGTTTGCAACTGCGCTTTCATCACAGAGCCTATGTGGGATGGGGAGACAGCCAGCATCGCCCCCACTTGCCTCTGCCAACCCACCTGCCCCATTTCCCAGCCCCTCAGCTTTCAAGCTTCCACCAAACCCGTGCTTCTTACAGCAATTCCTGCAGGCTCCGATATCATCCTTCAGGGAACTCAACATCACCTTCTGCTCTGAGGCTGGAACGATCCCACCAGAAAACACAGAGAGAGAGAGAGAGAGAGAGAGAGAGAGAGAGAGAGAGAGAGAGAGAGAGAGAGAGAGAGAGAGAGAG